>CM052094.1:21766672-21784486 GCA_028453745.1 Agapostemon virescens
AACCGAATAGAAAATTCTATTCTAGCGCTGCCCCCCTCTCCCTCCCATAATTGCGCCGCAAATGCTTTGCGATCATTATCCTCGTCATGCGAAGTTAGCGAACCATATCTGCAAACTGTGTAAGAAATTATGGTCGATTAGCGATTAACACCGATGGAATAGGAGATACCGTGATAGCCCTGTTTCTTTCCAACAGTTGCTTCGTCCTAACAGCTGTTCTGCGATTATTTCCTCCGCCAAGTGAAAAAATTGCAATTTCGTCAGAAACTGAGATTGATGAAACAACGAATACAGATGCAGTATCTTTCCCACCGTACTGTCTCGCTTTCCTAACAATTGCTTAGCGTCTGCCATCCCTGCCAAGCGTGTTGTTTAGCCAACTATATTCTCATGCTGCGCAAGAAATTGCAATTGCCTATGTTGTCGGCACTGACAGAATATCATTGGTCAGCGAAGGTCGTCGCAAGGAAACGATACAATTACACAAGGAAAGAAAAAGTACCCTTAAGTCGTATTCAACGACGATCAAATAGAAATTTAATTTTCCCAATGTCGTCTTTTCTTTTTAACAAATAATTGCATTTTCCACTGTTCTTTATGGTCGCGTTCACAGAACAGAGTCCTCCACTCTTACACGCAATTACTACGAGTCGGTTTCCGTTCTGTCGCCATCAATGACGCATAACTTTTCAGCTCCGGAGGTAATCCAGTTAAGCGAGCCTAAATGATAATTAATTGCGATTAACGTCTATACGCTTGCACCACGGCAAATTGACTCTACTCCGTACAACATGTAACACGATTCTCTTACGTCGCAAACCGTGTTGATAAACAATAGCCTTTGGATCTAACGTATAGTATGTCCCGTAGGATTCAAAGGAATTTCAGGTGGAAGGTGAGACGAATCCAAACTTTTTTTTTTTGGTCGTTCGCGATTTGGAGCTTTGTTTTGGAGTTATTAGCAAAAAGCACGGACCAATCAAAGTGCAAAGTGCCCGCCGCTCAGCGTGCCGTTGGTATTGGCCGTATTGGGATTATGGAGTCTAAATACAAATAATTGCACCACTTTCATTTTAATATATGCTTTATTTTAAACTGGATGAAAGAAAGGATGTTTGACTCGATCACAGAGAATGAATGTTAAGGAGCTGTTGGCCAAATATCGGTGGACGAACTGCAACAAAGTAATCGGGACTGCCTTCGAACTTCTAAGATCGTTTCATCGTTTCAGTTTCAGTTTCAGTTTCATCGTTTCGTTTCAGCAGATTCGTACTGCGTTGTTTCAATCTTGCACGGAGGTAATATACAAAATATCCAATAGGCCGAGTCGGAATCCGTTTGCTGTGATCTGATTGGTCCGTGTTTTCCTTGAATAACTCGAAAAAATCGTCAAATTGCAGATTCATAAACGAAAGAAAAATGCTTAGAAGCAGAAATTTCTTTGAGTTTTACGGGACAACCAGTATATTTATATTTTATATTTTTCATATTATATATATATATATATCTAGTTTAAATAAATATATATATAAACAAATATTTAATTTAATTTAAATATATATTTCATTTTAATTTCAATATATATATATAAATATATATAATTATAACAAATATTACTGTTATTAAAAGTAATGATTAAAAATATAGAATTGAACCGTTCATTGCACAAATCGATTAACTCCATAAAACAAAAAGTAGAGAAATACGATGAAATAATGTGTATTGTTCTTTAAAATTCCCTATATAATGTAATCTCAAATAAACATTGTAGAATGCATAAATACAGATGCAGCTTTCATCTAACAGTATATAAAATTAATATTAAAGTATAGCCAAAAAGTTATCGTCAGTAATGTTACAATTTTTACGTGACTGGTGGAACTAATTGATTTGACAAGCGAAAAAAGTAATAAATTTAAATTCAGTGTTTAAATTTTTAAGTTTTTTATCACAGAAAAAGTTAATTATTAGATATTTTTATGATTTTTCATCAGCTTCTTGGGCAATATAAACGACGTCTTCTTCATCAGCTGTATGCGAGGACTCGTCACTTCGATTTGTTTTCAAGTTTTTATAGTAATCATAAAATCTTATGAATTTCAGCAAGTCCATCTTATCTCTCCTTTTTCCCCCTTGTAACAGTTCTACCTTTAGGATATAATAAAGGCTGATCTAAATTTTTCAAACTTTGTGGTCTACTTGCTACAGACTTCCTTATATTAATGGCATTAAATTCTGAATTTTAAATATAGTCACATTTGAACTGTATGATATTGGGTTTGGACCTTTCTATCTTTATCCAGCGCATTTTAAGCCAATTTATATTAGAGTACGGAGTTAATCAAAATGGCCTCTGAAATAAATCCTTTATTATTCAGTGGCCAAAAAATTTTTGTCGTTTAATGGTCTTGATATTAATTAGTAGGGAAAGTTAAATATAAAAAGTTATGACTATACCAAGTGCTTTAACACTTAAATTTACGATTTTTCAAAAAGTGGAATTAATCGATTTGTGCAGTAAACGGCTCAATTACAAAAAATATTACTATCATTAAGACGTTCTATGCCACGTTTACCATTTATGGTACACGTTAAACTTGATCTTCAGGCCACGTGTACCATAAATGGTACACGCAGACGTATTTATTTAATGCCTTGAAAACACATATTTTATGATACATTTAATTGTATAAAATATATTTCCACCAAAAAAATGAGACATTATAAAAAATGTGTGATAATATATCTATCTTCAGTCAAAACATGAAATGGACTGAACGACAGGTCGGACAAAAACGGTTTGGTACGGAACGTGTTAAAAATACATTATTTATATATTAGAAATTTTAATTGACAGATTTTTGAGATGATTCTAAGCATTTTTCTTTACTTTCTCAGTTCGAAATTTGACGGTTTCTTTTTCCGAGTTATTCAAGAAAAATGCTCCTAAAAATATTTGAGTTCCTGAATGAGGCATTCAAGAAATTTAAGAAACGTTTTCTTTCGGCAAATCGCGATTCGACGCTTCCCTTTCAAGTTATTAGAGAAAAACGTGGATCAATCAGAACTCGGCTACAGCTAGACTGGTCGCCGAGCCAGAATCCGTTCGCCGTAGTCGCCATAACTCGAAAACGAAGTCGCGTGTGACGTTTTCGCAAAGGAAAAAGTTTCTTGGAATGACCCCAGGAATCTTCCTTTTCAAGGAACTCGAACATTTTTCGGACACTCTGTGCGTATAACGTTCGTGAATTTAATTTGTCCCAATTTCTTACGAAGCAGGCGCTTTTCCGTGATATAACTTGCCATTACGTTGCTTATCGGGAACAGTCAGAACTACTGTTTGCCTGTGGTTCTTATCAACGGGAGATGGATATTTCCGTAAATACGGGCGAAAAACATCCTTGGGGATGTTTGAATACCGTAGAACCATTGAAATTCGTGTACACGCGTTCGTAGTGTTTGATTAGGTATTGTTAGAGTACGAGTTCTATCGGGCACAGACGTTCTACCGTTCTCTGGAAAATAACGAATCGCAGGTACATTATAAGTTTTTCCTTTACCGATACGGCAAAACAGTCGAAACGGAAACCGTTGTAGCGTGTGCCCAACGTAATTTACGCTTACGGTCGTAAATTACGAAACATTACGAGTTTTATCAAAGTAAACCGAAACAGCAGTATGGCGGCTCTGTTTGCATTTCGTTCGCCGCGATAATACATCGATCTGTGTATTAGTATTGTTGCACGTTCGAAAGATAACATTCTTCTGGACTTCGATAATGAAAGTTTGTTCGAAGATAAGGCGCCTATGCTTCTTCAGGAATCGCAAAAATGTACAACGTGATTCCTGAAAGTATCGAACAGCTTGAATGGAGAGATAATTCAAAATTATTGAATTTCAAACTAGATTCACATACGAAATACGAAAAACATATTTGTTGTGCATAACATTTTTCTACTAACCTGCATTCTACTAATCCACAAGCATTTGCAACGCTGTGCTTCCCGATTAACCAGTATCTGTGCCGACTAAAAATAACGAACAAATTGTAAGTATCGCGAGATTTAGACCGAATGAGATCTAGAAATTGTTGACTAGCTTCTAAAGCTTGCATATAGTGCTTTTTACAAGTTTCAGAATTATGTATGATCGTCGGTATCTAACGTCGTTCATCTTCTGTAACGCAGATATCCATATTAGAGTACTGACGGCCAAGGATACACCCATGACGCTGGAATGCGTGAATAAAACCACCGTCTCGAAGGTCACTTGGATGAAGGAGAATGTTCCGATCTACACAGCCTTGTCCGGCCACGAGGATCTCTTCAAGATAGACAACGAAACCGGCTCTCTGGAGCTTCAGAAGAACAACGACGTCTTGGTCGGGAACTACTCTTGCAAAGGACAGAATGCATCCACAGAGTACAGGATCGTACGTGAGTATCGGTCTTTTAAAATCTCGAATTATTTTCAGAAATTCGTATTTCTCTCTGCGGGATGTAGAAGTAGGAAGTAGATTGTTAAAGGAAATAGATTAGCATGGAAAATTTCGTTTCCTAACTACTTAAACTTTTCGACCGATTGCACATGACTTGTAATTGATAATCATTTCAAATTCTAACGCTGAGAATATTTTAAGAAACATTACAATATTCACGATAAACTCTGCGATCTACAGTTTACATTTCACGTTCTACACTGTACATTTTACACTTCACGCTCTACACTCTACACTGTACAATTTGCACTTAATACTTTACACTGTACGTTCTACACTTCACACTCTACACTGTTCATTTTCTACTTCACCCTCTACACTTTACAATTTACACTTAATACTCTACACTGTACATTCTACATTTCAAAGTCTATATTGTACATTTTACACTTCGCACTCTACACTCTAGACTCTGCAATTTGCACTTAATACTCTACACTGTAGATTCTACATTTCAAAGTCTATATTGTTCATTTTATACTTTGCACTCTACACTCTAGACTCTATAATTTGCACTTAATACTTTACACTGTACATTCTACACTGTACATGTTACACTACACACTATACATTCTACACTTCACACTCTACACTGTACATGGCAGAATGCACAATATAGATTGTACATACATACACAATATAGATTATACATTTTACATTATGCATTCTATACTATCCACTCTACATTATATATTCTACATTCTTCACCGTTCATTGTCCTCCTACGGTGCCTCCTACTAGTTATAATTAAAATCGATTGTTTTGGAAAGGAAAACCCACAGGAAAAGTTTACAGTTCTCGGAAGGATTCCTCCACTGTTTTAACTAATAATAGTACTACGTCGAGCAAACTTTTCTTTCCAACGGAAAGTTGAACTTCTAAGTGAAATCGATGCTTCTGATAACAAGATTATGTATTATCAGTGAAACACGATTGTGAATCCGTAGTAGATGACCAAGTATTATGATTCAAAAATAGTTGAAAAAAGATCAAGTGACTTATTGATAAGCCATTTCAAACTGCACGCGATCTATTGATAGTAGAAAGTCTATTAATTCCATAGAATAAAAGTTACATAACCGTATACAATTTTATATGAAAGAATACAGTCTTGAAAACATTGTAACTATTCGATACTTTGCTCATAAATATACTAGTCATGCTTAAAATTTAGTTACCATTAGCTATTGTAATTTTAGCGAAAACTAAGATATATTCGTAAATTTTAGTATGTTTAAAATATTTGGAGGTCAAGACGGAATAGAACGAACAAATAAAAAGTAAAGTAATTTGAGATGGATTCGTATATCCCCGGGTGCACTGGCTGGAACTGGTTCGCTTGATGTTTATGATACATATAGGTTTGTGCTCTGAAAAGAGGTCACCACAGTTAACTGGTTAATATACTTGTAAACATGTTATTACAAATGCAAAAGTACAACGTCCAAAAGTGCAATACAATATTGCATTTTTATGCAATATTTTAAAAATTGTTTATACGTGCTCCAGCTAGCAAAGGACAAGATTTGCGACTACGCTGCTAATTTTCATGGCAAATAAAAATTCTTGTTCGAACCAAATGGAAAATCCTTTTTCCTTTCTTAAACAGTTTTGATCCGTCTATCGCTTCAAATTATACTTACCGATCTTTGACATAAACGCATAAAGCTCGCAGTCTATTTATGACACGATGAAGCTAGTACGAAAGGAGCATCTCGAGCTATCTAGGAATTTTAATAGAACTAAACCGAAGAATCGAAAGCTCGAAGTTTCGCTAAGATGTCGTTTGGTGTTACAGCGAAACCCACGGCACACATGGTCCAGTCTATCAGCGTGGTTGAAGGTGAAAAGCTGCAGTTAGTATGCTCTGGCAAGCACAGTCCCGGCATCAAGGTGTTATGGACGTTCGGGGACCAGAACTACAAGCGCAGCGAAGGACGCGTCAAGATTGGAACGGACCAGGAGAAAGGTATCTACGGCACCTTGCTGAGCGTCGACAACATCGAGATGAAGGACCGCGGCAGCATCGTCTGCAGGGTGTCCTACAACTGGTCCGACACCTCCGAGAATCACGTGGCCGAGGCCCAAACATTCCTCAGGGTCAAAGACAAGCTAGCCGCCCTCTGGCCCTTCCTAGGCATTTGCGCGGAGGTCATTGTTCTGTGCACCATCATTTTAGTTTACGAGAAGAAGCGGAACAAGGCTGAGCTCGAGGAATCCGACACCGATCAGAGCCCCGACACGTACGTATTTTATTCGCTTCGGTATCTGACGTTGCCATTCGGGGAGCTTCTCGCTGTGACCCTAATCAAATTAGGCCATTTTAACCCTTGCGGGAACTATCGGGTGTCCGGGTCTTCGTTTCTACATTTCCTTCAATCGCACCGACGCATCTTTCCGAAAATACTACGAAGCTCAGAATTTCTATCGTTTGCACACTCTTCTATCAATTTACATATTCAACATTTAAATTCGTGCAAGGTAATTTAATTGTCGGGATTGCAATCCAGTTTATATATTCAAGTTACTTCTACGAGAAAGACTATTTGTTAATTATCTATTTTAAAACCGTGTAGTATTTTCTTAAAGTACAAGTATTAGATCAGTACCTTTGGAAAAGTGTTCCTCATGGTTGCAGCTACTGCAGTTGCATAAGATCAAACAATCTTAATACATTGAGCGATAGTGCGGGTTTTGTAAGTCTATCGCTTGAATTGAATACGAAAGCTTGAAACATTTTGTTTCTATTAAATTGTATGTGACGAATATTCAATCAAAATATACTATTTCAAGAGAAATGTATAAGGTTTTAAATATTTTCTTTAGCTACTCATTGTTCAGAAACAAGCAAATGCATAATTAATTAAAAATTAATTAATTAACTCATTGTGTTAAGATAGTCACCATAGACACCACCTTTAACACTAGAACTACCGAACAATAAATCCAACGATATGCATTGCTTTGTAATAATAACGAGACTATACGTCATTAAAGAAGTACATCCGAAAATTTCTGATGATAACATTTTTATAACTTGAATAATTGCGAAAGAAAAAACTATCTACCAGTCAAAATTATTGGTTTGGTAATTCTAGCGTTAAACGTGATACATCCATTCTTATCTGCACTGTTTTATTCCGTTAAGAAACTTGCTTTCAATTCTGTTTAACAATTCAGCTGGCGCATTGTTGAAACCTGTCAATCGGGGATTTCGAATTAACTTTTACATTTTGTATCGTTTTATCTATCATAAAATTGATGTCTCGGCCTCGAAGAGATAAAATAATCGAACGAGTCTTTGCGGTAAGACACAAACACAAGAATCTTGAGTTTCGTTCATCGAGGACACAAAGGCAGACATTCGTATATTCTTTTAACTCTTAGCACTCCAATGGCTCCTCTCAGGCGACACTAAAAATTGCCAAATTATTATTCGAAACAATTTTTATTGGGTTGTCCGGAAAGTTCGTGCTGATTTTAACGGAAGATTGAAACGCAACGCATGAAACTGACAAAAATTAACGTACCGTAACTAAAATTTTGTTCACATGTGTCTGAAGTACCGTCTGTTAGAATATGTACGCATGTAATTTGTTTTCAATAATTCTAATATATTCAGACCCTCTCTTTATGCCACCTACCGAAAATCGACACGAACTTTCTGGACCACCCAATACATCACCATGTTTGCATTTGACACTTTGACTGCCATGTCACCCTTATGTGGGTGACAAAATTATTAGTTCATGTTTAAAAATAAATTTGTACGTTAATATATTCGTTGCATTTAATTTAGTTGATATCTGAAGAATACAAGAAGGTTGATAGATAACTATATGTCATATATGTAAAGTTTCCAATCGTTGCTTCATTAAATAAATTAATTTGATTTTATGGAATGTTTGAGGTCGTCAGTTGGTCAGTTAATGTGTTAATAAATCGGTAAATATTGAAGTTTTGCACCTAGAAGTAACAGCAATAAACTTTATACGCGCGAAAGGAAATGAAACGTGTATAGTAGAATTATTCTAGATCAAAAAGTGTCTCGATTTTGGAATTAAAATTGCTTGGAGTCCAAAGGGTTAACGAATAAAACTCAAGATTTTTGCAAAGGCTTGTTCGACGCATAGATGTTTACCTTTGCGTTTTGTATTGCTTTAAAAGTACCAAGCCTAATTTACAGTTTTAATTTTGCATTTAAATTTTTACACACCTGACGAATTATCCCGTTCGAGCAAGGTTACGATAAACAGTCTTTAAAGTCCCCGGTTAACGGGTCACGCTTTAGCGCTCGGTGCTCTAGTTTGACGATGCTATTACCAGGATATTGTTTGTGTAATCATTTTGCATGCACGCGATAAATGTAGGATGAGTAGTTCCGGGCACGACACGACGGAATATTACGTCCCACTTCGTGGACCCCTTCCACCATCGGAGCTACCAATCGATCCTCCTGCAACACCGCCTCCGCCAGAGTTTCCCGGTTACAGGACCGTTCAGACCCAATCCGTCCCGAATCAACAACGTCGATCGTCCGCTCCTGCGCGATTGAATTTCTCCCGCTATTCCCTCAAGCCGTTTCCTTTGAAAACTTGCCGTCGTGTTCAGCTTTATTGGCGACTCCCGAAAAGGGTGCTAAGAAAAGCTGACGCAACCACGGAAGCCTGAGACTCGAGACAAGTACCACAGCTCCATTCATCCGATCGGTTTACTGCGAAACAGCAACAGGAACCTTCGCGAGATTCCGCTATCCCATACAAGTTAAACGTCCTTTAAACTTTCCATTGATTTTCAAACGTCCTCCACTCGCTTCCAGTTTCAAACGAGTTCGAAAACTTATGGCTACTGTCTGTTCAACTTGAGGGAGCGTTCTCATTCTCGAACGCGAGAGGCAGAAGCTTCTTAGATCATTTTCTCTGTGGATGATATCCGTTCAATGAAAATAGTCGACACGTTGTTATGGTGGAGTATCTTTAGCATCTTTATGTTTGGGGTTTTCTTTTTGTTTTAATTTATAGTATCTTTATTTAGGATCTTTCTAAAATTCTATATAAATATTCCCAGATACTTTTCAACATATAATTAGAGACTAAATAATTTTCAAATGTTGCAAAGAAATTAAAGAAACTTGATATTTGCAATTGATGAACAATGCAGCTGCAAAAGTTGCTGTACAGACATTTTATTGCGAGGGTTAGAGATTACGGTATACCTATTACACAAAAATATGTTTGCAAACGCGAGAGGCTTCTTAGATCATTTTCTCTGTGGATGATATCCGTTCAGTGAAAATAGTCAACACGTTGTTATGGTGGAGTATCTTTAGCATCTTTATGTTTGGGGTTTTCTTTTTGTTCTAATTTATAGTATCTTTATTTAGGATCTTTCGAAAATTCTATATAAATATTCCCAGATACTTTTCAACATATAATTAGAGACTAAATAATTTTCAAATGTTGCAAAGAAATTAAAGAAACTTGATATTTGCAATTGATGAACAATGCAGCGGTAAAAGTTACTGTACAGACATTTTATTGCGAGGGTTAGAGATTACAATATGCCTATTACAAACGCGAGAGGCAAAAGTTTCTTGGACCATTTTTCCTGGTGGTCATATCCGTTTAATGAAAATAGTCGACACGTTGTTACGGAGGAGTATCTTTAGCATCTTTATGTTTCGGGTTTTCTTTTTGTTCTAATTTTTAGTATCTATATTTAATATCTCAAGCGGCAGTATCGTTTTAGGATCTTTCTAAAATTATATATAACTTTTCCTGGGTACTTTTAAATATATAATTTGAGACTAAGTAATTTTCAAATGTTGCAAAGAAATGAAAGAAACTTGATATTTGCAATTGATGAACAGTTCAGCGGTAAAAGTAGCTGTACAGACATTTTATTGCGAGGGTAAGAGACTACGGGTATACCAATTACGCGAAGATACATTTGCAAACGCGAGAGGCAGAAGTTCCTTGAACCATTTTTCCTGAGATAATATCCGTATAATGAAAATAGTCGACACATTGTTACGGAGAATTATTTTTAGCAGCTTTATGTTTCTAGTTTTTCTTTTGTTTTAATTTCTAGTGTCTATATTTAGTATCTTTTCTTAACACTTTACCGACTGGCGAGTATTTCAGAATTTTTCAAGGTCCATTGTCCATGATTGAAAACTTTCCGATGAATCTCTTATCGCTGACAGCAATTTTTATTGTAAATCAACATGACATCCTCAATAACGTTATCTAATAATTTGGTTACAAATTACACTATAAAAGCAGTTTGTTAGGCTTCATTTTGTTACAGTGCAAATATTGAAAGTCCTAATAATAGACTTCCGGTCAGTAAAGTATTAAGCGGTAGTGTTTATTCAGGTTACGGCAGCATCGTCTTAGGATATTTCTAAAATTTTGTACAAATTTTCTGAGATACTTTTAAACATATAATTTGAGACTAAATAATCCAAACATGGCAAAGAAATTAAGGAAATTTGATATTCGCAATTGATGAATAGTGCAACGGCAAAAGTTGCTGCACAGACATTTTATTCCGAAGTTAACCCTTTGGCCTACGACTTACTTTACAATAACAGTGACTAGACTTTCTTTGTCCTTCGCAGAACGACAAAAAGAAAAGACAAATTTGTAGTTACTGCGTGCCTAGCTATTCTCCAATGACCAACAATGTATTCACCAATGAAATACAATCATCAATTAAATAAAATGTTATTTCCGTTTAAATAAAATTAAGGAAATACATGTATATAATATTCAGTTCGAAATGTTGATCACGAGTCTGACTCGTTGTTGTAGGGCAAAGGGTTAAGAGACTACGGTATACCAATTATACGAAAATCAATACAAACTGACGAACGAATTTGTTTTTTCCAATGAAAAGAAAAATATGTTATTCGATTGTTTCATAATGTCTGCGATTTCTTTTGCAAAGTACTTTCTTCGACGACTCCACCGAAGTGCTTTCACCGTTTCGGATGTTATAACTTTGACGATAAAGAGATAAAGCGATAAAGATGTGTGATAAAAAGAATCATTTTTGAATGATTCGGAGATTCGAGACCTCAAGTTGAACGGCTAGGAAGCAGGAATTTCGCCTATCATACCGCCGCAGAGCGACAATGTCGTCGCATATCGATTCCTCCGCGTCTTGTCCAATCGCGTGACTCGTCCGCATGTGGCCTCGTAGTCGTCCTGCACCGTTTCCAAGCTGCTTAGGGATTCCAATTGATCGTTACCCATTTTGTTTCACAGCAAACCAACGCCCAACAAGGACTCCGACGTCAGACAGAGAAAGTGAAACGGCGAACAATAAGCGGCGCACGAACGAGAGCGATGCAGGATAGCAGAACGGATAATGGGGAACGATCGTGGGCATCATTTGCCGGAGTGACAATATAGATGATAGATGTACAGAGATAAAAAAAAACAGCGTGTAAGAGAGAGAGAGAGCGAGAGCGAGAGCGAGAGAGAGAGCGCGCGCGAGAGAGAGAGAGAGAGAGAGAGAGAGAGCGTAAGAAAGAAAGAAAGAGAGCAAGCGGGAGAGAAAGAGAACGAAAGAGATCGGTAGGATTTGGAGGAAGGGATGGGCAGCCGGGATAAGGAAAAAAAATAAGTTCCGAAAACGAGAAAGACACGTCGTTCAAAAAAAAAAAACGAATAACAAAAAAAATGCAAATGAAATAATAGAACAAAGACGGAGTTAAAAAACCGTTTTTAAGTAAACAAACAGAGCGCGCGAGAGAGAATAATAGAGCGAACGAGCGTGCGAAAGAGAGCGAGAATGTGAAAGAGAGAGAGAGAGATTATTATATAAATATTATATAAATATATAAATATATATATATATATATAAATAAAGCTCGAGTGACGAGCGAAAGCCGGTCGTTCGAGTGCATTACCTGCGTGAAAAACAGGCTTCGTCTGTGCACAGAATACAGCAACGCGTGTGCGGGATATTACGATTTACTAACAAATTAAAATTAAGCCTTACTATCGTGTTCACTCCATTTATCAGATGTTCGCCTGTCCGTACTCTCGACTACACTGCTTTGACCGACAAATTGGAGCCGGAGAGAGTGAAAGAGCGGGAGAGAAAGTGAATGAGAGGACGAGTAAGAGGGGGGAGTACAGTTTTTTGTGCTACCAACCTCTGCGTGTTGTATCTGTCCTTTAAGAGTGCACGATGGACCAGGAATGTACTATAAAAGGAGAGGAAATACCAGTATACAGGAGCGACTAAACAAAAGAAGAAGAGACAAGATAAGCAAACTGCATGTCGCGAGACAGAAAGAGAGATAGAGAGATGGAGGAAGGGAGGAGGTGGGGTATGTGTGATGTGTATCGCATGCTTGTTGCATGCTGCTTGCTTGAATGAAAGAATGCGATAGTGATGAATAAGAAATAATAAATGAAACTATTCGGAAACAGCATACCCGTCGGAGCTGGTATACGCGCGGCGGACCGTATAAATAAATTCGTTTCTATTATAATAACCGTTTGTATGATTAAACAGTATAATTGAGAATAAGGGTAAGCTTGATCTGTGAGCAAAACGTACGTGGTTGCCTGTTCCTAGTTTTGCTTGATCGTCGAGGAATTAATTAAGGAGAAAGGATTTAAGCGACTCGAGAGTGCAAGAATTTGCTCGGGTATATTTCTCTTTGCTGGAGACACGATACGCTTCCATTTCAAAGAAAATCGACTAACGAGAACCTGATCGAGTGACAAACCAAGCTGCCATTATCCTTTACTTACAGGTTTATCCTTATTCCAAGCAAATGTGACTCTACCGAGCAAATTTGAGTTCGAAAGTAGAACTCGGTGAGAGAGACGGTAGGAGGTGATACGCGGTGTCGGTGAATAGAGCGCCGGTACGGATTACGGTTGGATACTTGAAAAGAAGACGGAGACGGTCATTTTTATCGCCGCGTTGGAATTCCTGTTCGCGTGTCGCTCGTATCTGCGCATCGAGAAGTGCAAATTTGCTTGGTAGAACCGTAAACGCATAGGGTTCTCCACCTAACATCATTAGTTGAAATATTTCCTTTACACACTGTCTCCTGATAGAATTTCGCCTGTGAAGTTTTATGGTTTCGTTTAGGTGTAATCTTCATTTACCTCGGACTTAGCAATAGGGTATCGAATGACTTGTACCTTCTCGCAAGAGGACGTAGAAACCTTTTTTTAATGAACGATGCCGAACGAAATTGTAAAACCATGGTTCACAGGAATTCTACGGAGGTATCTCGAACGAAGAAAATATTGATGGTTCGACGTTGGGTGGAACGCTCTGTATACGGTCAGCGGAAAAAGTGTTCATACACCTCTAAACATTGCTTTCGATTACTAATACTCTTTTCAGCATACCGCTAAATTAAAGACGACGCGTACCAAACGATTCTTGCGAGGACGTGATTTTCTATCAAACTTCTATAGACTGATGGAAAGAATTTTTAACCTAGTTGTTACAATAAAAATAGTACTTAAACGATTAAAAAGCATGCAACGCCGAGTGTATGAGTACTTGTTTCTCCTACTATGTATACTATGTTCGAGATGCATTTATTCTCGCGATCCTGACGAATCTTTCTCTTGCTCCTCGTCCGCGAGCTTCGGCGGGTGTGCTGGCTTGATTTTTCAGAGCGTGTAGACCCCCTTGTTTCTCATACTTCGCACGTGTGTGTGACCGAAGAGGAAAGAAAAAATAACGTTTTACGGTAGGACCGAAAAAAAAAAATTATGTGCTCGATTACTAGTTATGTAATAATAGGATCAAGAGGCAATGCGTGCTATTAATTGGCTTCCGAACAAACGATCCACAAAGACTTTCTCGGTGGTATTGGACTAAAAGCTTACCTGGGTGGCGTCGCCTTATTATTAATTATTCTTAATTAATTAATTAATTATTATTACTTCTTATGTATCTTGAATATTCCATCGCTCATGGAGAAACACATACACGTATATATATACACGCAAAGAGAGAGAGAGACACACACACATCGGAAGTCATGTTTTTGCGCGCGACGCCGTTCTTAACGACGTTAAATGTAATTATTAATACTGTAATATTATTGCCATCGTTACTACTGCTGCTACTATCGTTATTATGATTATTACAAGTATTATCGTTAATTTTACCATTATTGTAATAATTTATAAATCCGTACCAACATGATTGTCATTGCCGACAGTGGTGTCGTCATTGTAAGTATTACACACAAGTTTCCAATGATCCAATCTATAACGGCATAGAACACGAAGACAAAAAAAGAAAGAAAGAGAGAGAGAGAGGGAGGGAGAGAGAGTGAGAACAATGAAACGAAAGAGAGAGAGAGAGAGAGAGAGAGAGAGAGAGAGAGAGAGAGAGAGAGAGAGAGAGAGAGAAAGAGAGGGAGAGAGAGAGAACGGACAAGAATTTCGAAAGTGGCTCGGTGTATAAATTCGAGTTATTGCACGGGTGTTGTTTCTCGCGTCCACCAAAACCACTACTGTGTCTATAAAGCGTCGTCGCCACTTATTACCGTTACCAGCACTGTTGTTGACATTAATAGGACAATTACAGCCATGAGAATTCGCAGTTTGTTTTTCGTTTTTCCTTGTTTTGCTCTCGTTCTCTGGTGCCACGACCGCGACACACAACTCCCGTTCCGCGGAACGGAAACAGAAATATGATTTGCTCGTCGACAACTAATGCGAGTCCTAAATCCGTGGATATTTTTAAAACGGTCGTTCCCTCGCCACGATACCGCTTTACGACCGACC
Source organism: Agapostemon virescens (assembly GCA_028453745.1). Classification (NCBI taxonomy): domain Eukaryota; kingdom Metazoa; phylum Arthropoda; class Insecta; order Hymenoptera; family Halictidae; genus Agapostemon; species Agapostemon virescens. The sequence goes on from CM052094.1 coordinate 21,781,955, forward strand.
ACTGTTCATTTTAGAACGCGCGCAATCATCGGAGGCCACTCTTTTCGAAAACTCAGTCTCGAAAACATCGTTCTAACAACTACACGAATACGAAACTCTTGTTTCACCGGAAACTAATCGCTACTTCTGCTTCCATAGAGTCTCGGTGTTGGACGGTAGACAGCAACAAATTTAAGGGGTGATTTTCCGAGACGATACAAAGTAGTATGATCTACGGATAACCATTTTAACCGATGCGGTGATGTAAATGACATTTTTTTAAAAATACGATTTAGTAGAAACGAATTTAATGTTCAACTTCAGTTTCAAGAGTCAAGGACATGTTACTTTAAGAGCATCTCTGAATACATTTTAACGTGAGCGACGATACTATTAAAATAATAAGTAGATTGCGGATTTTATGCATTTATGACAGAAACAAATAACTTAAATGCACAACGGTAAACAGATTTAAAGAATTTGAAAATCCTATTGTACCACTCTCGACTCGATGAAACGATCAAGAAATGAAATAAATACACATGTAGCTTGTACATCTCGCAACGAATACATTGTCCACTTTGCATAAAAACCGCAGTCTAGCAAATAAGTAATAAGTTATAATTTTTGTCATGTGCAGTCGCGAAGAATCGTCCCTTAATTCTTACTCCGCCACTTGCCAAAACACCATACACAAGTTCGTTCTTCCGCAGGGACAACATTAACCCTCCGTAACCCGATTTCGTTTCGCTCCGAAGGCCATGTACAACCGTAAGACGATTGATTATCCGATACAAGAGTGGAGTCGAGAAATATTCCGCATCATGGTGGAAGAATGAACGCGGCTACCAAGACACGAGAGACGCGAATAACGACATGAACATTCCGCAGCGTTGTAGAGGGTTAACAGATCACACCCCTATGATACACAGACTATATACTAAAACATAATATGCTCTATTCGAAAGGTTTATTTATTGACTAACTGAGCCAAGAAGGGAAGCATGTGTTGCGTTCGATTAAAAAGAGAATGTACAAATGTTTTATTACTCAAACGTCCATGCTTGTTTGTAAGTACAGTGTATTTCGTTTCGGGCGCACGGCGGGTAACGGGCGGGTACCGTCGTCGTGTTCGCGTGGAATAGATACAATGATAACCCGCGCGTGCTTCGTACGGAACCGGCCGCGGATCGGGCGCGGCTTATCGATAACTCTTTGGTCGTAAGCGCCACTTCTGCGTACTATTCCGTAACGAGAACCGTGATGCTGGTTTGTTTTCGAAACAGCCCGCGCGAGCAAGAGCGATCGACGGATGTAGAGAAGAAGAATAATAGGGTGAAGGGTCGGGCGTTGTTGCTTCGTAGAAGGGAACGTTGTTCCATCGGGATAGGGGGCAGCACCGGCGGGTGGACTCGTTTCGAGCGAAGTCTCTTTCTTTTCCTGCAGGTCCGCTTTTCACTGCATCTTATGTACACACTGGTCGCTTCACTGAAGCGATGTAAAAAAGAGAAAGGAAAGGAAAATAGAGGAAAAAGAAACGACAATTGTCCGCTCGGCGATTCGAAAGCAGAGAAGAGGGGTCTCGGTACACTCGGTACACAGTCTTCGCTCTTCTACTTCGTCGCCTGGCTGCCATAATCGACGTACACGCGCACCACCTCGCCGCTGTACTTGCGCTGGCTGGGCATGAAGTAGAAGTCCGGCTGGTTCGGTTGAGTCGACACGCCGCCCGCCGGGTTGTGCGCGTTGCCTTTTGACCTTTGATAGTGGTCCCTGCGGTCCTGGGTGTAATAACCGGGCTGGATCGGCGCCGTGTGCCTGGAACCTGGGGCCCGAGGCAAGCTATACGTCGCCCGGGGACCCACCATCCTGTTTGGCCCTTCCACCTGATCGGTACCACCGAGACCGTTGCCGGTCATCTCTCTGTGTCGAGGCAGACTCGAAACTGGTGGCGGCGGTGCCTTCTCCTCCGTTTCGAACGCTTCGAACGCGAAATTCGTGTTCGCCCCGGAAGCGTAATCCTTCCAAGCGTTGCTGGCGATCAGGCGATCCTAAAAACAGACGGTGACATTATCGTTTAGCATCTCCCCTCGCTGGAGCAACACGAACAACACATTGTCCACGCTGAAACAACGATCCGTTTGGATTTCAATGCTGAACTGTCTAGAAGATTTATGCATTGGAGGTGTAGCATTCATCGTCGTCGGCAGACTGCCAATCTTCGTGCAAAATAAAATTTGTTTAGACCGATTACATAGATGATTCTTAATAAGTGAAATTGCAAGAACTCGCTTCTGTCATAAATATATAAGATCCGCAGTCTAGTTGTCAATGACAAGAAGTATCTCCGATCATCTTCCTTTGTATTTTTGAATTTCTATTTTTAGCTGAAGCGACCCACAAATATTCGATGCAGAGATCGCTGTCCCATTTTATTATGCTAAATATTTTTCTACATGCTCGTGAATTGGACAATAACGTAGAAATACAGGGTGCGGCACCTAAAACAGGTCACCTGAATAACTCGTTTGCTTTTGAAGATAGAAAAAAAAA
>CM052094.1:21797746-21819238 GCA_028453745.1 Agapostemon virescens
TTTTTGTGTCGCTTCAGGGGTTAAAGTATATACATCATATCTTGAAGAAAAATTATAATTTAATTATGGAAAACTTCATTTTAGAATTATCAAAGATAAAGTATATGCGTCACACTTTTAAGAAAAATTATAGTTTAGTTATCAAAAACTTCGTTCCAAAATTATCGAAGTTAAAGTATGCGCATCATATATTTAAGGAGAATTATAATTTAGTTATCAAAAACTTCATTCCAATGTGCTCTGCCGTACAGAGAAACAACCCCGCGCAAAATTCAGCCGTGCCTAAGAAGTTAAGTAGGTTCTTCTTGTAGAAAAAGGGTTAATTATTCGATCTTTTCACCATCGGTTTTCTATGAAAGTGCCACTGGTTCGTTACAGAATATTCTGTGCAAGAAGTAGTTTCGAAAGAATGGTGGATGAATTAAAATGTGCCTCGCAACCCTATGCGAATCGTGAAAGCGCAATGTGAGTAAATGAGGAAAGAAGCGTCGACTCGGCTGATTAGTTCGTTACCTTTTGTAGCGCTCGATCTGGACCCCGAAATCGGCTCTGGTTCCGGCTCTGACTTTGGATGTGGCTCGGAGTTGGGTTCCGGTTCAGACTTTGGCTCTGGTTCGGAACTGGGTTCCGGTTCGGACTTTGGTTCTGGTTCTGAATTGGGTTCGGGCTCGGATTTCGGTTCTGGTTCCGACTTGGGTTCTGGTTCGGATTTCGGTTCTGGTTCGGATTTCGGTTCTGGTTCGGATTTCGGTTCTGGCTCGGATTTGGGTTCGGGTTCGGATTTAGGCTCTGGCTCAGACTTTGGCTCGGGTTCCGATGTAGGCTCCGGCTCGGATTTGGGTTCAGGTTCTGATTTAGGCTCCGGCTCGGATTTAGGCTCGGGCTCTGATTTCGGTTCGGGTCCGGTCTTGTGTTCCGAATAGGCTCTCGCTTGCGGTTTAGAAATTGATTTCAATTGAGACCTCGATTCCAAGCTCGAGACGGATTTTGAAACAGATATCAGCTCTGTGTCAGACTTTGGCTCCGGTTCTGATTTCGGCTCAGGCTCCGATTTAGGCTCGGGCTCTGACTTCGGTTCGGGTTCGGATTTTGGTTCTGGTTCTGACTTGGGTTCGGGTTCGGATTTCGGTTCTGGTTCGGACTTTGGTTCGGGTTCGGACTTCGGTTCGGGCTCGGATTTGGGTTCGGGCTCGGACTTTGGCTCTGATATAGGTTCAGGCGTGATGTTGGTGCTGTCGACAGTGCTCGGCTCGGCGACGGGTTCCCCTGTGCAACAAAGCATCGATCGTCGTGCAACTACCTACTGCTCGTACCTCTTACGGACCACCACCTGGTGCGCAGTGTCTCGAACTCGAATAAGAACGCCAAGTATACTACTACTTAATCAAAAGCTAACTACTTGTTGCTATTGTATAATATTACGGGAAGTGTAGGGAGTCCTTGACAGGTAAATTTCCTTTAAGCATCGATACGTACCATTTGCCGAGGACGTCGCAGAATCTGGTGACCTTTTTCTACGCCCTGTAGAAACATCAAACATAAATATTAAACGACGCTGTTTAATTGTCAGCTGCAGATTATTCTAAGCGTTGCAGCGAAACGTATCGAGTCATTCCATAAATCGGGTCACTCTTTAGCGTTGACCTTCGGTGGAAAATAATAATAACGGTTGCATTTATTTTTAGTCAGTCTAATATCGATCATCGTTTCAACGACGTTTTTTCACCGATCGATCGAACGCATAATTTAATTTTCCAACGATCGTCTCAGGCAACGTAAAACGTTCGTTTGCTCCGTTAGCATAGTAAAATATGCTAAAGCGTCTGTAAAAATTTCGCCTAAAGAGGACGCAGACGTCCGTACGCGTAGAACGTGGCAAGAGATGGTACGATTCATAGGATGCTTTTGTACGAAAGAATCGCTCGATGGTCGAAAAGGAAACGTTATGCATGCTCGTCCTAAGAAAAAGTTTAAGAAGAAATAAAAGATATTCACCTTGCTTTGTGCTGACGCGATAAGTCACGCTAGTCTGCACAGTGACGTCAGCGTCGGATCGAGGAGTCGCAGCCAACGAAGTAAGATCATGCGCTTTGGCCGATCTCCTCTTGGCACCGGACCGTTCCGTTCCCGCCTCGGGCTCGGGTTCGGGCTCGGGTTCCGGTTTTGGTTCAGCCTTCGGCTCGGACTCGGGTTCCGGTTCCGATTTTGGCTCTGGCTGCGGGAGCGGTTCTCCTTTTGGTTTTTCTTGAATCTCGGGGAAAGCCCGACAGGCCGGTGTCAAGTCGTTTGGTCGCCAGCCAACGCCGACCCAGCTCGTGCCGTTTACAACCATAACGCCCTCGAGTTCTTTGCTCTCCTTGAGTATACGCCAGTAGAAGGTAAAGTTGTCGGAGAACTTCTTCATCGTGTACGCGTCGAGGTCCACGTCGATCGTCTTAATTGGGGACTCTGAAACGAAGTTGCGGCCTGAATGCTGGGTGCCACGAAACGCCAACAATGCGAACACGTAGCAAATGCTAAGCAATTTCACTCCGAGGCGAACTGAAAGTACTCGAGAGAGTATAAACATTGGGTCTTGCGGCACGGGGATCAACGTCGAGAGAATAATTATGGATGCGCGATGCAGGAATGTTCTTTGAATTTCATTTTCTCGGACGCTGTGCTCGAAGTCCTCGCTCGGTGAAACTTACTCTTCGCGCAACCAGGACCGAACCATCCAATGTTGCAGTAACAGTGCTTGGTGGGCGCGGTCGTGCCGCCATTGTCGATGCACGTGCCCTGAATACCGCAATCCGAGTCATCCAGGCATTCCTCCTTAAATTCGCACCTAGTGCCATGATACAGCCGATCGCATCTGCAACGACTCAGCAGATATCGGCCATGACCGCTGCAATCTTCCCTGTAGACCTTCTTATCGATGATCTAATCCAGAAAAATTATAAATCAGCGTACGGCATCGATGCGATCGGAAATGTCGGCGCGTTCGGAATGCCTCTGATCGATCGAACATTCCCACGAGCCATTGTCAAGATCATTTACTTACATCGATGTCGGCGCAGGACCAAAATCTATAGCTCGCACCCCACTCCTCGGCTTCTCGAAGAAGTCGAATCGTACAGTCTGTGCAAGTGAAGTTCTGTGGTAACTGTACGGCATAACTTTGCGCCCTAAAAATCGGTATTATTTTAATAATAAACTCGAGGAGATCGTTGAAAGAATATAGAGCATCTTGGTAGACTCACGTAGCGTCGTCTTCCACGAATTCGCTGTTCTTCGTCACTGGTGTCAAATCAACCAGCGGCCTGTCTAGAGCGTCCAGCACTTGTAACCGAAATCCTCCCTGAAACACAAAACAACGGAACGATCGATAGAAACGATAGGAAACTGAAAATTCGTCGTTGAATCGAAAGTTGACGAAACCGGTAAATTCGTAGGAACAAAAATCCAACGTAATCGCAACTATTAGAGCTTTTTATAAAACGTATATTAACGTGTCTTTGAGGCATGGAGACAAAAAGGCTCATGTTGTTCTTTTTTTGTGTCAAAAAATATATTCACGCATTGAAAAGGTGGGACACTTTTAATACCACCGTGCCTCGAAGAATCGTCGAGTGATCAACTACCTATAGTAGCGCACGAAAGTATTCGGACACTCTTCAAACCTAAATAACTTTTTTAAGATTGGACCAAACGTCTTGACTTTTCTTGAGCAATTAGTTGCATTGATTTAATAAATGATATACAAAATAAATTTGGTAAATATTGGAACTGATGTGAATTACATGACCAATAAAAAAGGAACTTTTTAAATATTTTTTATTTGAGCCACGCACAAAAATTTTTAAAGACGCATCTGGTAGATCTATGATCGTTATACGCATGCAGAAAAATTCATTAAAATCGATCGACGTACACACAAGCTACGTGCCATTGAAAATGGTGAAAATTGCAATTTTTCACGATTCTTGATCAGTTTCTGCTTAAACTACAGAAATTCTTACATATTTCTACGCATGCCATTTTTGCCCGCGTCAATCGATTTCGGTGAGATTTTCAGCATGTGTATAACTAACACAGTTCTGAAAAACGCATATTTGAATTTTCATTACGAGTTGAAATAAAAATGTTTTAAAAAATGTCTTTTCTACTTTCCCACTTTTTGCATATCATTTAGTAAATCAATGCTGCTAGTTGCTCCAGAAAAGTCAAGTCGTTTGGTTCAATTTTGAAATAGTTATTTAGATTTGAAAAGTGTCCGAATACTTTCGTGCGCTACTGTATTTTGTGTTTAAGTACTGTGGCCCGTATTAATATTCGCATGCCATGATACCTGAGAAGTTTTTGCTGTATATCTCTACTGTTAATCGACTTAAAGAATTCGTCGTTTTGTAATAATAAAAAACACTTATTTTAAATGCTAGAAACATAAGTTTTATTTATTTAATTTGTATACTTTTCGCGTTAATCAATGTTAAACAAACTAATACTAAACACGTCGCAAAAATATTCGAACATTCCTTACGCTTCGCATCCTGTTAAGCCAGGTACGGTGTTCAGTGGTAATATTTATAAACATAGGACGTAAGCACTATCTGGTAAAGTTAGTTTCATTTTGAACAACGTTCGTATCGTACGTATTAGTTGTGAAAATGCCACGTAAAGGTAAAAATACATCGTTCGATGCATCAACTTGTTATTTATAATCGCGAGAAAGGGAAATCATACTGAGAAATCGGTACATGATTAGAAATGAGTAAGAGTGCTGTTGCGGACATCGTACGAAGATGTAATTTTGAGGATAGAATCGAATATATGAGCTGTTTATTTTGAAAGTGACGTAAGTCCATTTTAAAAAAGATCGAGTCAGCTACCATAATAGTTACATTTTTACAAAATCTTTTCATTCTGAGGCAACTTGTTACTAATATATTTCAAATCGTTAAGATTTTGTAACACGAAAATTTGCTGGTTGATGAAGCGATGAAAAAGTTTATTTTGAAAATGGCGTAAGTCCCATTGTGAGAGTTTCAAATAGATATGGAAAATAATTATGTAATAAAATTTTATGAGATCCCAGCTTTATGTTTAATTATCAAAGCAACAGTTGAATTATCAGTGTGCAATGAATTTGTTTTAAACAACGGAACAGTGCCTGTCCACAGAAAATGCGATTTTTAAAAGGCTAAAAAATACTGACGGTGAAAGAGTAAATTGGTTTAAAGTATGTTGGATGAGATTTTTGAGAAGCGATTCATATAAGTTATTCTATGAAACGACAATGAACGAGGATGCATCATTTAAAACATTGAATTTACTACCGTAACGGGGAAGATTGAAAAACTTTAATAATATCCAGTTGGGATCACTATACAAAAAACCGAGACCACTCACAAACCTAAAATATAAGCACTTAATGGATTTACTACATTATATACCACCTGCACACCACAGCTATTTTAAATCCCTCCAGCAAACTGGAGAAGACTGAATAATAATTAATAAAACTATATTAATTTTAATGTAAAAATTATTTAACAAAGAATGAAAGTTGAATATTTTTTTGATCTTATAACACAAAAGTGTATATATTTATTTTAATTTCAAGAGAAATTTACTTTTCCTATGGATTTGTGCTTTCTTAAGAATTAAAAACGTCGTTTCATTGATTTTGAAAATGGCGTAAGCCCATTCATAGCCATCAGAAACATATTATTTCTTCAATAATGTTAATTATGCTAATTGGGATGATAAATTTGACACCTTTAGGAATCCAAAAACATTATTCTATTACGTTATCTGTTATCCATATGTTTAAATTTAATCCAACGCAAACCCTTCAATATTTCGATTTGAGCATAAATGGACTTAAGCCACTTTCAAAATAAACGGCTCATATTTCTTAGGGTGATCGTTCAAAACTATTTGACGTTCGTAACGAATGTAATATGATTAGAAAAGTGAAAAAAAATCCTAGTTTAAGTGCCCCAAAATTGTTTGCAGAATTATTTAAAGAAACCGGAAAGAAAATTCATTCTGATACAGTCTGTCGAATGCATCATGAAAGTGGATACCATGGCAGAATTCCATGTAAAAAACCATATATTGACGATGTGAATCGAAAGAAAAGATTACTGTTCGTAAAGGAATATATTTCTAAAGAAGAAGTATGACGGTAAGATTTCTTTTTTGCAGATGAAAGCAAATACAATATTTTTGGGTCCGATGGGTACAAACTTATATGGCGTAAACTCAATGAAGAGCTTCATACTAAAAATCTCGGACCCACCCTGAAACACGAAGAAGGAAGTGTAATGATTTGGGGTTGTATCTCGGCTACTGGAATGGGCGAATTAGTTTTTATTGATAGAATTCTAGATAAGAATAAATATTTACATATGTTGAAACAAAACTTAATAAAAAGTGCCACTAATATGAACATTTACCACAGTTTTAAAGTTTATCAAGATAACGATCCGAAACACAAATCACGTGGAGTTCAAGAATAGTTATCGTACAATTGTCCAAAAGTATTGTCTGCCTCCATAGTCACAGGATCTACATCCAATTAAAAGTTTATGGGATTATTTAAATCGTCGAATCGGAATATCACCGATAAGGTGGAAGGAAGAATTAAAATTACGATCGAGCGAAGAATGATCGTAATTCGAATGATTCGTAAAAAAAAATCGATATCCTTTTGTTAAAGTATATGTACATTTTTAATTATAACATTCTAATTCGCAAAGTGTCCGAATATTTCTGCGATGTCAAAATCGAGCATCATTTTGTTTAACATTGATTAACGCGAAAAGTGTATAAATTAAATAAATAAAAACTAGTTTCTAGCGTTTAAAATAAGTATATTTTATCATTACAAAACGACGAATTCTTTAAGTCCATTAATAATGGAAATATACAGCAAGAACTTCTCGAGTATCATGATGTCCGAATGTTAACACCGGTCACTGTAATGAGTAAAGATGTTTTCGACTACGAATCTCGATCTTAGTCGCACTACAGTCAGCGCTATAGCGCACTGTCCCAATGTTTCTTCCTCTCCCTTTAAGGGACTACTACTTAAACCCAAGAAAACCCCGAAATCCAAAACCAGACATTGTCACTACGTCAGAACTAAGACCGTCTTTGCAATTCCCATTCCTATCTAAAAGCTGTTGTCAAGACTTTCGACAAATTATATTCTACCTATTTCCTTACTTTGACCAGAGTTGGGTCGAGGAGTGTTTATTAACCTTTTAGCTTTCCAATGATTCCTCGCGGGCGACACCAAAAATTATCTTGCTATTATTTAAAACAGCTTTTACATCGCTCTGTTTACGTTTAAGGAGTCGGTAAAAATTGAGATGTTGCACGTACGAGTAATAGCAATAAACTTTATATTCACGAAAGGAAATGAACCATGTACAATGGAATTATTTTACGTCAACAAAATGTTTTGATTCTGGAATTAAAGTTACTTGGTGTGCTAAGGGTTCATCTTAAAAGTGTGAGGCCGCCCCACGCGACCTGAATGGAAGGTCTTCAAACAAAAACGGTCCCGCACGGAACATGTTAATAAATTCTGGAAAATCTTGTATTTTATCTTCGTCAAGGTTATCTTTTAGCGTTTTTCCTATTTTGTATTGTTGACGTAGTGCGTTACGTTTTCGACCAGCTAATGCAAGATGGTCGATCCACGCAGGTACGTTGCATGTTTCACGGATTGGCACTGGATACTTTGTCAACAGGAACGAGTGTGTTCTCTTAGCGACGCCTGTTCTGATTCGAGATAAGACGACTACTGTTTAATTTACTTTAAAAATCTCGCGACACTTGACCCTTCGGCCGGTATACGACAGAGCTAAAAGTTTATAAAACACCGCATTCGTTGCGCAACAAGAATATTTCGAGCAATAAATTTTTACTATCCGAGGATGAAATTTCGAAACAACAAGATCGGCCAATTTAAGGAACGGCGATGCAGACAATGCCAGGAGAAAATAACGAGCGGAGGTCCAATTATAAAGTAAACGAACGTAAATTGCATATCGCGTACACGGGCCACGCGACTCCATGCAGTTACCAGGATCGGGTTGATGCCGTTGTGTTTGGAAACGCAGCCAAGTTACGGACGGAATCGTTTTAGTTCCAATGAGTGAACTTCCGCGCGGTTTCGTTCGCCACGCTCGCGTCGGAAGCGAGAAACGGTCAAGAGGACGTTGAGACATCGATCGGACTCGGATAGCGGTATCGAGCGAGCTTATCGCGGAATCCATGGCATCGAAACCGGCCTTAGGCTCGATCAGTCACGCCGACGAAAAAAGAAGTTGCAAGCTTTTTCCACCAAATACGACGACGTCCCGAGAGAAGTCGCAACTCTGCCGTTACGAAATTCCCGCCTTCCTGTAAAGTTCAACGAATTGGAAATGGGAGACTGTGGATTGCACGCGGTAATACACCTGTATTCGTCCGTGGGGCGTTTCCTATTTTGCATTAGACAGTGGGCAAGTTGACGTACTCGGTATCGCATCTGTTAAGAACATGTTTTTTTATTATACCGCGGATGTTTGTGCAAAATAGAAATTGTCTAAGCCAAGAGACAGATATTGAATCAGAATGAATTTTTTCCTTTGACTAGTTTAATCAGTGGATTTATATACAAAATAAAAATTGTCCAAGATTATCATAAGAGACAGAAATTGCATAAAAATGAATTTTTCCTTTGACAAGTTTAATCAGTGGTTTTTGTGCAAAATAAAAATTGTCTATGCTAATTGTAAGAGGCAGAAATGGAATAAAAATGAAATTTTTCTTTGACAAGTTTAATCAGTGGATTTACATACAAAATAAAAAATGTCCAAACCAATTATAAGAGTCAGAATTTGAATAAAACTGAAATTTTCTCTTGGACAAGTTTAACCAGTGGGTTTGTATGCACAATAAAAATTGTTCAACCCAACTGTGAAAGTCAGAAATTGAATAAAAATTTGACAAATTTAATCAGTGGATTTTTGTGTAAAATAAAAATTGTCCAAGTTTATTATGAAAGGCAGAAATTGAATAAAAATGATATTTTATTATTGATTCGTTGAAGAAAGTTGAACAGTGTTCTTGAAATCTTTCAATATCTCCGCAGTTTTGTATTTCATATATTAATTTCTGTCATAACCGCATCGAATTCGTTGTTTATGAACAATATTGGCGTGTAGGTCGAAAGTTAATCGATTCTGTAGCGGTGTAATTTTTTAAAGTATCCAACTGGTGTAAAAGAATGGGATCGACGTCGTAAGCTGCCTCTTCCATAACAGCTACCGATCGATTCAGTCATCGATCGCATTGTTCCGACACCTTCCAATATAGATCCGACTAAAAAGAGGACCGTTATTAATCGAGTCGTGCTTGGGAACAATATCGTGCTCCTTTTATGCGTCACGTTCCGTGAACAGAACCGTACGATGTTCCTTCTAGTGAAAGATAACGTATAATTACTTTCAGGCTGTCAAGTTACATGAGCGGTCGTTGAGGAGGCGGAAAAAAACCGTTATCGAAAAAGCCCATTTTAATTCCTGTCCTTTCAATTAAAATTACTCGAATCGCTGTACATAAATAAATCGAGCAATAATCTTACGAGATAAAGTTATTTTTCTCTTTCAAAAAACGACACCAACGATACATCGCATTAATTCCCTTTCTATAGAAAGGGAAATAAAGAAATATATTTATTTCTTACTAATAAATAATAAGAAATATATTTCTTCATAGCTACATCGATTACAATCTCTTTCCATTTGATAATTTGGTAATGCAAAAGGAAAATGTATACTTATCTACATTTAATTTGAATTTATATTATATAGTGCAGAAAGAAAATTTAAATTTACATAATCTAGATTTACTTTCATTTTTAAACCCATATATCAATAACCGAGTACCTAGACACGCACTTTCAATTTCTTATTCAATATTTTCCATAAATTATTGTATAATCTCATGTTTTCGGGCTCCACAATTTCTATTTCACGTATAGAAATACACATTGAAACCATACAGTGCAACTTCATTGAATATCCTAGAAAATGTTGGTTCGAAATTGGAAATTTTTTTACCATAATAGCTGAAAATGGATAACAGAATTTCATTCTGATTTAAGAGAAATGATTAGTATGTCTAATAGTATGGTGACTCGTTGCTATACAGAATGTCACAGAAATGTTCGAAAAAGGGGTGACTCCTGAAATCACTGCAACAAATTTCTTCGTTTGAAAAATGCGAACCAACCGTAGCACAGGTACAATTTTTTTTATTGGTCCGTGTGTTTTGTTAATAACTCGAAAACGAAGTCGTGTATGACATTTTCTCCTCCTTTTTAAGAAACTGGAAAAATTTTTGGTACACCCTATATAGCAAAGGGTAAGCTCGCAGTTAAGGCAAAACGAATTCAGTTTTAAGCGATTTCCCTTTTAGAGAATATAAAGAAAATAGCCATACGATTATTTGTATTATTGCGAGACTAAAATTTCCCAGGCGAAATAAGTATGGAAATTAGGAATTACAAATCACTGGGTCTAGGTTCAATTCGTGCTATGACTAATTTCCCCTTTTCCCCAACATCCTACTCTATAAAATTACAGTTATGCCTTTTTCAATAATACAAAACAGAAGATAATCGAATATTTTTAAATGGAACGTCTCGGTTAAAACTAGTTTACTAATATTTTTTATTTACGATTGTTGATATTGTAAAAGTGCATCCACGAGGAAGGAGCTGGCAGATTAACTCCATTGGGTACGTATTACTAAAAAAATATTAGCTTGGTGTAAAATATTGAATATTAACACAGCGATCGCAGTCGTTAACATTAGGTTTACTAGTTTACAAGACTAAATTGAAGCCTAATCTTTTTTATTTACAATTATTGAGATTCTAAAACTGCATCCATGAGGAAGGAGTTAACAGATTAACTTCTTTGGGCACATATTACTAAAAAAATATTAGCCCCATGTAAAAAATTGCACTGTTAACACAATGATCGCAGTTTTTAACGTTAGGTTTACTAGTTTACCAAACTAAATTGAAGTCTAATCTTTTTTATTTACAATTATTAAGATCATAAAAGTACGTCCACGAGGAAGGAATCAACAGATTGATTTCTGTGGCCATTATACTATTTAAAAAAACGGCTAAAAATCTGAATAGTTAAATTCCCGTTATTCTTATAACGTGATATTCTCTTTCGGTGTTCTGTAAACCTAGCGTTAACAAAAATTTAGGAAAAGCGTTTCTCGCGTCGAGTGATCATAACTGCGGGATCGCATTGTACCGTGATCCGAGGCGGTAATCGCTGGAACGCGTAAGTTTCACTCGCGCCTAATGTTTCCTAAGACGCGGAACACGTCACAACGACCGGTGTTATAGAATACAATGCGCGAGACGCATTTGCCCGCGGAATGGAATCTGTTCGCCGGAGATGCTTGTCACTTTTGATGAAAGTCTGCTGCCGGTCGTATAATAATCTGCCGCGAGAGAGTTTCAAATGTTTTCCAGCGGCGGGCGACGATTGCGCCGCCACTCATTCGACTCGAAGAGGAGAAAGGGAAGAGGCGGATTCGCGAAGTGGTACTGCTTCGCACGGCGTACACACCTGCGCCCGGCTCTGGTGTTATTGTCGAATTTTTCTCATGCCACGGATATTTTCGTCTGCAGAATTCGTGCGACGCCTATGCCACGGCTACGCCATTTCAAACCAGTTGCTAAACAGAGGAAAACCTACAGGGAACGCGCATGCAACTTCGTTACATTTCTTGGAAGAAAGTCGGGTCGAATCTGCGGTCGATTCAGCGGCTTTAACACTTAAAGGCTTTAACACTTTAACGCAATTCAACACTTTAACACGTTCCCAATGTTGTTTTAACCCTTGACACTCCAATGGCTCCTCTGAGGCGACACTAAAAATTGCCATAGTGTTATTGAAAACAATTATTACACGACCGCAATTGCATTTAATAAATCGTTAAAAATTCAACTGTTGTACGTACAAATAACAGTAATAAATTGAATATGCAAGAAAGGAAATGAATCATGTACAATGTAATTATTCTACGTAAAAGAAATGTCTCGATGACAGAATTAAAATTGCTCGAAAATAAAAGGGTTAAGAAATTGTTTTCTTTGCGAAAATGTCTCATGTCGTTTAGTTTTCGAGTTACCGAGGAAAAGCCGCAGCCAATCAGAGCGCGGCGTCGCCATTGGCCGAGCTGAGATACGTCGATTACAACCGCGCTCCGATTACTTCGCGTTTTCCGTTGATAACTCGAAAACGAAGCGTCGAATCGTCAATCGGTAAAGGAAAATTTTCTTAAAGTAATCTTAGCAGTCGCTCTCCTCGAGAAATTCGAATATTTTCCGGACACATCAAATAACGTAGCAAACTGTAATAATATTAGAATACTCGGTTCCGCGATTGCGAACGGACGTAAAAGCTTCGACAAAGACAGCTCAAACGAGCATTCAATTCTTTCGTCGTAAAAAGGTCATCTACCCATTAGTCATTTCCCATCGAACGCCGCGAACAAAGAGGGACAACGTGTCTATTGTTTCGACCATTGGCACGGGTAGCCGAAGCTTGAATTTTCGTTTCAGCATTATTCGCGAGTTCTTTATGAAGCAATTATCCACGAATTCCTTGGAACAATTTCAATCCTTTCTTCACGGCTCGATGACTTTTCCAAGCAACGGGGCCCGAGAGGTTTGGCTTCGATCCGAGTCATTGGCGACTGCCGAGTTACGGTACCCGACATACCGACGTGTGCACAGGCGGGTAAGGTTTCTCTCTCTCTCTCTCTCTCTCTCTCTCTCTCTCTCTCTCTCTCAGTCACTCTGATCGCGCACGCATCCACATGCAAAGCGACTTTATCCCTTGCCACCTTCTTTCAGACCTAGCGATCTACGTAAGGTACACGTCGCTCGACTGTACCCGCGGACGCATGCCGAGCTTCGCTTCTGAATTATTCAACAAGCGTCACCTTGAGCGACGTCCAGCAAGCGTAGGCCGAGCTCAGCCTCTGCCTTTTCTTTCCCTTTCGTAGACCACGCGCGGACAAATTCGTGATGTCTTTCACGATGACTCGCGGCGACGCAAAGCGAGGAATATGAATTTCGCCGGGTACACGCCGTGCTTCGAGCTGCGGACGCTTTGGGCTTCACGGGGACAACTCGCACCGGTAAGTGGAAAACGAACTTAACCCTTATCGGATGCTAGAGCTTTTTATAAGTGATTCTCATTAGGTTGTAGCTGGTTTCGGTAAATATGCGACAAATTTTCAGTATTGTTGCGCGTTTTCTGCTCGTTCGACAAACGACGCGGCATCTCGTTTATTTACAATTATATCTGTACAATTAGTGACTTTTTACAACCAGAATACAATTCGGATAAATCTATCAATTTGCCATCCACTCCGCTCGACAGTCAACCTTCGACTCTCTCGATTGTCTGTCGGTACAACAGTTCACCATGAAGTAATTCTTCATTATGGCGACTCCATATGAACAACCCTCGTAACAGTATTAGAAGAATAACATTTTATTAGAAATTACTTATTTTTTTAAGGAGAATCACCAATATATGAGTTTCAAATAATTATTTATGTGGGGAGGTCGAGAGGTTTAAAATTAAACTGTTTTCAGGTTAATGAAACTATAAAAATAGATATATATTTTAGGCTTGGTTACAATAATTCAGTTACGATCGGTTTGATACGCTAAGACTTGACTTGTAACGGAGTTCTTCGCAAACGTTATAATATCAGATTACACTTTGACTTCTACTTTACATTAGCTATCACACTGGCTGAACTTTATCACTGAGAACACTCTATACTTTGACACTGTGTACTCTTGAACGCTGTGAACAATCTTTGCGGTCACACGCGTTGTCTTATAGGCATTCTTCGGTGGGCGTTTTCTCAATGTCACCCAATCGCTAGATTTTCCGAAAAATACCCGCCCACCGACGTCAGTGGAGTAGGGAAGGTCAAGACCGAAGGGGTGCATCGTCGGGGGTACACGAGTTTTATGATGCGACCGTTACCGAGAAATTCGGAGGACTCTTGATCCAAATAGGAAACTTGTCGCTGTTTATTTAGGCCCCACAATTGATTAAACATCATGTCTGCGTCATAAATTGCCCCCTTCGCTTGGACCGTTCACTCCTACTACGGCCCTTTTTCCTGAAAAATGTCTACACTTGTGAAAATATATTTCTTCGATTCGTATGAAGGTAATTTTATAATTTCAATAATTGTGAAGTAGAAAAATGAAGAAATTTGAAAGAAAGAAGAAAGTTCACCCCTACTAAGTTCCTTTTATCTGAAAAGTGCCTACATTTATAAGTTTTTAATGTATGATATTTTTTTAGTCAATCTCCAACATGAAGAAACGGTTTTGTGTTGCACGTTTCACGGAAGTATACTGTTGTTTTTCTTCCTCCAGGCAGCTTACGATTAGAGCATACTAAGCAGTCATTATGTTTTCCTTTAGCATCAAATTGCAAGATATGTAGTTTTCCATCTAATGTCTCCTCATTGTCTGTTGTTGACGGCGTTCCATATCGCGCAGTCTCACTTTCACGAAAATTCCCCATTAGCGATTCAACGAATTTCCGAATAAATTTTATACGATATATTGGTTTACTGCTGTTATGTTTACGATCAGCTTTGTACAGAATATAAGAGAGATTCAAGGAGGATACTTCAATTCTCCAAGAAAAAATTTTCCCCCACTACTTTAAGGGGGGAATAAACTTTATAAGATGAAAATTTTCGATTTTTTTTTATTTGAAATTGATTCCAGTATGTGTCTAGAATACGTGTATAAAGTTACGGAGCAAAATTTTATGTATTTTGGGAGGTACAGGTAGCCGAACAGGTAGCCGAACAGGTAAACGTCAGGTGCAAGTGGCGCAAAGCTGAAGCGAAAGGTGAATTAGATAATTTTAATCATCCTAGTCCACTTCAACCAGATGTCCTTAAACATTTAAAACCGATATATGAAGAACTTTCAAAGGAGGATTTATTAACCAGGTGTCTAGGTGGACACATACAGAATTGCAGTGAAAGTTTCAATTCAACGGTTTGGCGCCTAAATCCAAAGCATCTAAATTCCGGAGCAAAAATTATCGAAACCTCCGCCTTTATTGCGGCTGGCATTTTTAACGAGGGCTACTCAGCTATGTTAAAAATAATGAATGTATTAAATATTAATATCGGGCAATAATGCAAATTCTTTGCCGATACGTATGACGCGCAGCGCATAACAAGACAGGAACGCCGCAGATAAAGCAGCACAAAAGAGCCACGAATCTCTCGTAGGATGCACCAAATGGAGCAGAATGAATTTTTTGAAGCCACAGAAGGCTTACTATATGGCCCTGGTATAGCGGATTAGTTTCCTCCAGAAGTAAGTGTTCAATAACTACTACTCTAACAGTCGAAAAACTTCAAACGCGTTTTTCTCAATATCATATTTCTGAATCTAGTGTACACGATACAGAACTATCTATTGGACCAATTGAGCTCCTAAGGCGATTTTTCGTTAGGTAATGATAAAATGTCGTCGATGAATTAAAAAAAATCCTAAATAGTTGCATTTTTTCCTTTCAATTTATATTATAAAGTCGAAATTTTTACCGAAAAATCGTAATTTTTTCAATAAAGCTCAAAATTTTTGCATTTTTGTTGGAATTTTTTTAGTTCATCGACGAGATAATTTTATAGGGATTAAAAAAAGCTTTTGTTTTCCTGTTTCAGATGAAAATTAGAGGCTCTAGGATGTACACAAACTGACGATGCGCGTGGCGCGGAGCTGTGAAGATTTATAAATATTACGAAAAAAATACATTATTCATTAAAATAGAAATTTTTTTGTATTGTTTAAATATAGAACATAATATCATGAAAGTTTGAGAATGATTCGCTTTGTAGTTATTGAGAAAAAAATTCCTAAAAATCACTATTTTTTAGGCGCTCTAAAGTGTATTGTCCCCTTAATGATTTGCATAAGAAACGACAATCGTGCCCGCATTTCACAGAGAGCAAGTTTCGACAGGGTCCATCTTGTCACCTCCCACGTGACATACGACCGTAGCGACAAAGTACTGTTGTCACGTGAGGGGTGACTTAGGACCGATAAGGATTAACTACTTTTCTCGCTGGGATTGTAAAGCGTAATCCGCCGATGAGTATTATTCTAATGAGTTTATGCAACCATTTCCAAAGTGCGTATAAAGCGGATGGAGAATGCGTTTGAAATTTATAATCCGACGCACAATCTCATAATAGTTGTCCACTGGCAAGTCTGAAATAATAGAAATAAGATGGACAACTATCGTCAGCAACGTCGAAGATGCGCGCAACGGAAATTTAAATATTGCGACGATGTACGCAAATGATACAGATGTGCGACGCACCGTATGCGCAGCTGTAATTTCCATGAATAATTCACAATGTGTTGCGAGGTTATTCATAGATACTATTATACTAATTTTGTATAAGTATTATCAGCAAAATGAGTCACGGGTTCATGGTGGCGTTTGAAATTCATATTTCGCGAATGTGGCCCGTGTTTTCACGTGTCCTTGGCATTGTGTGTTCCGAGCACAGTATTTAAGATGGCCTTGACGCTAGTCAGAAGAGCGATTATGTAAAAGTTGAGATAGAGGTTAGGATTTATGGCCCGGATGGCCTTTCGTATCATAGCAACGTAGGATCTGCGTTGGGTATGGTCGTGGTTGCACTTGCAAACAAGTTGTGACAATTCTAACTGATCTGGTCGACCAACAAAGCCCTATTGACATGCCAATAATAGTTCCTACTAGCGTAGTGATTTTATGAATCCTTAACATTGTGCTTGCCAAGTCTATTGCCTAAGGTCAGCCTGAAGCTAGCTACAAAAGGTCTGTTTATATATAAGTGTGAAAGAGGTAGAATTTACATCCCAATTGGTCTTTTGTATTATAACAACGTAGGGTCTGCGTTGGGTACGATCCTTGTTGCACTTGCAAATATGAGTAACAATTCTAACTATTAGCCAACAAATATTGCATCGAAGGTCCTTTAACACATTGGTGACCGGTGACGAGTTAACTCGTCTTTTCATGCCCAAACGTTGTTGACCGAAGGCGAGTTAACTCGTCATTGCACTTGCATTATCTATTTCAATTTATGAAACCCACGGCGATATAGAATATTGCAAAAGCTTTGCGCAATATTTTAAAAGTTATATAAAAAATATGTCCAAAGTTTAATTTCATTTCATTCAGCATAAATAAAATTTATTGGAGTTTATTTAGAATGTTTTACTTTACTTCCATATTCAATTACAAAATAATAACATGGCATAGTTTCTGTGTAAAATTGCCGTTCAGCAAAGTGTTAAAATGTCATTAAAATTTGTTAGTAAGGTAGTATTTTCGCGAGTTCTTGACAGTATGCTTGCCAAGTCTACTGCTCTAGATTATCTTGAAGCTATCTGCAAAAATTCTATTCGTATACAAATAGTAGAAGAGGTTAAAATTTGCAGCCTAAGTGGTCTTCTCTATTACAACGTCGCAGTTATTGCGTTGGGTATGATCGTTGTTGCACTTGCAAATACGACAAACAATCCCAATTATTGACCAACAAATATTGCATCAAAGGCCGTGAAAATGTCAATAAAAGTGCCGAGTAAGGTAGTATTTTCCCGAATTCTTGACATCGTGCTTGCCAAGTCTATTGTGCTAGGTTATTTTGAAGCCAGCTATAAAAGTTTTATTTGTACACAAACAATAAGAAAGGTTAAAATTCACAGCCCAACTGATCTTCTCTATTACAACGTCGTAGTTATTGGATTGGGTATGGTCGTTGTTGTATTTGCAAATACAGTAAGACCCCGTTTAACGCTGCTCTGCTTAACGCTATTTTAGTATTACGTGGTAGTATTGGGATTCCCCTAAATCGCACACTGTATTGATACTTGTTGTCTATGTGTGCAAATGAAACGGCCATGCACCAACCAAAAGCGGTGTACTATATAACGACGGTTATATGTACACTATGTATCTTTTTCAACGCTCTTTTGTTAGTCTGTCCAGAATAAAGGTCCAACCGTATTCCCCAAAGTAGCAGTCACAGTACAAACGCATCTTTCCTGCGTGACAGTTGATTTATTAGCTGCCATCAACGTTACTAGGTGTACAAAGATATAAACATAATATTTTATTTTATTGTGATAAATTAGGCAACTTTTAGTTCTTACGATGGGTGATTGCAAAAAAATGAAAGTAAAGCGACAAGAAAAAGCATTTCGCTGGAAACTAAAATGCAGGTGTTAAGACGATTGGATGCAGGCCAAAGACAATCTGATATCGGCACTGCATCAAATTTGACGACTTCAACAATACGGACAATTTTAAAAAATAAAGAAAATATCGTGTCATCAGCAACTACAACCACAACGACTTCTGCAACAAAAATGACCCGTTCTAGAAGCAATGTGATTGAGGAAATGGAAAAACGACTTTTCATCTGGATTCACGATGAAGTTGAACGCAATATGCCATTAAGTCAAGCAATTATAATGGATAAAGCGAGAACAATTGTTAACTACATTCAGAATGAAAAAGGCGGCACCAGTGAAAATTTTGTCGCTAGTCGAGGGTGGTTCCATCGATTTAAAAATAGAAACAATCTTCATAATATACAGAAATACAAAAGCAACTGCTGCATTTCCAGCGACATTAAAAGCAATCATTGAACGATGGAATTATCCTCCGGAATTAGTTTTCAATTTTGATGAAATGGGCCTTTTTTGGAAGAGAATGCCAAAACGTACATTTTTGTCCCGCGAAGAAAAGCGAGCACCAGTATTTAAAACTGCAAAAGATCGTTTAACACTTCTACTGGGTGGTAACGCTAATGGAGACATTAAATTAAAACCACTGCTTATCTATTATTCCAAAACCCCAAGAGCAATTAAGGGAATTTCAAAATCAACTTTATCAGTAATTTGGAAGTCCAATAAAAAATCTTGGTTCGCTATGAAAATTTTCCAGAATTGATTTACCGAACATTTTTGCCCACCTGTTAACCGCTACTGCGAATTTAAAAACCTAGAACCGAAAGCTTTACTTTTGATTGATAATGCTCCAAGCCATCCAACGTATTTGTCCGACTTAACAACATGCATTCCAGTAGAAGTGGGTTTTCTGCCGCTAAATACAAATTCGTTGATCCAACCAATGAATCAAGCCGTAATATTAAATTTTAAAGCTTATTATCTCCGGCGGACATTTTGACAACTGATTGATAAAACCGATGGAAAAGATAAATAATCTATTAGAGATTTTTGGAAAAAATACAATATCATGGATGCTATAGATAACATCAATCTCTCCTGGAATGAGGTGACCGAGAAATGTTTGAAAGGAGTATGGAAGAATGTATGGCCTCAGCTAAGCAAAGATGTTGACACAAGAGAATCCATTGTCGATGTCGACGAAATTGTCAAGCTAGCTGATGATACAGGGTTGGATAATATAAATGCGCAGGATATTGAAGAATTACTGCAAGTTACAACTAGTGAAAGTCTTTCCAACGACGATCTTAAAGAATTCGTAGAACAACAAGTGCACAAAGACGACGAAGTTAGGGTTTCTGAAGATGAGGAGCAAAGGGAACTCTGAATGGATTTCCTAAAAAAAAGTTTAGCCACTATAACGGAAACTATGGATCAATTTGTACAAAATGATTTAAATTTTGATAGAAGTTCAAAGGCAAGACGAAATCATTGATGCGGTATCTTGTTATCGACAACTGCTTGCTGTATGAAACAGGAAAAGACAGACGACTTTAGATGACTTCGTCACAAAAAAACAAAGAATATTAAATGAAGAAGAACCTTCCTCGTCATAAACGTGAGATCCTTATTCGAACTTTTTTTTATCTTCATGAATGTTTTATGATTAAAAATCGATATTAGCAATAAATAAGTCTATACTCAATGTATTAAAAAGTATTTGACAACAAATGTTACAAAATATATAAAACAAAAAAAGAACTGATAAATTTTCTTATTCTCTGCTCTTTTTTACTGATCCCCATACATACATATGTACATATAGGTACATATTTACATATGTACGTGTTAAGTTGCCTCGTTTAACGCTGTTTCGTTTAGCGCTGGAACTTATTGAAACGTATCCCCCGCGTTAAGCGGGGTCTTACTGTGTACGATAAACAATTCCAATTATTGGTCAATAAATATTGCATCAGAGGCACGTTAAAATGCCAATAAAAGTGCCGAGTAAGGTAGTGTTTTCGTGAGTCCTTGGCATTGCGTCTGCAGAGTCGATTGCTCCAGGTGACCTTGAAGCTAGCTGAAAGAGTTCTGTTTGTATACAAATAGTGGGAGAGGTTACGATTTCCTAGGGAATGTGTTTGCGTTTACCGAGAGAGGGAAACAAGGTAAAATAATCAAACGCGACATGGTTTAATTCGACTCTCGCGTATCCTGTTGTTTGCTATGCTATTTTTTTTAACCAAGCCCGGTTTTCTAGACATTTTTCCGCGTGGCTGCTCGCGCACACATTAACGGTCTTTCAGCGGCGCGCGAAGCACGTGCACACGCGCAAGAATTAACGGACCGCTTGTGTCGGAACAATTTCGCAGCTTTCTTTTTTTGCCACCGGCTAACGAAATTCACCAACCGATTCGATTAACCGTCTCCGGTAAAAGCGGTGTCTCGTACGCGATAAAACGGAGGCGAATCAACGAGATGCGAAAGTTGATCGTCCATCCGTTTCGTCGCGTGATGAAAAACTCATCGCGTCGCAGGATGCGCAAAATAACAGATAAGAGTCTACTCACACGATGGGGATAAGCCAGATGCCAAGTGACGTTGAAATTACTCCCGGATAGTAATGTAGTCTTGATATCGCCTGAAACATGAAAGTACCTTCATTAAAGTTCAGCTTAGTATTATTCTGTCGGGAAGTAAACAGCCAATTAGTATTAACTTGTTTCTAAGCGGATATGATTTATATACTTGTTGACCACTACGTTTACGGAACAACGAGAGCTACTGTTTTACGTCACTCTGGAAAAATAAAAGAAACGCGCGTTATTATGTGCCTTGACAGGGCTTAACAGTATTAGTGAACTTTAGTCTGATCACACGTTTGCCAAGCTCTGGCAAAAATACTAATTAACCATCTATGGGCCGAAGTTTTTTCCTAAATATACAAAAATGTGTGCAACGGAAAATCAACAATTACAAACCTATATATGCAGATTAAAAGAAATTTACCAGTTTAAACAATTTTATTATAATATAATAATAATATAATAATTTATATATATTAGGTAAATCGGAAATTTCCGTCCGTTTTTTTTCAAAAAGTAAAGCTTTATTCATGAAAGAAAATGAAAAAGTACGTTAATCAAAATATTGTCCATCGTTAGTGA
>CM052094.1:21824238-21834759 GCA_028453745.1 Agapostemon virescens
TAGCCTTACTTTAGAGGTTATAGTTACTCACAGTTCGAGCTACGGCTACTCGACGCTAGATGGACAGAACTTTCCGATTGACCTAATACATGGTTCATTTTCTTTCGTGAATATAAAGTTTATTACTATTACTCGTACGTGCAACATCTCAATTTTTACCGACTTCTTAACACTAGAACTACCAAACTAGTCAAAATGACTGGTCTCTGCTTATTTCTTTCGCAATTACTGAAGTTATGAAATTGTTTTCATTAGTAATTTTCCGATGTACTTCTTTAACACTTTAACTGCCCGACCACCGACCTCAAAAATCCCACAAAATCAAAGTAATTTATTTGATGAAACAACAATTTAAAATTTAAAATGTATGACACACAGTTATCCTTCAACCTTCTCGTATTCCCAGATTTCAACTAAATTTACTGCAACGATTATATTAATGTACAAATTTATTTTTAAATATGGACAGATTATTCTGTCACCCATAGATGGGTGACATGGCAGTCAAAGTGTTAATGAACCACATGTTACAATAAAAATTGAATGAAGTTTGAACAGATGCAGTCTTGTTATTATCACAAAGCAATGTATATCGTTGGATTTATTGTTCGGTAGTGTTAAATGCAAACAGAGCAATTTAAAAGCTGTTTTTCATAATAATACAGTAATTTTTACTGTTGCTTCTGAACCTACCCTAGCCAATGAAACGATTCTTTTCAAATTTCTTCATTTTTCTACTTCACAATTATTGAAATTATAAAATTACCTTTATACGAATCGATGAAATATATTTTCACAAATGTAGACATTTTTCAGGAAGAAGGGCCGTAGTAGGGGGAAAGGTCCGGGCGAAGGGGGCGAGTTTATAACGCAGACGCGACACTTAGTCAACTGGGGGGCTTAAAGAAACAGCGACAAGTTTTTAATTTGGTCAAAAGTCCTCCGAGTATCTTGGTAATGGTTGCACCATAAAAACTGGTGTACCCCAGACGATGTACCCTCTTGGTCTTAACCTTCCCTTACTCCGCTGACGTCGGAGGGCGGGTATTTTTCAGAAAATCTAGCAATTGGGTGACGGAGAAAAAACGCTCGCTGAAGAATACCTATAAGACAACTCGCGTGTCAGCGGAAGAATGTTAAAGTGTTAACACATTGCGTACGGCGTTCTGCGCGTTCAACGCGCTCCCAGGGCCCGCACATTTTTGAACGCTCCAGAAGCATGAATGGCAAGCAATACGATGTATGTATGCACATTTTTAATTTGCATTTGCTATTACATTCATATAAAGTATTCTTAAACATTACTATATATTTTATACATCTATTTATTATATAAGATTTTTTACATTTTAACAATTATTTATTTCACAAACTTGAATAATGGTTTAGAGTGTGACATCTGGTAAAAACAAATTATCAGTAACAGATTGAAAGTGTAAATGATGTTTAAAAAGCTGTTTCCTTACAAATTAGAGCACAAACTTTAAAATAACAAAATGTACAACAATAAAATACTTTATATGGTATGGTAGACGATTGCATTGGTTATACTGACTGATTGTTTTTACATGCTTGGAATGTCAACATTCGGTTATTTTGCTTTTCATTTGTCACAAAAATGCGCAAGGCTTTACTACCCTGGTAACGTAACAAACACATTTTGTCTCTAATTGCTTAAGGCATCGATTCAGTCGAAGAAACATGAAAACGAGATGTCTCGCGACCCGGCCACAACGTTCGGCTTGTTAAAAACGAGATGTCTCGTGACCCGTACGCAATGTGTTAAGATTGTTCGAAAGTTAAAGAGTGAGCTAGTGAGCTAGAGAGTGAACCGATATTATAACGTTTGTGAAGAACCCTGTTTACAAGTCAAGTCCCAGCGTGTCAAACCGATCGTAACTGAATTCTGTAACTATGC
The DNA here is from genome assembly GCA_028453745.1 of Agapostemon virescens. NCBI lineage: Eukaryota > Metazoa > Arthropoda > Insecta > Hymenoptera > Halictidae > Agapostemon > Agapostemon virescens. Next base: position 21,826,157 of record CM052094.1, read on the forward strand.
CTAATATATTGTTTAGTCGGAAGAGTATTGAGATTTTTGCCATTTTTTAATTAAATGTTTCATTTATTCAAAATGAATTTTATTCAAGTATTTATTAGCCATTATTCTCTATGACCTTTTGTCATTTTTAGGGTAAAGCCATAATCCCATCGGAATAGAACTTGTGTGGTTTTTTGGCTAAAAACTTGGCCAAGTGATTTTCAAAGTCCTTTTTCAGAATGGGTATAACTGACACAGTTCTGAGAAACGCAAATTTTAAATTTTCATTACGAGTTGAAATAAAAATGTTTTAAAAAATGTCGTTTCTACTTTCCCACGTAATTTCTATCAATTAGAATTATTTCAAGATTATTTTTGCATATCATTTAGTAAATCAATGCTTCTATTTGCTCCAGAAAAGTCAAGCCGTTTGGCTCAAGTTTGAAAAAGTTATTTAAATTTGAAGAGTGTCCGAATACTTTCGTCAGCCACTGTATATACTAAGTTTCAGTCTTTCTAGTGTTAACCTGACTACAGTTTAATTTGAAATCTTTTGACCTTCCCACATAAGACAATTTTTACTAGTCAATTTCAAAGCTTCACCATTTTTATGATAAGTTCAGTGTTAACGCGAGTTCAAGGTACACGCGTACGATTTGAATAGACTTAACTATGGATAGCATGGAATGCTCGAAAGATTTACTCGTTCGAGTGTAAAAAAACGACTTCTGACAGGTCTACGCCAATGATATTGGAGTAGTTATAAATGTCCGGGACAAGAAGCTGTTCGAGCATTGAGCCTCGGTGGAGATATGGATAATAAATATGATAATAGCTTCGGACTTAATAAGATGATGTAGCACCTTCGCGGCGATTTCACGCAGATTTATGCGAAAATTGTTTGGGTCTGTCAGGAGACGAGTCGACTATTAAATTACCGGGGAATATGCCGCGTGGCATCGACGTTGTAACATCCGATTCTTAGGACCGTAAAAAATTAATATGTACGACGACATTCACGGACACCGTTGGCCGAGCCGCTCGAGCGGTTATGGCTGTGCGTCGTACGCCTGGTTTCGGGTGACACAGGTGGATGTGCCGAGACCACGCGTTCCTTTTTACGATGCACGAGGAATGGTTTACGTCCTGCTACGTTCAGGGCTTAGTACTGCTTCCCGAGTGATATATGACGAGATTATGGAGAATGTGGAAATTAAGAAGAGGTGGTTAGTTAATAGGATCCTGCGTCTCTTAAAGTAGAGAGCGAGCTGCGGATGGGACAGCGCGGAAGGTATTCGATAACGCCGAGAGCTTTTAGAAGCGGTGTTCCTTCGACTCGCTCGGAGCGATTAATTTTTTTAATATCCAGCCAACTTTTTAAGGAACGCTTTTATCTCGAGCGAAACGGCGACGGAATTTCTCGAGCGTCGACGCGAGAGGAGACGATCTTGAATGTTGCGCGAAGGATACGATAACGTCGCAAGAATTATGCGAGACGGAGTAACATGGAATTTAAAATATGCGTGCCGTTCTTTGTATGCTGAAACGATACGGACCATCGTAAAAATTGATCGGTTATCTAGCGGGGAATTTATTGACGATCTAAATGTTCGGTTAGTCATGCGTTGTTCGGTTTAAACCGGTAGCAATTACGCAAAAAATCCATTAAATGAATGTCCGCGTACGTAACCGCTAGATCTTAGAACCAAGGTAACGCGGCGGATAGATATGTGGAGTTGATGGGCTGGCATTCACTTGAAATCGGTTCGAGTATATGTGGATTTGTATAGCGAAAGTTTTGGATCGTTTGTAGGACTGGAAACATTCGCTGGGTATTCAAGAATTTTAGCAGTTTCGCGGTTAAATGCATGCTTATGAATAGACAGTGGATTTTATGCATTTCTGACGAACAATTTTAGATGCATTTTCAAACGGTAAAAGCATTAGAAGTATTTAAACGTACTTGCTATTAAACCTATCGAGAATAAAAATATATTTCCATTTCTCTCCAGTTTGTTCCAATTCAGATCGACAATTTTTATTTTGCATAAAGATTTCTGCAGTGTCTACTTATGATTGCGTGAAGATCTGCAGTTTATTAGCGAGAGAGAGAGAGAGAGAGAGAGAGAGAGAGAGAGAGAGAGAGAGAAAGAGAGAGAGAGAAAGAGAGAGAGGGAGAATATTGTACAGTTAGTCATCAAAGTGTACAGTACGCGTGATAAATTTTCTTTAATTAACCCCTTGCCATACCATTTTCTGTGTAACTAGAATTATTATAACATTTTCTCTAGTTTATTGCAATTTAGGTGGAATATTTTGTTTTTGTATAACAACTTATGCACTGTCTACTTATGAATGCCCGATCTACAGTTTATTATCGAGAGAGAGAGAGAGAGAGAGAGAGAGAGAGAGAGAATATTGTACAGTTAGTCACCAAAGTGTACAGTTCGCGTGACAAATTTTCTTTAATTAACTCTTTGCCATACCACTTTCTTCGTAACTAGAATTATTATAACATCTTCGTCGCTAAAAATGTTACAGAAGAGAAAAGACAATTTATATTTTTTATACTGCTACATCTACTTCGATGCTTAAACATTGATTACAAAAGAACATTAGATTTTGTGTAAAAAGAAAGACACAATATTTACATTTGTTATACTTTATTTAAAATCTTCGACACGAGATTGATTCGTCATAATACGGTAACGGGTTAAGGCACAAAAGCAAATATTTAAGAGTTTGGATATATTTTTTAGTCAAGCAGTTGCATAATTTCTAGGAAGCGATGGCAGCTTTCTATTTATTCAGAAGAAAACACAAATAAAGCGAAAGCATGGTGTAGTGAAATTTATGAACCATTATCTCGTATACGACGAAACGAGCAAGTTCTTTTTTAATAGCTTTTTGCACAATGTTCTTGATTCTGAATACTTATAACTTTAGCGTAGTTTTGGTTACTGCAAGGCTGGAAAATAATTTTTATAAAAATTATGTAATTGGCGTTTATAGCTTCCAATTTAGTTAGAGCCAATGCAATAACGATCATGACTTCAACCATAAATTATTGCGTATGTTAGTTCTTCCTCGTTCTACATACAGAGAACTTGGTAAACCTATTTATGTTAGTAAGAAAACGAATTCATCTATGAACGAAGTAGCAATAACAATTTTTCAATTTATTAAAAAATCCACGGTGATTTTTATTCAAATGTATACAAATTTAGGGGTTTATGTTTATTTTTATTAACCTTCAGCGCTCGAATGGCGCATCTGAGTCGCCAGTAAAAATTGCCATACTGTTATTTAAACAATCTTTACATCGCTACGTTTGCAGTTATGAAATTGATAAAAGTTTTAATGTTCCATGTGGAAGCAATAGTAATTAACGTCCTACGCATGAAGAAAATAAACTATGCACAATGTAGCTATTACAGACAAAAATGTGGTTTCTATTTTGGAATGGAATTGCGTCGAGTACAAAGGGTTAAAATCTATACAAATCTAGGAATTTGTATTTAATTTTATTAAGACTGTCGATAGATAATATGCTACGAATTGACAGAATTAACAACTTCGTAACCAGTTTGTTTAAAAATAAAAAGAATAAATCAATATGAAGCGAAAAGGAACCGAGACTGGTCACACTTTTCCTAAAACAACAATTAATTCATATTTAGATTCCGGATTTTATGCGCTTATTCCAAAAATGAGTGGGTGAAATACACAATTTATACCTTGTAAAAATGATTTAAAAAAAGTACTAATTTTCGCATAACTCCTCTTTCTCGCGACCGATCCGGATAATGTTAACACATTGCGTACGGGCCTTCCAGGGCCCGCACATTTTCGGGCGGTCCAAAAACACTTTATACAATGCATACAAGCACTTCTTTAATTCGCATTTGGTATTATATTCGCATAAGGTATTCTTAAATATTACTGTATATTTTTTGTACACCTATTTATTATGTAGACTATTTTACATTTTAACTATTGTTTATTTTACACACTTGAGTAATGCTTTAGAGTATGATATTTGGTGGAGCATTACCCTTTGCGCAATGGTTTTTGGCACAATTTGCAACTACATCTAGTTTCGCTCCTTGTTCCACCGGACAAGCAGACTTTACATTTTTTTGTTGGCAATTTCTTTTTGCCTCTGCCTAGTATTAGAGACTTCACCCACATATAGGTGACAGAATTATTTGTCCATGTTTAAAAGTATATTTTTACATTGATATATTCGTTGCACTCAATTTAGTTGATATCTAGAGAATACAAGAAGGTTGAAAGTGACCATTCGTCATACATTTAGAATTTTGACATTATTGCCTTAAATAAATTACTTTGCTTTTGTGGAATTTTTGACGTTATCAGTTCGGCAGTTAAAGTGTTAAGGCATCGATTGGCTTGCTGTGAACGAGATATCTCGTCACCCGTACGCAATGTGTTAATTTCGCGGAAAGACTCGCACAGTCTCCTCGCGAGTACCGAGTAGAACAGTCCGAAATACGGAGTGTTCTTGATCAGCGAGATGCAGTTGGATTTTGCAAGCGACTGTGTGCTCTGTCTGATGTCCTCTCGCGGCCGAAGATTTATGTCGCGGCCGTGTCAAAAAGCAGTTGTTTTTTCAAAGAACCGTGATCCAACGCGCTCTGCGAGCGACTCCGAGGCGCACGGGTATACGCGTGCATCCAAAGTTCACATATTCCCGGCGAACGCAGGCATGTGGAAAAAAGTGCACGCTGCACCGTACGTGCATAGTGGAGGCAAAGACGTGGAAGGTAATGGCCGGGCACCGAGGTTCGAGTTCCCTTCGCGCGAGTCGGTGAAAGTCGCCTCGAATCAGACTAGCGGGCTATCCCCACCGGGAACGTGTCTTCGTGTTAATGTCGTTTTCCCATAGAAGTCCCTCACCTCCTTGCTTTCCCCTCTCTGGCAACCCACTCCGGCATCCCGGCGATCGACCAACGACGCCATCCTCGGAGTCGACCGCGAAAATTCCATCGGTAGTTTCCGGTTCGCGTTCCAAGGATCGTGTGACGATCCGGCAACATCCGGAGATACCTGCTCCGTCGGTAACACTATCGAACGGGATTCGCCCCGTTGTTTTTCTACCTGTCGACGTCGCGACGTCTCGAGTTTCACCGACTGGTTACCTCTGCGAGACTTACAGGTGGGGGCCGACATGGGAACGCTGGCAAAAAATCACTTCAATTGCTTGTACGGGGCGTGAAAAGCTGGTCTTTCCGATTAGCCCCACGTAATCGCTACAAATGAGCGATTAATGCAAAAGAGGTGTTAAGACGCGAATAGCGCTTTAACACGTTCAACGCGGAGCCATTTTGATTAGCTTTCGCGTCACATTTTATTTACCTTTAAACGGAAATAATGCAACTGTGCATAAGCGAAACACGTTTTTGGACGAACCTGATGTACAGTAGCTCACGAAAGTATTCGGACACTCTTCATTCCTAAATAACTTTTTAAGGATTCAACCAAACGACTTGACTTTTCTGGAGCAACTAGAAGTATTGATTTACTAAATGATACGCAAGAATAATTTAGAAACAATTCTAATTGGAAGAAACTACAGGAAAAAATAAAAAAGACATTTTTTAAAACATTTTTATTTTAACTCGTAATGAAAATTTAAAATATGCATCTTGCAGACCTATGTTAGTTATACGCATGCTGAAAATTTCATTGAAATCGATTAGCGCATAAAAAAACGACACGCATAGAAAGTTGTAAGAATTTGTGGAGTTTAAACAGAAACTGACCGAATATCGTGAAAAATTGCGATTTTCACCATTTTTGATGGTGTGCAGCTCGTGTGTACGTCGATCGATTTCAATGAATTTTTCTGCATATGTATAATTATCATAGATCTACAAAATAAGCCTTTAAAATTTTTTATACGTGACTCAAATGAAAAATGTTTAAAGAATGTTTTTTATATTTTTCATGTAATTCATACCAATTGCAACTGTTACAAAATCCTTTTCGCATATCATTTAGTAAATCAATGGTTCTAATTGCTCCAGAAAAATCAAGACGTTTGGTTCAATCTTAAAAATGTTATACAAATTCAAAGAGTGTCCGAATACTTTCGTGAGCTACTGTATGTCTTTGGAACATCTGTAGGACTTTTCAGACGGAACTTTTTAGAACGTATTTCACGTCTTAAGAACATCCCTGAGACTTACAAAATGAACGCTCCGGTAACGTACGAAATTCAAGGTTTACAGACGTCTTATGGATGTTCGAAATGAACGTTCCCAGAACATGTGCAATGTATGTCTTTCGAACGTCTGTAGGACATTCCAGACAGAAGTTCCTAGAATGTATTTCACGTCTTAAGAACATCCTTGAGACTTAAAAAATGAACGCTCCGATAAGGTACTTAAGTACTAAGGATATTCGAGTCTCGCAGACGTCCTGTGGATGTCTAAAATCGACGTAGACGTTCGAACAGGAGGTAAACATAAAATAGGCGTCCTACGAATATACTGCATCATCTAACATAAAACCAAGTATCTTTCTTTTCGAAAATTCGCAAAAATTGCCTTATTATTACAGCGTCGAATCAAGAAGATTTGAAGTACATCTTACAGAGTTGATCGTAAGTTTAATATTAGACCAACCGAGCACCGAACCAGGCTAATATATTCTATTATAATTGTTGAGGGATTGTATCAAGTGAAAGACTCTCGTAAGGAAGAAGTATAAATAACTATATACAGGGTGGTCGGTAACTGGTGGTACAAGCGAAAAGGGGGTGATTCTGCATGAAAAAATAAGTCGAAAATATAGAATAAAAATTTTTCGTTTGAGGCTTTGTTTTCGAGAAAATCGACTTTGAATTTTCGCCTTTCATACTTTAAAACAATCGAATACGTTAGAAAGTGTTCATAGAAATTTAATTAGAAGGGCAGAAGTATGTGTTCGGCAGAATGGGCAACATTTTCAGCAATTTTTGTAATAATAAACTATGATTACTTCGTAAATTACGTGTCCCATCGAGACAACGATCTACAGTGAGATCCGTTATAACGAGACATGATCAAGTGCACGCGTTCTTTGCGAAAATTCAAAGTCGATTTTCTCGAAAACAAAGCCTCAAACGAAAAATTTTTATTCTATATTTTTAACTTATTTTTTCATGTAGAATCACCCCCTTTTCGTTTGTACCACCAGTTACCAACCACCCTGTATATTTAAAGGAAGAAGGCGGTGGAAGTACGGTCGAGTACTCGCAGGTATACCTAAAAAGAGCCCTTAACACGTTGAATGCGGAGCCATTTTGCTTAGCTTTCGCGTCACATTTTATTTACCTTTAAACGGAAATAATGCAACTGCGCATAAGCAAAAGACTCACTTAGCCTATTTGTGCTTTTCTGTTTCAATCGAATCTGTTGAAATAGTGCGAATATTTCTTAATATTATACGAGTTATCTATAACATATTAATTTGTAAATTTGATACCGTCAATCCCCAGGGACTGACACAGTATTCAACGTGTTGAGAATATTTTTAAATGAATGAAGAGGTTTATGATACCGACGCTTGTGTTTTCCGCTATTTTTGAGGAACCGTGCATCTGAAATGCCGGATGTTTTAATTAGTATTTTTACCAAAATTTATTAGTTACTTTAACTTTTGCATTGAATAGCAATTAACGTACCAGATGTGAACCGCCAGGTATTAGCGAGCACGCGACCACCCTTGGAACGGTACCTGAGATGTACCGTTTTGGGGATATTTCGCTGCTGTTCTCACCCAACCAGTGCAGCGTCGGCGGCAAATTATGAAACCAATCAGGGTTTATATATTTTTGTGCGTGCTAATTGGTGGTGGATGTTTACGCCTCATCGATGAAGACTACTATAAGTATTCGGTCATGCGACGCTCGCGCTGCTGATTATTTTCACAATGGCCTGTTATACTTCACTTTACATAGGCTGTTTTACTCTATTTCACATAAGCCGTTTTATCCATACTTCATACGCTGTTTGATCGTTTTATAATTGAAAGTAACATTGTTACATACGGTAACGGTCTAGTCAGGATTGCATATAATCATTAAAGTTCACAAGTTTAGTTTCAAAATTCGTGTGCCAGTCACTCACACCACCTTACAAGTACGGTGAGACGGGTGTTAGACTACGGCTCATTAATATTGCCGAGTCCTGTCAAGACGCGTAACAAGTGGTGTACAGCAATATTTGTCTGTCAGCCGTCGAACCAACTGTTTGCGATCCGAGCTGTTTTAACTCGAAAACCAAAGTTACACTTGGTGAAACTCAAGCCTTCGCCTTAACCCTTTGCTGTCGAAGCTGTTTTATCTTCGAGAACCAAGGCATGTCTTCTAGTCTCGAAAATTTCACATTACGTGATTTATTTCCTCTTATGCATTCTCAGGTTTTTACTATTATCCGTCTTTACAACAGTGAAACTGTTATCGCTTTCTTAGATGCTAGATTTCCTAAATTCAAATAATGGCGTTGCAATTTTTAGTGGTGCCCTAGAGTCACAATTCGAGTGCAAAGTACAAAACGAACAAAAGTATCGACAAGCCATACTAGCGTGTCGGACGAATAATAACCTTTATTATCCTG
>CM052094.1:21844759-21865577 GCA_028453745.1 Agapostemon virescens
TTACATTTTTACAAGATCTTTTCATTCTGACACAACTTGTTACTAATATATTTAAAATCGTTAAGATTTTGCAACACGAAAATTTGCTGGTTAATAAAGCGATGAAAAGGTTTAAATTTGAAAGTGGTGTAAGTCCTATTGTGAAAGTTTCAAATGGATATGGACAATAATTATGCAATAAAATTTTATGAGATCCCAGCTTTATGTTCAATTATCAAAGTAACAGTTGAATTATCAAGGTGCAATGAATTTGTTTTAAACAACGGAACAGTGCCTGTCAACAGAAAATGCGATGTTTAAAAGGCTAAAAAATACTGACGGTGAAAGAGTAAATTGTTTTAAAGTATGTTGGATGAGATTTTTGAGAAGCGATTCATAAAAGTTATTCTATGAAACGACAATGAACGAGGTTGCACCATTCAAAACATTGGATTTACTACCGTAACGGGGAAGACCGAAAAACTTTAATAATATCCAGTTGGCATCACTATACAAAAAACCGAGACCACTCACAAACCTAAAATATAAGGACTTAATGGATTTATTACATTATATACCACCTGCACACCACAGTTATTTTAAATCCCTCTCGCCTACACAAACTGGAGAAGACTGAATAATAATTAATAAAACTATATTAATTCTAATGTAAAAATTATTTAACAAAAAATTAAAGTTGAATATTTTTTTGATTTTATAACATAAAAGTGTATATATTTATATTAATTTCCAGGGAAATTTACTTTTCCTATGGACTTGTGCTTTCTTAAGAATTGAAAACGTCGTTTCATTGATTTTGAAAATGGCGTAAGTCCATTCATAGCCATCAAAAACATATTATTTCTTCAATAATGTTAATTATGCTAAATGGGATGATAAATTTGACACTTTTAGAAACCCAAAAACATTATTCTATTATGTTATCTATATATATTTAAATTTAATCCAACACAAACCCTTCAATATCTCAATTCGAGCATAAGTTAACTTAAGTCACTTTCAAAATAAACGGCTCATGTAATAAATATTTTCTACAGTTACTTTTGTTCCGACAGTCTCTTGAGCATCAACTTCGTAAAGTCAGTTGCACAAAGTCGCGCATCGAAAGAAACCAAGTCTGCTGTGATTATGGGCTTCGCAGCCTAAAGCGCTGGCGCTTTGAGGACAGGGCAGAAGAAGCGCGATCGCGCCGCTTAGCACTTAAACGGTTAAAATGAAAGACGGCAGAGTCTTATTTGTACTCCCAATCAAATATTGTAATCGTTTGCATCGAAATCTTTGAACTTGTGCAAATATTGATAGAGCGGACTCACCGCGAGGCATTCCGCATGGTCCCGGCGTCCTGGCGTTATCCAGAAAGTCCAAATTGTACTTCCTCGCTCGTGGAAAAGTCAAGGCGACGTGTCCTTGCACTCCCCTGTACGGTATCACTGTCAGTACCAGCAGGATCAGTCCCGCGATTACCGTGGAACACGTTTTCGATGACATTTTCAGACGGCAACGTGCTCTTACGATCGTCCAGCGTCGTCCACGCTCACAAACACTACTCTTTCACCGAACTCCTCGTGCTTGTTCCCTTTGAGAATTTTCCTCTCGCGCGCCTGAGACCCTCCTGCTGATTTTTCCTGACGCTCGGCATGGGCACCCCTCGTTGATTAACTTCTTCCGCCTCGGCGAGGCCAGCCTGCAACAAGAAAAAGCAAACTTTTAGCTCGTCCGTTTTCTTCCGAACGCGTTTTACCGTAGTTTATCCTCTTAGCTGCAAAAACTTCTTTCGAATGTCTTCCAAACGCCGGCATCCGATTAAAATATTCACAGATAAATGTCTCGTGTCCTTCGAGAAATTTCGTAGGCTTTTATGTTAATATTCTTATTCGTTCGCCGAAGCAGCAATCTATTTACATTTAAATATTTTCTTTATTCCGTCGACTGGAATTTTTTGTCGTCGGTTGTCGATAAAGGAAAGTAATTAATAAACTCAGAAATATTATTGATATTTTCGAACTATCTTTTGCATTCAAAGTTGTTCAGATATTCGTTCGTAGATATTTAACTCCGAAATGAAAGGAGAGGAAGCGTTTTCTCGTTTGCTCTGGAACGGCCGCCATCTTGGTATCGATGGTGCTGAAAGTTGGCGTAATCGAGACGCGTGCTCTACGAATTCAAGGCCAGTTTTTGAGGCTCGTGGAAACTTGTTCTTTGGTAACTCGATTGGCTAAGATTGCATAAATTATTACATCGCGCGAGCTTATAATCTTGCATAAACCGACCAGCCACCTGCGACACCGTTCGAATGCTTAATATTCACCAAATGGTCGCTCACGTCCCGTGCAACACTCCGTTTCGTCTAATAGAATATTAGAGACGGTGTTGTAAAAGCAATTTACAAAATTTTTAGAAAGTCCCGTGCATGCCTAACATCCAGAGTCCGTTATTTATACTCGTTGATGGGAGGGAGTGAAACACTTGTTACATAATTGGCAATGTAGTTAATTTAACCTCATTCTGGAAAACAGGAATACACTTCGTTTAAGCTAACATTAATTACACTTCCTTGTTAGCGAACTGCAAAGTCAGTGCGAACAGTTGCCGCGTGAAATTCTTGCGATCGATAAGACACGAATTATTTTTTGCTCGCTTTCTTGATTCGTTCGGAAAGATAACAAGGAGATGCAAAAGTTTCGAATCGAAGCGGTTTAGTTTGGACTTTTTATTGCTGTAATCATAAGAATTAATTTATTTAACCGTGCGAGTTACTGTGAAAAGTACTCTGATAAGTTTTGCAACTATTCGAGTGGATGAGTGTCTTAAACAATTTTAACGCAATTTCGTTATATTGTCGATTTACCAAGAACACGAACCCGTTAATAAAATTGTGCTTTCTGTACTTTCGAGCATAATTACCTTTTGTTCAGCCACAGTGCCGCAAAAATGCGTACGCACTCTACCTTTGCGACCAAGTGAATGAAAAAAGCTCCGCAATAATAATAAGCGTTAATGAATGGCTCGCAAAATTACAGCGTTCCACCGAAACGTGTAATTTGCTGAATTTGAGAACGGCTCTCCCGAAACACCGGCGACCGCAAATACTATCGATCAATCATCGCAGAGGCGAATAACGGTCTTCCGTACGGAAGGACGACACGGCGACTCGCACGCGACTTCCTTCCTTCTCGCTTCCTCTTCGTTGAAATGCAGAGAAACGAAAATAGGAACCAACCCGTGCCCATACGGAAGGTTTAAGGACACCATCGAACAATCAGAAACAGGGAACGTTTTCGGGGAATCGTTCGGAACGAAGGTCGGAACGTGAAATCGAGGAACCAAACGTGAGAAGTTAGAAGAGACAAAGGCGAAGGACTCGTGCACATCGAGATAAGCGGATGAGAACAATTATAGCAGTCTGTCGAGCACACTGCGCGAAGCTCGACGACTGTCAGCATTGTGCTCCTCGCATGACAAACGTAAAATGAGAATTTGCACGGTATATGTACGCGAAACGTCTGAAGGCATCAAACACACTTTGCTTTATAATTATTACAAGATTGCATTTGTTCAGATCTCGTGCAATTTTAATCCTTTGCACTCCGAACCATTTCGGACGTTACCTACTAGCTACTCGGCGCCATTTTGTTGAGAAAACGTGCAATTTTAACTTTTTGCACTCCGAACCATTTCGAGTGATACCTACTATTAGGTAAATCGGAAAGTTCCGTCCGTTTTTTTACAAAAAGTATAGCTTTATTCATGAAAGAAAATGAAAAAGTACGTTAATCAAAATATTGTCCATCGTTAGCGATGACTTTTTCCCATTTTTCGGGCAGCAAGCGAATTCCGCGTCGAAATAATGATTCATCTTTGGAGGTTATCCACGCGGAGATCCATTTTTCGAGGTCTTCGTACGAATTGAATCGTTCTTCAGCAAGTGCGTGTGCCATTGACCGAAACAAGTGGTATTCAGATGGGGCACAGTTTGGTGAATAAGCCGCATGTGGTAGCACTTCCCAGCAAAGTGCTTCTATCGTTTCCTTGACAATTTTTGAGACGTGAGGCCGAGCATTGTCATGCAGCAAAATCACCTTACGCTGTCTCGTTTCATATTGTGGTCGTTTTTCGTGCAATGTTCGACTCAAACGGATAATTTGTTGTCGGTAGAGATCTCCTGTGACTGTTTGACCAGTTTTTAGCAGTTCATAGTATACCACACCTTCCTGATCCCACCAAATGCAGAGTAAAGCCTTTTTTCCGTGGATATTCCGCTTTGGCGTCGATGTTGAGGGTTGGCCAGGATCACAAATGGTTTTTCGACGTTTAGGATTGTCAAAATAAATCCATTTTTCATCCCCAGTGATGAGACGATGGAGAAACCCCTTTCTTTGTTGCCTAGGAAGCAAAATTTCGCAGATGGTTTTCCGCCTTTCAATGTCTCTTGGCTTGAGTTCATATGGGACCCACTTTCCTTCCTTGTAGACCTTCCCTAAGGCTTTTAAACGGTCGGAAATGACAGATTGAGCACAATTTAACGCTTCTGCAATTTGTTTTTGCGTTTGACATGGATCTTCATCGACCAATATCTGCAATTCTTCGTCTTCGAATACTCGTGGCCGTCCAGAACGCTCTTTGTCCTCCAAAGAAAAATCACCATTTTTAAAACGTCGAAACTACTCTCTACATGTTTTATCGGAAACAGCATTATCGCCATAAACGTCTACAATCATTCGATGAGCTTCAGCTGCCGTTTTCTTCCAATTGAAACAAAAGACTAACACTTCGCGCAAATGACGCTTATTCGGCCGAAATTCCGACATCTTCAATGTAGAAAAAAACGAAGTTATTGATGCAAGCGTAAATTGTTGTGTACTGAGTTTTATTAACAGATGTTCAAACTAAAAAGTTAGCCTTACATTAGAGGTTATAGTTACCCACAGTTCGAGCTACGGCTACTCGACGCTAGATGGACAGAACTTTTCGATTGACTTAATATGTAGCTACTCGGCGCCATTTTGTTGAGCAAACGTGCAATTTTAACTTTTTGCACTCAGAATCATCTCGGACGTTACCTACCAACTACTCGGCGCCATTTTGTCGTGGAAATGTGCACTTACGAACCCTTTGCACTCCGAACCATTTCGGGCGTTACCTACTAGCTACTCAGCGCCATTTTGTTGAGCAAACGTGCAATTTTAACTCTTTGTAAATGTATAGCTTTGGAACCAAGGAACGTATTGTAATGATATTTGATTTCTATGAATTTGTAGACATCGATGAACATATATTTGCAAAAGAAATCAACATTTTATTTCTTACAATTTTGTACATTGTGGGGGCTGTATCTCCTGCGCTCACCAACAGAGGGACAACGGGATGACTTTCCCGCTAGTACCTGATCCGCCTAAGATTCATATACAGGGTGTTCCAGTGTTGAAGGATCACACTTTTTCAGTATATTCTGTGGCACTAAATAAGAGAAATATTATGTAAATATAGGTGACATGGAGCTTTATTAAAAAGTTATAAATATATTACGGAATTCAAGTAATATATTAACCGATTTGCTGTTACTGCGAGCATTAGCCCGAATAGATCATAAAGCATTGACGGTGCTGTCAATCGTTATCAATATTGTTATTTGTTACCTCAGAGATATTATATAATTTAGACGTATACGTTATCTAATAAAAAAACTAAAAACATTTGGTAAAATGTCGATATATTAACATGTGACTTGAAAGTTACACGGTCCCGTAGAGGGTTAAATAAATACCTACAACATCAATGCTTGTTAAGTGACGCAGCGGAGTCGAAAACAAACCGGCTGTGTTGAACAATGCTTAAACGTTGATTACAAAAGAACAACATTTGGTTTTGTTATAGTTACAATAAGTACACAACAGCAACAGCACCTTATTAATAATAATATAAACGCACAGAATATTTTAATTTATATTTTAATCAATACTTAATCAGTCTGAACGCAAGACATATCGAATACATAGTAGAAGAATATTAACAAAAAGTAATTATTTAATATAACGCCTGAATTGCAATATCCAACATGTTCATTAATATTATTAATTCAAAAGTAAAATTTTAATTCAAACTGAATCCTTAATTTAAGCGTAATTTATAAAATTTTTAATACAATAAAACTTTAATTCAAATTTAGTTCTTAACCTAAATTTAATTGATAAAATTAAATCTAAAATTTTATTTATTAGTGTATTATGGTTATGAGAAGTTTTCATAATGTTTTTATTTGTTAGACTTTATTTAAAACCTTCAACGCGAGTCTGACTCTTCACAATATAGCAAAGGGTTAGAGCACAAAAGCAAATATTTCAGAGTTTGGATACAATTATTAGTTAAGCAGTGCTAATTGTTTTAATTCGATCGATAATTGTTTTTTTTTTCGATTTTCTCGAGCACAGAAGAAATCGCAGTTGAAAACGAGCCGTGCTCGGAAGCACATAAAATCGTAATTTTTGTTAAGAATAAATAATTATCGTTCTGGATCGAAAGTTGAACTTAATAACTCAATTTATTTAAACATTTTATAATTAATACATTCAATTTGTTCGGTGTCTTTCTTACATCCGATATTTTTCGCTTAACAACGCACTCGCATACGTTCGTTCGTACGTAGACACGACATAAATGTACCTACATGTTTATTTTCTAACTGTTAATTCTTATGTTCCACTGTACCTATTTTCTAACTATTAAATAAAAACCTACATCATCAATGTTCGTACGTACGTTGACACGATGTAAATGTACCTACATGTTTATTTTCTAAATATTAAATAAAAACCTACAACCTCGATGTTTGTAAAGTGACGCAACGGAGTCAAAAACAGTTCGGATTGTGTCGTATCGATGTCATTAATTCGTTTGAAATCGAAACGCGGACGTACGGTGAACGTAAAGTTTCTTTTTCACACGGAATATCGTTGACAGTCGGTTGCGAAAGAAATCCCAAAGGGTTAACCGATGCTGGAAGCTCGTCTAACGAAGCTAACGCGCTGGAAGAACGCGGTGCGGATATATGGAATGTGGGAACAGCTGTTGGGATTTCGCTGGCCTAAAATTCGAAAGTATAGATCGAAGGATTAAAGGGCAAGCTATTAAATCTGCGGGTAAGTTCGACGGAGAATTAGCATATTCGTGAACGGTTGCGACAACGTTTCTACGCAGAGAGGTTGCGTCAGGCCGGGAGCGGATCTCCTTCCGAGGAATCTGAGCGTGGCCTCAGCG
The DNA here is from genome assembly GCA_028453745.1 of Agapostemon virescens. Lineage (NCBI taxonomy): Eukaryota > Metazoa > Arthropoda > Insecta > Hymenoptera > Halictidae > Agapostemon > Agapostemon virescens. The sequence goes on from CM052094.1 coordinate 21,852,014, forward strand.
CGCGCGCGGCCTCAGAATGGCCTCAGCCTAGCCTCATCGGCGAAGTACGCGGAGATCGCCTACCTGGGAGGTGCAATTCACTCGCGTGCAGATGAAAAACAGATAGTGGGAGTACGAGGAGCCTCGGGAGCGTTAGGCGTAGAAGCGGAGAAGCGGAGAAGCGGAGAGGTGCATCGACGGAGTTGCAACGCAAGCGTATAGGGTGGATTTTTTTCTCGCCTCGTGGAAACCTGACATTCTGCGGAATCTCGATTCAGCCGATCTCCGCGACGACACGGTCTTCCACTTGTTCGTAAACGGCTCCCTCGCCTGACAATCTTACAAAATTGCAAAGGGTAGGATGGGGGATGCTGGTTGTCTAGAATTGTCTAGACATCGCGTCTGGGTCTGTGCTGCGATCAAGCGGTACAATTAGGTTAGGCGGAAGAATTAGTTACGGACTTGGGTACGGCTGGAAGTTAAACATTTTGTTTTCGAAACGGAAAACAGGCCAGCCGTACTCCACTCAATGATAATCGACGTATTGCAGACCCATCCGCAACTGAAAGGCGACATCAGTTTCAGGGAAAGATCCTTGAACAAGGGATGTGCAACGTCTTACGAGGCTTCGTGGGAAAACGAAATCACGAAGTCGGTAGGCGTTGCATAATTTTAGGATTACGCCCCAAACTGGTGATTCGTCCCCCATTTATCCTAACCAAAGGAAAAATCATTTTTCCGAACTTTGGTAGGGACACATCGAGATGAATTCGGGGATCCTGAGACTAGGACGATCAGAACAGTTTAGAACTTTGAACGTGTACGCACCTTAGAACAGTACGTTGAACGTGTACGCATCTTTGAACGTTCGACCCCTTGACTACTGCAGACTTTGATACGTATCGGCCGTATCTTACGGCAGAAATTGAGTTACGATGTGCGCCGGGATCGGCGAACTTTTGGGTGAGGATGCATTTTTGTGAAAACATATTTCGATATGTCAAAAAACTGAATTTCACTACATTAAAACGAATTATTTATTTCTTTGGACCGAGTGAGTATAAATATTAGGAATTTAATATTAACGTAAAGTATTTCACAAGATATTTTCACAAGCTAAACTATGTCGAGCGTCTATAGGCGCCCTCAGTGTCAGAAATGCAAAAGTTCTGAGCGCCTATAGGCGCCCACAGTAGCCAAGGGGTTAAAACTGTAGAACTTTTTCTCGAAACACTGGTGCACGGCGGGGATAGGGAATTCGAACGGAGGCCGAAGCTCGATGGAAAAATCTCGCTACTGCCGGTCCCTCGGATTCCGTGATTCGCAAAAATAGACGTTATCTCATCAGAAAGCGGCTTTCTACGGTTTTCGAGAGGCGACGAAAAATTCCGAGAAGCCAACGGTTCGCGCGATCCGCCGAGATGCTAATCGCGCACGCGCACGCGCACACGATCCTTGCTCCACGGCATTCCGCTCGTGTTTTCGTAAACATGGAGGCCGATGCAGCGATCGTGGATCGAGGATCGAGGATTGCGCGAGGAATGATCGAGCACGACGTCGCCCGAATTTATCATTCGTTCGCGAGGACCGTTCCACCGGGATCGCTTGGCCTTTCGCGTCCTTAATTGTTCTATCCCGTGGCCTCGATCCATTCTTAAAAATCTGAGCGCGAGTCCTTGGATCCTGGGACGATCGCAAACTGTTTTATCATTCTCGAAGATCTATGATTCACGGCGAAAGATTTTTGAATCATTTCTTCAGCGGCAATTGAAATTCTACTTATGACTCAACCAGCTGGTTTTGGTAACCGAACAACTTCTTTCGGGATGATCGCATGAAAATAAATATCGGCGAAGGCAAAATCGGCGTGGCGCTTAATGTGTTAACCCTCATCACTACGATGGCTCCTCCGAGGCGACACTAAAAATTGTCAGACTATTATTTAAAACAATCGTTTCGGGTTACTTTCCAAAGAAAGCTTTTCGCCTGTTCCATCTGTCCACAAGTGATTCCATACCTAAAGTGTAACAAACGATAAGTTTCAATAGTTGTTTCAAGAAAACAACAATTCGAAAAATTGCAATTAATTTTGTTATGAGTGAATAAACGATTACGATATTTAAACATTCGGTTTTTGAAGCCATCATATGCGAAGTAGATGTGAAATTTTTAAGAATTCGCGGAACCTAAAATTTGTGGATGCATAGTATAAAAAATATTTAGGTAATTCGTAAAACATAAGCCTCGTCGAAGAAAATTGTACAATTTCAAGTAGCTAATACAAAAAATTCGAATAAAATAATAACAATTTATGAAATACGTTGCAAAATTAATCGTAGACGCGCCTCTGGTTTAAATTAATCACCATTGTTAAAAAGGTACAAAAACAATTCTACACACACAAATAAACTCATTTCTCATTTTCCTTCGTAATCGCCATCGATATTAACAAATTACCAGCGAAAAAATTCTTCCATCTGTTAGAGTTGTCTGACAGCGAATGTCCCTTACTACTGATGCACATTCAGACTCGTATCTTTAATTTCCGAGATGCAGTATAAAAAGTAAAACTCCCGCGATAAATTCAAATAATTAACACTAAACCTATAGCACATCGTAAAACCTAGTGTATAGCTTTATTGTTTAACTTTCATAAGAACAACTCTATTCAAACTTTGAGTTTTCCCTTTGTTCGTTCGTATTGCGTTGTGACGTGGATAATGGTTTGGCATCGCCAAAGATCGTAAATCTTCGACGCAAATTTCTTGACAACGGGAGGTCGAAACGATTCCCTACTATTCGTTCAGATGATAGGGATGATACTTTGTTAAATGACTGGTGAGATATTCACAACAAACGTAAATTCTATATTTTAAATGCAAACACAACAATTTCGCAACGATTACAGGTGAGGTACAGTGCCTCATGCACTTGCAATGATTACAATTTCTTTGTAATTCAAAATTTGCGAAATGAAAAAGAAAACTTATAACTACCGTATGCCCCTATGTTCTCCAGTGGTTGTACGTTAACAACAACCAAGTAAGATATTGCTTCGATATCAGGGGAGTTAATAACATACTTATTTTTTAGACTTTGTTAAAAATCTGCAGCACTTGTCCGACACGATATTGTAGGGCAAGGGGTTAAGGATCGACTCAGTAGACTGCTTTATGTATTCTCACGTTCTGATAAAAATTGCACAAAATTCAAAGAAATTGAATCCTACAATTTTTCTAAGATAATATACAGTGGCTAACGAAAGTATTCGAACGGTCAGATTTCTTATCTTTAACACATGAAATATGTATGATAATTTGAAATGTTTAAAATGTTAATAAAATTGGAAAATAATCCAATCATATATACAGTATTTATAACATATTTAGTTGATACACGCACCAGGAATGGGTAACAAAAATATTCGAACGCTTCAAAGTTGAAGCGCTTACGTTCAGCAACGCTGAATGTAAATATTAGTATCAAATGTAAACAAAGGAACACTTAGTTGATCATAAAATATCGTTTGACTAAGAATAAAGTACAGTTGTATTAACGAATATGAATAGGAAAAAGTCAGGAACACAAAACTGTGAACGAGAAATAATATTAAAACTGCGTAAAGATGGAAAATCTTATAACGAGATTGCAAAAATTGTAAACAGAAGTAAATCTACAGTACACTATATAATAAAGAAGTTTGAAAATCAAGAAACTGAAAAAATTGACAAACAGAGAAGAAAAAACTATAATTCGCGAAATAAAAAGAGATCCTGCAACTTTTGCTCCTAAATTAGCAAATATGGTTGAAGAAATGTTTGATAAACAAGTTCATCCTCGATTGTGTCGACGATTATTGTGGGACAATAATTATAACAGCAGAGTTTCAAGAAAGAAGCCTTACATTAACAAAGTAAATCAACGAAAGAAGTTGCAGTTCGCAGAAAATTATATTACTAAAAATAATTGCTTCTGAAACAAAGTCATATTCTCAGACGAATCGAAATTTAATATCTTCGGTTCAGATGGTCGGAATTATGTATGGGGAGAACCAAATACAGAGTGGCAAGCAAAACATTTAAAACAAACAGTCAAGCATGAAGGTGGCAATATCATGGTAATGGACTGCATAGTAGCTAATGGGACTGGAAAATTAGTGTTCATCGATGGTACCCTCGATAAATATAAATACCTAAATATTTTGAAAAATAACTAGAAGATAGTGCCAGAAAACTGGGATTACTAGAAGACTTTTACTTCCAACAAGATAATAATCCCAATCGCACAGCTTGGATCGTGAAAGAATAGATTATTTATAATACACCACACATGTTAAGCACTCTCCCACAAAGCCCAGATCTTAATCCGATCGAGCACCTGTATGCAGAAATCGGAAAAAGACTACATAAATATCATACTACGTCAAAACAAATGTTAATGGATAAAATAACTGAAACAAGGAATTCTCTTGAAACCAGTGTCACAAAAACGCTGCTAGTACGTAATATGGAACGTCGTTTAAGAAAAGTAATCAATGCCAATGGTGATCCTACAAAATAATAACACATGAAAGTGTAACAATATTTATGGCGTTCGAATGCTTTCGTTATCCATGCCTGGTGTGTATTTCAAATAAACGTAATGTAAATACTGCATACATGATTGAATTATTTTCTCCTTAGACATTAAATTATTATTAATTATTTTCTGCTATAGACATTAAATTGTTTTAAATGTTTCGGATTAACATACATATTTCATGTGCTAAAGATAAGAAATCTGACCGTTAAAATACTTTTGTTAGCCACTGTATGTACCAGCCAACGTTGGTTTCGTTGAAATCAATGCCAAGTAAGTTTCGGTGTTGACGATCGGTCAGTTGTTTGTCCGGGTATTATTTTTAAAATATTTTCCGCGTAGGTCTACGGTGAATAGTTTTCAAGGGGGCCGATGGAGGGGTTTAATTGACATTCCAGCCGAGGGCACACGGCGATTTCTATCGGTGTCGATGAACGGCTCACTTGTGCGTGGAGCTCCGACTCGGATAGCCAACGCCATGCTGAAGAAGGTGAGGTAAGAGCAGAACGAGGTGGGAGAGCGGGCACGGCTATCTACGTAGGGAAAACGATCCGCCTTCGACGGCTCGTGGAAAACGAGTTGACATTCCACTGAACACCGATGTCGTTGTCCTTACCGATGTTCTTGCTCGTTTTACTTATTATCCGCGCTCTAAATGCCGCCGATCGATCTCATGCGTGATCTCGAGAAACGTTTTCCCCCCTTCCCTTCATGCCCCTCTTTCGGAAAATCATTCCTATGGCGTGTCCCGCAGCTACCTGGCCACCGCTCGCGGAACATTAAAAACCATCGACGAACTTGAAACGCAAGATCGGTTCCGATAAAAACAGAAACTAACCACCACCGTACTTTCATCGGAAAATAAGCACGCGGCTGGTCCGGCGATTAAACTTTCTCGAACGTCGCTGTTTACCTTCTATGTTTCTGCGCGATGCTGTCGGTCCGTGATACTCGAACGTGTCAAAATAAATTGTAACGTGGACACGAAACACGCGAGATGATCGATGGAAAATGAGAACGTGCTCGTTGTGTCTTGGACAGTGTCCAGGATTTACGAAACCGTATTTCATCGGCAGATGCGTTCATTTAAAAAAAAAAACGCTGTTCAAATGGTAGCAGTGGAAAGCCGATTCAATGGTCTTGGATATTTTGTGTGTTTCCTCCGTGAAAGATTGAAGCAACGCAGCACGAAGCTGCGAAGATATAATGAAACGTTCTTAGAAGTTCGAAAGCAGATCCGGTTACTTTGTCGCATCGCGTTCGTTGATATTCGGTCAACAGCTTCTATGCATTCATTCTCTCGAACGGTAAAGACGTTCTTTTCGATTCAGCTTAAAATTGTTGGATGACCAACCATCTATCTTATGTTTAACCGTTTGAGTCTCAGGGGGTATTGAAAAAACACTGTCGAAGAATCCCAAACAGCGCGACCGCGCTTTCTCTAAATTAGTACGAAAAGACTTAAGCAGCGCGATGGCGCTTGTTTTATTTTATGTCGAGAAATACCAAGCGGCGCGATAGCGCTTTGTTTATTTTATATCGATGAATTCCAATCGGAGCAATAGCGCTTCTTGTAAAAGGAATTCATCCAATATGTTTTGATAAACACCGATGTTACAAATTATAAGTGTTACACTCCATTTAAATGGTTTGTTCATATCACAAAAATATTATTAATTTGTAATTCGTTATTTTATAAAATACATCTGTATTATTACATATGTGTACTGTAAATTTATAAATATATCAAATTTTGTTCGATAAAAATTATTGAGGAGATAATAATGAAATGAAAATTTTTATTTTGTAATGTATTATTGCATTATTATAGTAATACTAATTATTCTACCTATTGTAAAATGTACTATTTATTATTAGAAGGAGCTGTGTGATACAGTTGTGTCAGTACATCTGAGCACGCGATTTCGACAATCGGTATTGCACCGTCAGTTGTCCATAATGCTGGAAATGTGCTGGGTTTTCTCGACATAAAATCTCAACAGCCCGATCACGCTGTTTGGGACTTAAACGGTTAAACAGCGAGTAAGATATTTTGGACTATACAACCCCGACCGGCCTAATCGACGCACTAATCATACTTCCTCTCCCTTTAAGGGATTATTAGTTAAGCATAGCAGTTTCCCAAAATTCACCAGATACACATAGATTTTCACTACGTTACTACTAAGTCCGTCTCGCAATTCCGTCTAAAACAGTTGTTAGTCTTTCGGCGAGTCATATTCTACCGCGTTCTCGATCTTTGCTTCGACCGGAGTTAAATCGAGGAGTGTTTCGTTAATAAACTAGTGTTTTAATTTACTTGCAACGTTTATTAACCCTCGCCCGGTATACGATAACATAAAGCGTTCATTAAAGTTAAAATGGCGCAGTTATTTTGTATTCTTTATATCATCGTTTCCTATTATTCATATTGTTTGATTATATCTCCGCAGCTTTGAGCTGCGGAGACCCAACTTGATTCAAGCTTGCATGGAGTAAATATACAAAATATCCAATACTAGATATACAAGAATTATCTTCTGAATGTCTTCGCCGAATTCTTTAGTTCTAGCTTTAGGAATCACTCGTGTTCAGTCCCTGAACAACAAATATCATAAGATATTGCTGAGATTTAATCTAGACATCGGGTATAACGCGAGCCGAAACATTTGTACGTTTCTAACACCATAAATTGCCGAAATTTCCCCCACGAACAACACTTTGAAATCAGGTACGACGGCAAACCCTCGGCGGCTACCTGCGACCACGTTACTCGCAACGCATAATCGACGACGATTGGTGCGAAAATCTTATAAATACAGCACAGTTTTCCACCTGAAACACATTCGATACTCGAACATCATACACTGCATTCGAACGTTATACCGTTCCAAACTCGACCGTCAACTTACTCACAAACAAGATAACGCCGAGACACTAACTCTCGAGCGCCAACAAGACCTTGTACCGCGAAACACTCACAATTCAACGATAACATAAAGTTATCGTTGGAAATACGAACGCATCAATACATTTACCTATTATTACCTCCGTGGTACGTAATCAACGAAATCATACATCGAGACCTAAAAATGTCAACAGTGAAAGAAAAGATCTCAAACTTCAGCAAACGCCTGAATGAACGCTTGATTTAACATACAAATCCACTGATTAAACAGACCCTGGATAAATCGAGTCAAATAAGAAGACTGAAAAGAAGACACTATACAATAGATTTAGAAGATAGATTCAAATAATAAAGCATCTCATATACACTCCCAGACAAAAAGATAGCACGCCCGTGCCATTTTTAATTTTTCGTGTTAAGATTATGTTAGCGTGGAAACTCTGAGTTATATGTAAAACGTACCTTCTACAAATATGTAAACATAACATAGAATGATTTTACTTCATTGAGTTCTCTTTGTTGGAAGAGAAACACATAATCCGACGCAGACAAAGTGATAGTACACTTAAAAAATAAAGATATATATTTTATATAACACCGCTACATGTTTCATATAACAAAAGTATACATATTTCTTATAACAATATGTGTACAAAACTATATTTTTCTAACAATGTGTAGAACCTCCTTTGTTTTCTATGAGTTCCACCATCCTTTTAGGTATAGACTTATATAGTTGTTTAATTTTTATTTGTGCTAAATTTTCCCATTCGGTCACAATGCAAGTTTTTAATTCATTTATGTTTGAAAATTGTCGGCCTCCAGCATATACTGCTTGCGGAAGCATTGTCCAGCAATTTTCTATGATATTTAGGTCGGGTGAGCACGTCGGCCATTGAAGAGTGGAAATATTCTCCTTTAAAAAATAGACCTTAACAATTTTAGCAATATGCACTGCAGCATTATCTTGCTGGAATGTATATGGTATAACAGCAATGCGTTTTGTATATGTATAAATTTGATTTTTTATTAGCTCGAGATAACGGATACTATTCATTGCGCCCTGAATAAACTTAATTTCTGTTTTCCCTTTATATCCGATACCAGCCCAGACCATTACTCCACCTCCACGCATTTACCGACGAATTTTTGTTAGTGGTTGTTTACGAACGTCACGATAATAATACGTACATCCGTCTGCGTCATCAAGGATGAACCTGTTTTCATCCGTAAAGATTACTTTTCTCCAAGTCTTTTTTCAATGTACATGTGCTTTTGGAAATAACAAACGTGTCTCCTTACGTCTTGCGTTTAGTGATGGTTTTGCCATTAATCTGGTCCGATTTACAATGTTGCTAATCTGGAGTACACGACGAAAATTTTGTACATTTGTTTCCACTCCAGCTTTCTTAGCGATCTCTCTCGCAGTGACACAAGAATTGGAAGCAGCACGTATTATTGTCCGTGTGTCGCGTTCAGATATTGCTGCTGGCCTTCCTGTATTTTTCTTCTTTCCGTATGCACTTGTATCTTTCAGCAAATTATATGTAACTTTTCGACTGCAACTAACTTCTTTTACAATTTGAGTAATAGACAACTTCTGTTTCCGCAGAACTACAATTGTACTAATTTCCCTTTCACTAAACTTTTTGCCAGGACCCATGATGAGGATAGCGATATAACAAAACTCTAGACAGAAATTGAACGTAATAACTCCGTGCAAGTTCACGAAACACTGAAGAATATGTAAACATAGTCCAAGTGTGCTATCATTTTGTCTGCGTCGGATTATGTGTTTCTCTTCCAACTAAGAGAACTCAATGAAGTAAAGTCACTCTATGTTATGTTTACGTATTCGTAGAAGGTACGTTTTACATATAATTCAGATCTTCCACGCTGGCGTAATCTTAACACGAGAAATGAAAGATGGCTCGGGTGTGCTATCTTTTTGTCTGGGAGTGTATGTTACCTTCTGAAGTTTATTACTTTCTGAAGTGCACCCCATGTTATAGGATCAAGATATCGGAATTGCTGAAAATTCACATAAGAATTGTTTTCAATTTTCTACTATTGTAATAAAAAAAACCTATTATTACTCATCTTTAAATTTCATTCCCAATGATTCATTCCTTACTGATCATTAAGCGAAAACAATCCCCGCTATACCTGTCGAACAGATTGGATAGCGAATTCGATTACATTAATTCAAAATGTGTTTTCGCTGTAAACAGGTACTGATTTGTAAATAAATAATTATTAAATAAACGAGACGCCGCCTCGTTCGCCGTACGGAGAGAAAAAGTATCCGGAATATAACACAGAATGCATCCTTGCAACACTCAAGTGGGTCCTTACGTTAACCTTTTGTATTCCAAGCTATTTTAATTCCTAATTCGAGACATTTGTTTGTCCTAGAATAATTCTATTGTACGTGGTTCATTTCCTTACGTGCATATCGAATTTGTTAGTATTAATCATATATGCAACACTTCAATTTTTACCAACTTTTACCCTCCTATAACACGGTAGATAGGTTCCTAGAAAATGCCGTGTTGTGTGAAACCGTGTTGTACGAGACCCAGAGCCAGTACAAAAAGGGGGTTACGTTCCGAAAACTTATTAAAAAGAAATTGTTTTTTTAATTCTACATAAACAACTTAATTTTTATTAAAAATATAAACATATGTACAACACAGAACAAAAGAAAAACAAAAAATATTTTAATTTAACGCAACTTAAAAAAATTTCTTCGTTGTCACTGCTCAGTATAATCATCCGAGAACGTTTTTTCGGTGGAATGATATCGCCTTCACTTTCAGAACTTTTTTCTTCATTTAAAGTTCTTGCATCTTTTTCCCTCTTTAAAAAATCTGTAATTTTACTTTGCTTGCTGGTTCTTACCAGGTCATTGTAATTTTCTCGGTATGGAGCTAGACAGTTTTGCAGCTCCATTTTGAATTTTCGGCTTCTTTCAGCGGAAGGGTCTCCATTCAAGAAAAATGACTCGAGATTTTCAACTAAGCTTAGGCCTTCTTGTAATTTGCTCAATGTTAAATTATTAACTGTACAATCTTCATCAGTGCTAGTGTCCTCAGAATCGATTTCATTTACAGCTTCGGATGACATTTCCAGCAAATCCGCTTCATCAACTTCTTCTTCCATTAATAAATCTTCAACGTCCTTAATAGCCATATCCACAAAACCTTCGCCTCCGATTGATTTAGCAAGTTCTAATATGCCACCAATTTCTGTATCTTTAAGACGGCAAGCCTCGCCACGACTGTAGAAGTACAATGTTGTACAATAGTTTTTGCAATTTTCTTATCGTGTTAGAGCGAAACCGTGTTATAGGATGCCGTGTTGTAGGAGGGTTTCCGCAATTTATGAATCGTGTTATAGAGAAACCGTGTTATAAGATGACGTGTTGTAGGAGGGCTACCTGTACAAAAATTGTTTTGAATAATAGTCTGACAATTTTTAGTGTCGCCTCTCGGAGGAGCCATTGCAGTGCTGTGAGTTAAGAACCACAGGGTCTGCAGATGTGCGGCTATGGTTCGTGAAAGCAGTTAGTTTGTCCACGTGTTCAAATGATTGTTACTAATACCAGGCATGAAAATATGAAACCGAAATTTCTGTACAGAAAATACACATTTATCGTATGGAAATGATACAAAATATTTTATTCGTAGTATTTCCCATCGGTAGCTATACATTTTCCCCACCTCTCTGACAATTTGCGAATGCAACGCTAAAAAGACTGTTCCTCTTTTGATCCAAACCAGTAATCGAGCCATTTACATAAATTTTCGTAAGATGAGAAACGCTGCTCGGCAAGTGTGTGTCCCATCAATGGAAATAAGTAATAGTTAGATGGAGCCAAGCTGCATGCGAAGGTATTGCCTAACTTCTTTGACCGGTTTTGCTGTGTGCGATGGTGCACTATCATGAAGAAAAATCACTTTGTGTTGTCTTTTTTGACATTTTCCTATCTTCTGGATCTTTCCCATGGATTTCAAACGTGTGAAGACGACTTCTCGTGTCACATTTAATCGATCCGCGAGTTGTTGTTGCGATTGAGCGGCATCCTCATCCAACGATTCTTGCAATTCACTGTCTTCAAACTTTTTCGATGGTCCTCCTCGTTCTTCGTTTCTCGCGCAGGCAAGCGCATGCTCGCCGTAAGCTTTGACAAGCATTCGATGCGATTCTGCAGTAGTTTTCTTCAGATGGTAATAGAAAATTGATGTCGTTTGTCAATCGTAGTTTACAGGCACAAAATTTGACATGTTCAACGCTATTAAAAACTACGCTGTTGTATGAAACTTGTATAGTTGAGAGTTGAAAATCTTGGTCAGATGTGAAAATAAGAAAATGGTGTCAATGACGCGGTTTGACGGTAACTACATTGGTGGCGAACGCCATTTATAAATGCTTTAAGGTGCAAAATCGACTACACAAATAAAATCTGTATGTATCAAAATGATAAGGATATTAAGATCGTTGAAAATTTTTTGTACAGTTGAAACATTGTACTTGCTACTGTATATTTCGTTCCTTTTGTACTGTACATGCAAACATTAAATAAAACATAATTTACGCAAAAATTCCGTATGTGTATTCAGTTTTGCTCTTAACTGAATATCAAGATGATTAAATGTTATATAGAAATGTAAATTTCGAAATAAAATGTTCTGTTTCCGAGGGTGCATATAAACTGTTCAGTTAAGGCAGTTAAATAGTATTCTTCGGACGCGTCAAATTCCATTTTATTTGTATGTCAAGGGGTTAAAACAAGAAAATCACGTGAATGTCGCGGTTTGATGAAAACTATTGGGTTGTTCGGAAAGTAATTTCGTTCTTTTTTGTGAAAATGAAAGACAATTTTCGTATAATGAACAAATATTTTATTAAATTATATATTGGCCATTCTGGTCCAATACCTTTTGCCATCTTTCTGGTAGTAGCATGATTCCAAGCTCATAAAATTTGTAGTCTTTGCTGGCAAAAAACTGATCGAGGTGGTTTTTGACCTCCTCATTTGAAGTAAAGGTTTTACCGTCTACAAAATTTTGCAGTGACCGGAAAAAATAATAATCCGAAGGTGCCAGATCTGGAGAATATGGTGGGTGTGGCATTGTATCCCATTCAAGTTGTAAAAGCTTTTGGCGAGTGACCAAACTTGTATGAGGTCTCGCATTATCTTGGTGGAACACTGCACCTTTTCTCTTGATTAATTCTGGCCTTTTCTGTTGAAGTGAATTATTCAGTTTGTCCAGCTGATGACAGTAGACTTCCGAATTAATTGTTGTGTTGTTGTTCCGGTAAAAGCTCAAAAAAAACGATTCCTTTAAAATCCCACCAAACAGACAGCATCACCTTTTTTTGATGGATATTGGCTTTGGAAATGCTTCGAGGCGGTTCATCTTTTTTGCTCCATGATCTCTTGCGTTTGAAATTGTTATATACAATCCATTTTTCGTCCCCAGTAATAATGCGCTTCAAAAATGGATTATTTTCGTAACGTTTGAGAAGCGAATCACAGACGTCAACGCGATGATACAAAGTTTTCTCCGTGAGAACATGGGGAACCCATGTATCGAGCTTCGAGGTTAAACCCAGGCCTTTCAAGTGGTCATAAACAGTTGAATTTGATAAATTTAACCTCTCACCGATCTCACGTGTTGTTATTCGCCGGTTTGTATCAACTAATGCCTTTATCGTGTCTTTATCAGCTTCAACCGGCCTTCCAAAACGTGGTGTATCTTAGACATCACAATTGCCGGATCGAAATTTTGCAAACCAGTTCTGGCACTGGCGTACTGTCAACGCATCTTCTCCATACACATCGGTTAATTTCTTTCTGGCTTGAACAGCATTTTTACCTTTTCTATAGTAAAAAAGTAAAATATGACGAAAATGCTGCTTATTGCACTCCATATTTAAAAGGGCATCAACCAAAAACTACCAAGCCTTGCTATATCAGCTCTCAAAACATATAATGACTATGCGGCTTAAGTGTGAAATTGGGTGCAAAAAGATACAATTAAATCCCCTGTCGGGAAAAAACGAAATTACTTTCCGAACAACCCAATACATTGA
>CM052094.1:21947159-21958879 GCA_028453745.1 Agapostemon virescens
ATATAGAATCCTTCTCTAAAAGAATTTTGTTTCTATTTTAAATTAAGTATTCGATAAACATTTACTTTCTGCCTCTTCTAAAAAATTATAAAGATCAAAGAAGCAGAGTTTGCTAAATATATAAGTTATTAATTTCTTTGAAACCTAAATAGAATTCTATTTTATTGTTGCTGATACAGGGTGAGGCACATAAAACCGGTCATCTAAGTAACTTTGCTGCTATTGGTGATAGGAAAAAATGCATCAGGTATTTTGATAAGTGTAAGCCTCAAGGAGATATGAAAGTCTTACTTACATTTTGATATAATATTTCAAGACGAATGCAATGACCTATTGGAAAGGTCATTCGTGGTCTGGGTTAAGACAATTGTGATGGAAAATAATTTACTTCGAGGAAATGATCAAGCACCGTTGATCTATTTATCTAACAGTAATACACGACTAATACAAGTTTTCAAAATGGTGACCTTAAATCCATGCTCCGAAGCGTTGCTTGACAGATAATACGGCATGTTGAATTTCAGTTGTGTTTATCGCGGCACAAGCTGTTCTTATACGCTCTTTCATACATACCTTTTTTGGTTATTGCAAATTATTAATTTTCCCCACAAATAGAAGTCCAGAGGTGTTAAATCTGAAGAACGTGCGGGCCATTTATGATTTCCTGCACGATCGATCCAACAATCTCCGAATGTCTCGTTGAGGAATTGAGTAGTTATCCGTACAGAGTAAGCAGGACACTTGACTTAACTCAGACAACGATTGACCTTTCCAATAGGTCACTGCATTAGTCTTGAAATACTCTATCAGAATGTAAGTAGAAAAAACATGTTTCAATTTAAAAAACTAGAGATGACCTTCATATCTCCCTGACTCCTCTACCTATCAAAAAATTAATAACATGGGATGATCAGCCCCTCGACACCAAATAATTTTGGCCTGATCCATTTTTCTTATCACCAATAGCAGCCAGATTATTTATGTGGTAAATTTTAACCACTTCGGTACGGCGCTCATCGGCCACGAAACCTTGCCCATAGCCGAGTGTCGGCTTTAGTCGACGACCGTGATATGAACGCGCACGGTCTAATTCTTAGAGCCATAATGGATTCTGATGCATCAGGTGAAGGCAGTATCGTTTTTAGACGCAAAAACGTTATTTCAAACAGGAGGAGGGCAATAATTCTGTCGTCGGACTCAGAAGCAGAAGAATTAATTACAAAAAACAAATCTGAACTAAATACGTGGTCGCGTGCAAACTTGGATCCACACATACACACGTTTGTTGATGAAGATTGTGGAATTCAAGCAGAAAGTATTAATGACTCATCAAATATTTTGGATTATTTCCAAATATTTTTTTCGGAAAATTTAGTAGGAGATATTGTAAATACAACAAATAATTACTATCGATACATAGCAGCACATAGCGGCGTATCTCCTTCGTTACAAAATTGGTCCGATACAACCATAAATGAATTGTTTACTTTTCTTGCGTTAACGCTTATAATGTCGCGTATCAAAAAATTATCCATAAAAAAATATTGGAGCACTAATGATGTGCTTAAAACCGATATATTTAATAAACATATGTCGCGAGATAGATACATATACGGTATTGCTAAAGATGCTTTGCTTTAGCGACAAAGAATCTGAAAGATCAGAAGATCGACTGGCAAAAATTCGGGGACCTTTGGATAAACTGTGCGAAACATTTAAAAAATCATTTTCTCCATTCAGGAATTTATACATTGATGAGAGTCCGTTACTTTTTAAGGGACGATTATTTTTCAAGCAATATATACCATCCAAGCGAAATAGGTTTGGGATAAAATCATTTGTATTGTGCGATTGTTCAACGGGATTCGTTTTAAATATAATTGTTTATACCGGCTCAACTTCTGAGGTGCAAGCATTTTCTCCAAAATTACGTGCGGACGGTAAGTACCGGCTGAGCGCGTTCATCTGTGGCCGTCGACTATAGTCGACGCTCGTACCGAAGTGGTTAAGTGCCTCTGCTTGTATATACAGCCATGGGAAAATATTTAAAACGATATATAATCTATTATTACAAGAAATTGATTCAAATTATTTCACATAAAATCCTCCTCTAAAAGAATTTTGTTTATATTTAAAATTAAGTATTCGATAAACATTTACTTTTTTTCTCTTCTAAGAAATTATGAAAGTCAAAAAAGTTCTAGTCGCTGGGCCGCTCAAACAAATCGTAGTGCAAAGGGTTGACAGCCATGCCAATTTTACGCGTGTCGCGCGAGTTTCGCTTAGTGTGTTCATACAAAAAAAATCAGAGTTATTTACAATAACCGTTGGTTACTTGATAATGAAGTTCTCACCCTACACTGTAGTGTACTTAATTTCAGCATTAACAAATTGACGTTCGATAGCATTAATTTTATAACAATCACTTTTAAGCATATCCACAGCGTCGGCTATTGGTGACCACCGTGTCGCGGCGTCCAACGTGTTCAAACAATTTTTATTTGGCAAAAAGAAGAAAACAGCAAGAGGTAACAAAAAGTTGCTCCATGGTTCTTCAGCGTGGACCCAGCTTTACGGGTTTCATCTGTCCATTTGAACCACGAGTGTCCAAAACCCTCAGCCTAGCAACCACGTGACGAACAGGGTGTACAAAAACTGAATATTACCGTTACCATAACGGGATTTTATACGTCTGAATCGATGAAGATCTGTTAAAAGAACTTCTCGAAAAAATAACCTTGACTTACTTTTTCAAGGTCATCATTTTTTTCTTTTTACTTCTTCGTACAGTACTCGTTGCGAGGAACGAAGAGTATAAAAAGAACCATGGATGTCGAATCAACCATTCTTGTAAAAGATCATTTTAAAATTTCGTTCATTACTCGATTTCATGTATCTACAGGGTGTTCTAAAGATGGTTGATGGACGAAGGGGTGACTTTACATTAGAAAATAAATTTTTTCATTTGACGACTTAATTTTTGGGGAAATTTTAACGTTCGATCATTTGAATAGGGATCGTTTGACGAATTTGTTCATGACCTTCTGGTGCTACTTCTTGCATTTGCTAGGCTCGCGAATTTTGTAGACTTGCATAATCATTTTTTAAGAAAAGAGGCATTACATGAAAACGATATATTCTACATTTCCGATTTATGGTCTAGTGCAAAATCACTGCCTCAAAGTTCATCATTTCGAGGCAGCCTGTAGATAGACGTTTACGAAACGGGTCAACTACCACTGCGGGTCAAATGACACTTTCCAGATTTTTTAATTTACAATTATTGTAGTTATAAAGTGGCCTTCATAGAAATTGATTCCATAGATATCTTAATTCAACTTTGTAATGAAAATATGTAATAAAAAACGCAAATCATCAAATTAAATTACATCTTGGCATTTCATAAGAAAACAAGCACTAGCCAATTTTTATGCTCGGTAAGTTCAGTGTTAAGAAGTACCTAACTATTATTAACCCTTTGCACTGGAATGGCGACTATGAGGCGCCAGTAAAAGTCACCATATCACTGTTTAAAATAATCTTTACATCCCCATACTTTTATCTAAGAAATTCGTAACAATGTGACTATTGCAAAGACGAGTAACAGTAAAAACACCCATACGCATAAGATAAAATAAATCATGTGGAATGAATATAATCCCCGTCAAAAGAAATGCCGAAGTTTTCGAGTGAAAGCAGCGTCGAGTGCAAGTGGTTAAAAACATTTATCCTCCCCTTCTCGCGTGTCGAATGGAGAGAATGGTAAAACTTCGATAAACGATGAACAAATAACTTTCCTAATTACTTTGAGAATATAATAATTGATATTTATACTATTTATATGCTCTATATTATTATGTCGTTATTACACGCATTGATATTTAACCTCAGCTTTTTGTAACTGTCCTGAACAATTTTCATTTCACAATTATCCGAACAAATGTCCGTGGTCCATTAACCCTTTGCCCTACGATTTATTTTACGATTGCAGTAATTAAAATTTCTTTCTCGCTTATAATTTGCTAAAGGAAATAGAATATAATTTGCTCAGATGGATGTGAATTAATCCTCTATGGGCCGAAATTTTTTCTTAAATATAAAAAAATGTATGCAACGGAAAATCAACAATTACAAACCTATATATGCAGATTAAAAAGAATTTACCAGTTTAAACAATTTTATTATAATTTGTAACTATGCAGTAGCAACGGATTACGATATTTGCAGTTCTGTGCATGAAAGCTTAAGCGTGAAATTCCATAAAACAGTTTGCACTTGGCGTTAAACATAGATATACGTTGCATTTGGAACATTTTTTTGGATCACACTGTAGTGCATATATATTAGTATAGCCAACTATATCACTTATAATTTCATTGTCAAATAATTTTCGAAAATGGGTCACAGGAGAGTAGGGTCCTTCGGGGTCTTCAGGACAATCTCCTTTCAAGGGCGATGATAACTATTATTCGTCTAGGATACCAATTGCTGAACAATTCGTAATGGTTCCGAATTTTCCTAATCGGATAATGATTCGGTACTACATTCATCGTCACTGTCAATAATATTTATGCGTCGTCGGGTAAATACTACTGAATGAACGTCATTGGACTCAGAATCTAATAAAGAATCTTCGGATCTATTACCGCTAATGCGTCTAATTCTAATTCCTCTGTTACTTTTATGCGATTATGTATCCGTATTTTAGATATATGGTATTTAACTCTGAAAATAGATGAAAGCACAAGCATTATCCTGAATATACTAAAATCTATCACAATAGCCTGCTGTAACCTGAAAGTCACAAAACTGTATCATAGATAGAAGCTCAAATAATGTAAATTGCACAAGATGGTTCCGTTGGTTTCCATCTACAGACAACTTGCAAGACATTTGCTTTGATATTTCAGGTTGACGGTGCTGCCAACCGTTATCAATATTGCCATTTGTTACCTCAGAGACATTACATAATTTAGACGTATACGTTACCTTATAAAAAAGTAAGATTATTTGGTAAAATGTCGATATATTAACATGTAACTTAAAAGTTACACGGACCCATAGAGGGTTACACGGCAACCAAAATATTATTTCGATTCAAGGGAAATTAATAACATTTATATTTATTTGACTCTGTTCAGAACTTAGAGTCTGACACGATGTTGTAGGACAAGGGGTGAATGAGGGTGGACCTAAGCTATATTTGGTGAACAATTTTTATCGAGATGCAATGCACACGCCACCCTCCAGGATTATTCCTTTACTAAAGACAAAATTTTGTGCCAAATTGGAGATCGATTGGTTAACAGGATCATGTGACGCATTTTAATCGAAAATTTTGAAAATTTTCAATTTCACCCTAACTATAACTTATTATACAGGGTGAGTCACCAAACGTTTGCACCTCAAATATCTTTCTTGTTTCTGAAGATACGGAAAATATGCTCAGAATAAAATTGAATGGTATAATGGGGCTGACATGATGCTATAACAAAATTTTGTTTTTATGTCATTTTTTTAGAGATATCGAGGTCACCTTGACTTTTTAAAATGAAAACACACTTTTTTTACACACCTACAATGGTAGTCCCTTTCATTAGGAATTCAGTGACTATATTATTCCAAGGTCATTCAAGGTCAAGGACAGAAAAAACGTATAAGACTAAAATATGGAAGCAGAATACTTGTATTTTACAAATATTCGAAATGATAGCCGTCTACGTCGATACATTGATGTAAACGAACTCTGAAGGAACTTTGAACTCTGATAAGTACATCCGAGTGGTATGTGTTTGTTGAATGATTTTGAAGCAATCCCCATTGACAAAAGTTAATCCTATTTTGAAAATCATTCCCGTGCAATTCTTGATGGAGCAATATGTGGAACGGATGAAATTTACATCGGGCCAGAATTCGTATTAAGCTACTTTGACTTATGCCTGCTTCCCAGGAAATTTTTTTCGTACTCGCGTGAGGATTGACAGCTATAGTTGCTAGAATATTAATTTCATTGTCTTCATTGGTCGTGGGATGTTTTCGTTTGTACTGTCTTTTTGCATGTACACTTCCAGTACTTCGAAACAACCTGTACGTATTAATGAAAGTCTGTCTAGAAGGAGTGTTTCACTCGGGGTACCTTTCTTCATAAAGTAATCGAGCCTGCACTGTATTTCGTCTACATTCACAGTAAATCGTGATCATATCATACTTTTCAGTCATTGAATAAAACAGCGGAATCGCGTTTAGAAACATACTGATAGTAAATAAGAATGCTGAATAATAGTAACATTGAAGGACGTTAGTATGTTTACTTTAACTACGACCATAGTATGTTTACTATTTACTACAAGTCTCAACCGTGATAAACGTATTCTACTTTCATATTTTAAATCTTATACGGTTTTTCTGTCCTTGACCTTGAATGACCTTGGAATAATATATTCACTGAATTCCTAATGAAAGGGACTATAATTGTAGGGTTTAAAAAAGGGTAGTTCCATTTAAAAAAGTCAAGGTGACCTTGATATCTCTGAAAAAATGACATAAAAGCAAAATTTTTTTACAGCATCTTGTCAGCCCCTTTGTACCATTCAACTTTGTCCGTACCATATTTTACGTATCTTTAGAAACAACAAAGATATTGGAGGTGCAAAGGTTTGGTGACTCACTCTGTATATCGATGGATTTGTTTTTTTTTTGTAAACAATAATATGGAAAAACACATACGACATCGTCATATAAAAAATATATAAATATAATTGAAAAATAAGATCTACCCTAATGGAGATTGTCTAGGCTAGAGAACGGTTAACTGGTTGAGTCTCGCGGCACTCATGATGAGTTATGTACTATATAGAAAACATTTAATTTAACCAGTTAGCTGTATTTGACGAGTATACTCGTCAGAATGCAAAATACTGCCAATTCTTCATGAGAAGTATTCTCGTCATAACACAAAATACTGCCAATTTTCCACGATAATTATACTCGTCATGCGAAAAATTTAGTTACCATTAGCTATGTAAATTGTAATTTTAGCAAAAACTAAAATGTATTGGTAAATTTCAATATGTCTAGAATATTTGGAGGTCAAGGTGAAATAAAACGAACAAATGAAAAGTATAAATAATTTCAGATGGATTCATGCATCTCAGTATGCTCTGGCTAGAACTCTTGATTTTCGCGACACACATAGATGCGCGCTTTGAAAAAGGACGCCACAGTCAACTGGTTAAAAAAAATGTCAATTTCGAGATTCATTTTTTAACAGTCCTTCGTCGACGCATAGGTGCAACATTTCTCTACAGCAGTCTTAATATTAGGGGTAATCATAAATAATAAGTTATTTCGAAAGAAATTTGTTGTTTTTAGTTCTATGTCAATTGTGGAAAAGGAAGCACACGTATTATTTTACAGTTTTCAACAAAGCAACCTGTGTTTTAAATATTCTAATAAGTATAAATTTTGTTTACTGCTCTGTAATCAGAATCATATTATTATTTCCGAGGATCATATTCGTTACTGCATAACTTTTCCATTTTCATTTGCGAGATTTAATGGAACGGTAACGACAAGGAAAAGGGTATTGCCGGATAAGGTGGTCAAAATTGCCCTTAAGTCAAAGATTTTGACTAATACTTCAGTCGATAGGGCATCATGAAAAATTATACTGGGTAAAATCTCAATCCTGTATCTCAATCGAGAGGGTAGCTATGGGGTAAAAACGAAAAAAACGGTTTTTTGCCTCCTTTCCTTAGTTAACGATGTTTAAAAATTCTAATAAAAATCTAAGACATATAAAAAACCTAAACACATACTCTGACATTCGTTTCAGATTTTTAAATTGAAAAGCTTGCTTGTAAAAAATCAGAAACCTAAAAAAAATCGAAAAAATACTGATTAGTCAACAAATGTCAGAAGGTTTGCTGTTGGTAACTATAAGTTCTTTGAGAGGCCTCGAAGCGGTACACCTTGAGACCCAATTTACTTCACTAACCCTGGATTTTTACAAGAGTATTGAAAATTTGCAGGAAATATGGCAAACTGTCTTTGATAATGCTGAAGATTGTATAATACATTATAAACAAAAACTTGACTTGACTGCAAAGTTTGATTTAGATTTATGTGCGCCCTGTAGCTTATCCCTGCACTGTCCAGCAAGGTTCTCATCTATTTCAGTTCTGCTTCCATTTCGCGAAGGACTTTGAAGGAATGCTCGTCGGTGTCGAAGGGAGGATTCGGACGTGGATGAAGATTGCGGACGCGAGACCGGATGAGTGACACGGGGGATTACCTGTCGATCACACTCGAGGCAAGCGAAGTGCCTCATGTGCCAGGCCCGGCCCTCGGCCTCGGTGCACTCATCGGCGAGAATGATCTCGTCGCAGGCGCAGCATCGGGGCTTGAGGGTCTCCGCGTGGTGTCGGCCGCAGTAGAGTCTGCCGTCCCGCCAGAAGTATATCAGGTCGACGAGCAGCTGCCTGCAGACGCAGCAGACGAAGCAGGCCGGATGCCAGAGGGCGGAGGGCCCGGCCCGACTCGCGGCGACCGCCATCTCTCCGGCGGCGATGGGCCTGCTGCACTCGCGGCACCCGGCTCCGTGGGGCCTCTCGAGCTGGCTCGCGTGGCCCCGGCCGAGAGCCTCGCGTTTCCGCTGAGCCGCGAACACCCTCAGCTCCCGCTTCTCCTCCTCAGCCAGGCCGCTGCAGTACCGGGCCTCGTTGTCGTGCGGCGGTAGCTGTTGCAGCAGCTGCTTCACCCGCTCCCGCTCGCCGGCGCTACCCGCGTACGGGATCTTGTCTTCCGGTAGCGCGCTGAAGTACAGGTGTACCTGCGACAACGTGTAGGCGAACCCATTCTCATTATCCGTATTCCTTGTTCCCGCGAGCACATCGCGGAAATGGCGACGCACGCAAATTCGATTAACCTAACCCAGACCTCTTTCCCATCCCCTTCTTTTTCAATGTCTCTTTTTGCCGCCGAGGGTTACATCGACGCAGGAATCAGTGGAAATTGTCGAGTTCGATGGGACAATTGGTTTCTCAGAGGTCTACAGTTTGTTAATCGTGAGATTGGCAGGGAAGAGAGAAAAGGAAAGGGAACGTTTCGTAATGGGCATGCCAGAGGACTGGGTAAGGGGCTACCTAGCAGGCTCTGCCATAGAAGGCAGATGGGGACGGTATATATAGGAATCGGTGACGGATCAGGTAGTAGCAGGACAGGTCGTCCAATTGTCCATCTAATTATCCGTTGGCAAGCGTAGAAGGTAGAATCGCCACGGATACATTGAATATGTCCAGGTATCTGTATTGGTACCTGTATCTCGTGATATTCATCGTATCCAAAGTGCCACATAATTGTGACAGTATGGTCGCAACAATCGACTATTCGAAACACTGTCACACCTAATATATATTGTTATCGTTAAACCGTGGATTTTATGCATTTATGATAAAAACGAGTGGGTGTAATTTGAAACAGTACAAGAATCGAAGAAAATTTACGAATGTTAATATATTTTTTAGAACTTTTGCAAAACCAGTAACGAAATAAATAAACTCTTATTGGTTTACTATGCTTTGCAGTTTATGCAAATCATTTCTTTTTCTCCATAAAAATTTGTAATCTAGTGATTATTATGAAACTACAGTCGTCAGAACACTTTCTCTGCTATGTCACCATGTATATATGGTTTTTAAACGAATTTTCAAACAGATTTTTCACTACTCGATGTTGCATATTTTATCTTTTCTATCTTTATTACATTCAACAACTTCGATTTTATGGACTCCCGTGGCTTCTATTTTCTCAATCGTTAATGAACTTTGATCTGCAAAATCTCAAAATTTGATTGTCGACTCAACTTAAGAAGTTGGTTGTCCTCAAATAAAATTGACCTTTCTTTGCACCATTCGGCAGGGTTTCCTAAAAATACACCTTTGCCATAAGAGTAACTTCTGTGTTTCTTAACGTGGTACTCGGAAGGAACGCAAAAGGAATTCGTGAAAAAGCTGCGTGATTGGTCAGGCGTGCACAGCCCAATCATACGCATTCTTGCTATTCGCTGAGAAGATTGCATCTACTACTTCGGATGCATCGCATCACGTGACGCTGTACTTCGATACCCTTCTTTTTCTGCAGTTCCGAGTACCATCGCGTTGCAAGACGCAAAATCTGAACGTGCTCTATTGCATTAAAATTAAATTTTTATAAAATCCATACCATAAGGATTGATATTTGATTTTATTAAAATTAAAAATTTATAAAACCCATACTTTAAGGATTCATATTTAATTTCATTAAAATTAAATTTGTATAAAATTCATGTTTAGGGATTCATATTAAACGTCATTAAAATTCATACCAATTTAGGGATTCATATTTGACTTCATTAAAATTAAATTTTTATAAAATTCACATTTTGGGAATTAATATTTGCTTTTATTAAAATTATATTTTTATCAAATTCATATTTAGGGATTCATATTTAATGTCATTAAAATCAAATTTTTATAAAATCCATACCTATTTAGGGATTCATATTTAATTCCATTATAATCAAATTTTTATAAAATCCATACCTATTTAGGGATTCGTATTTGATTTCATTAAAATTAAATTTTTATAAAATTCACATTTAGGGATTCATATTTGCTTTCATTAAAATTATATTTTTATCAAAGTCATATTTAAGGATTCATATTTAATGTCATTAAAATCAAACTTTTATAAAATCCATACCTATTTAGGGATTCATATAACATCATTAAAATTGCTTTTTTATCAAATTCGTATTTAGGGATTCGTATTTGTTTTCATTAAAATTAAATTTTTATAAAATCCATATAAATTTAGGGTTCTGTTTATTGAAAAATTGCAAAGAAGTCACGAATATATTATCGTACACACGATCGTGATTTTTTCCTAATTTTTAGCAGAAAATCGATTTTTAAAAAATCCCAGAAATTCCTAATTGCTGATTTTATACCAAAGTTATCGGATAACTGCGTTTCTGTTTTACACGGTAGAACATTTCCATACGCGAAAAAACGTTTTTCTTAATTTTACGCCGCGGTTGTTGGTCCGCAGGCATTTTTCCATTTGTTCGGCATGTTTCGAAGGGGTCCGTCGGAGTCGTTCGGAATGGTATCGACGCCAGTGGGCCTTTCCGTTTCGAAAGCGTGCTCGACATACGCACGCACGTATGTAAGTACACAAGTCGAAAGCGTGGAACGCGATTCGGGTTAAACGAGGGTCCCGTAAGCGAAATAAAACGAGCCGGACCCGTTCCACTGTTTTGTTCGCGGGAGAACTTCTTCGTCACGTGTCCCGTGTAACTGTAAGCATTTCATCTCTGAATTATTCATGAATGATGAATATCGAGGATCACAATGCCGATAAAACAAGCCTACTAGCCGCACTTCTATTCCATCTTTCGAGCTACACCTATCAGCGGATATCTCGAAACTGTGAGCTATCGCGTTTCCGATTCAATTAGTTCTTGCGGCGCGGGAACGTTTCAACTCGCCGATCGAACGATCGTGTTCAATCCTTTTGGCATTTTAATGATCTTCGATTTACGGTTACAGGATGTTTCTAGTAAACGGAAAGAATTAATCAGCGTTCCTTTTTCAAATCGTAATTAATTAGACACGGCCTACAGATAAGAAAAATGCTTCGACTCTGGTACCACGGGTCTACATAAATTCGTTTTTTGTATC
>CM052094.1:21959379-21981679 GCA_028453745.1 Agapostemon virescens
CAAAATATAAATAAACAATTAAATATCAACAAACTATTAAATTGAAAAATACTTACAAGTCTAAAATTAATAGTCCTGCATAGGGATACATTCCCATTCGAAATATTCAAACTTGGTTTGAGATTAACATCACGAGTCTGACTCGAGATATTCAAGTTTGGTTAGTTAAGGTTAATAAATATGTAAATTTCATTTATATTTAATGAAACAAGTTTTACACAAATACCGCTCAGGCAGAGTACATGATTGTAAATGAAAAGGTGGAAATCCTACTCATCAGGCTTTTCGCTTGATACAAAGGCATTTCCCGTTTCCATGCGTAAAAAATACAGCAATTTGAAAAAACTCAAGACGCAAATGTGTATTGTGTCGAAAACATAACAAAATAAATGAGACGCATTACGAATGTAAGAAATGTAATGTAGGATGATGTATTTATCCATGTATCGAATTATATCACACTTTCCTAGATTATTAGATATATATCGTGAAAAAAGCTTTACATTAATATTAAATATTTCATATTTATAGTAGCAATTCGGTTCAGATATAAAGAAATAAATAATATTGTTTTAATACAGTGAAATTCAGTTGTTTGATTTTTGAAATATGTTTTCACAAAAATGCATCCCTACTCAAAATTTCGCCGTGTTCGGCGTATATCGTAACTGAATTCCTACCGTATCGTACGGCCGGTGCGTCTCAAAGTTTGCCGTAGTCAAGAGGTTAAAAACAGAAATATTCAAAAGAAATACGAAAAATTATTTATTCAAAATATCGTCCCTCGCTAGCTACACAGTTTTACCATGTCTCTGGCAATACATGAATAACGCGACGATAAAACGACGCATCTTTGGACCGAAACCATTTGCTCTTCTGCATATTCCCAAAGAAGAAGTTACGCAGTTCCCTATAATCTTTTAACCGTTAGCACTGGAAGCAATTTTAATTCCAAAATCAAAACATATTTTTGACCTAAAACAGTTCCATTGTACATGGTTCATTTCCTTTCGTGAATATAAAGTTAAACTATCACTCGTAAGTGTAACATTACAATATTTACTGATTTTGTAAATGCAAACATAGCGATGTTTGATAACTATTTTAACACTAGAACTACCGAACAATAAACACAACGATAAATATTACGTTGTAATAATAACGAGATATAAACTATTTTAACACTAGAAGTACCGGACAATAAATCCAACGACTATACATTGCTTTATAATAATAACGAAACTGCATCTATTAAAACTTCATACAATATTTATTGTAAGGTATACGTCATTAAGGAAGTACATCTGAAAATTTCTGATGAAAACATTTTTATAATTTCAATAATTGCGAAAAAAACTAGGGACCAGTCAAAATGACTGGTTTAGTAGTTCTAGTGTTAAATAACAGTAAGGGAATCTTTAGTGTCGCCTCAGAGGCGCTATTGGAACACGAAGGATTAACATTGATAGGGACGATAGACTCTGGTTTTGAAATCATCGTAACAGCAATAGGATGCAAGAATAAATATATTTTAACAAACTTCTAACTTTAACAACTTAAACGGTGTGGATAGAATATCGAGTTTGAGCGTGTGAAATGAACGTTCTGAGCTGGGTTCTTTGACTGTCTGAGAAGATATTTTGTGTGGAATTAACTTCGTTGTGGACGTGAATGAAAAAAACGTAACAAGCGGATTCGTTGATTCCACATTTTTCGGTGATAGCGAAGGAAACAGTGATCGTGGATGATTGGTTCTCTAATTTATGTGGAAGGGAAAATAACCGCCCAAACTACTGGTCATATTCAGGTACAATTCGTCCCTGTGGATGACGCACACGGAAAATCCGCATATCTCGAAGGTTACTCGTAGCGGGCAAGTAACCCGAAAAACGCCTTGGCTCGAACAAAGCACGCGAAAATGAATAGACTTTTACTAACGCGAATGTTAGTAAAAGCTGCTGTTCAACAGCCGTGGATTATGACGGGATATCGATGTTAAATTCTAAAAGAGTAAAGGTTTTTCGCTTTTGGAGCCCGATGTCTGCGTGCCAGATGGGTATTTCAGCACTTTTAACGAAATCTCTTAAGGGTCTTAGTGTACTTGAAATTCGTTTATGATTGTTCGTTCTCTCTCGAACGGAACACCATTCATTCAACCAATTTTGTACTTCTTCAAAATTTGCCAAGTATAATCCAGCCAAGCCATGCGCCATCTCATTTCGGCGTTGCCATGATGTCTTTGACGAGAGAAGTACGATGGCACGGAGCGTTGTTCGTTGAACGGCTCTTCGATTTTCCATCTGTTTTCAGTCAACTCATGTGGCACCCATTTTCCTTCCGTTTGAATTTTTCCCATGGCACGTTTAATGCTTCCGCAAGTTGATCTTGCGTTTGCGTATCATCTTTATCCAATAACGCTTGCAGATCGGCATCCTCGATTGTTTTTGGTCTTCTGGGATGCTCCTTGTCTTTAATGTCGAAATCGCCACTTCTGAAGCGTTTAAAGCAATCTTCGCAGGTAGTTTTCGATGGTGCATATTCGCCGTAGACTGCCTCGGGCAGATGACGTGCTGCATTGCGTTTTAAGTTAAAATAGAAAAGTAAAACATCCCACAAATGCTGTTTATTTGGCACAAAACTCGTCATTTTTGTTGTTAGAAAAAATACTTTTGCGTAGCGATATCTTTTAATATGAAGACTGATTATTGTTCACAGATGTTTACACTATAAAACGGATACAACTTCACACATGTATGTCGACTACATACGTCGTTAGCGTCACCCATACATGAAACTCGGAAACTTAGTTGCGTACCTTATAAGAATGACAAGGTTTTATTTTTTTGGATTTTGTGCAATTTTTATTTTAACACCCGCTCGAGTACACAAACCTCTTAGGCACGATGCGCCGCTACAGTGGCTTCAGCACATTCAGTTTTATTATTAATTGTTAAAGTAAATTATTAAAGTTAAATTATATGCATCATATCTTTAAGGAAAATTGTAATTTAATTATCAATAACTTCATTCCAATGTACTCGGCCGTACAAAGAAACAGCCTCGTGCAAAATTCAGCCGTGCCTAAGAGGTTAATAGATCGTTTCGGATGGTGGCAGCTTTATTATTCGAATAATTGTGCAATGAAATATAACGAATGTGAAACCGGTTATTTAATAGACATTGGCAGATTTTAGCGTTGAACGTAAGGATGTTGATTTGAAATTGATAACGTACTTGCATCAATGTGCTCCTTTTAAATTATGAGGACATGCCTTCTCTGAGGCTTAATTTAAAACATTCTATACATTATTGAATTTGTCTTGAATAAATTGTTGAGCGTTCGAGTTTGGTTGTGTAAAAATTGCGGATTTTATGCGTTTATTATAAAAATTAAATATTTGCGTTTCGGAACAATAAATCAATTAAAAGAATTCGAATGTCAGCATATTATTTACGAATTTAAGAGCTCAGTAGAAAAGAAAGAAATTCTTAGGTGGCAAATTTTTATGTTACATGAATTATTAAAAATAATGTCGAACGTAAAGGGTTAATTACAGGTAGTCCTTCTACAACACGGTTACGCTCTAACACGATAAGAAAATTGCGAAAATCTTTCCACAACACTGTACTTCTAGAGCACTAGATAAAATGGTTTTTGTTTAACATATTTAAAAACTAACTGAATAATAAACTATAGTACCTTTCACGAAATTAAATCGATTCTGAGGACAATAACACCGATGAAGATTGTGCAATTAATAATTTAACATAAAAAAATTACAAAAAGGCCTAAGTTTAGCTGAAAATCTCGAGTCATTTTTCTTGAATGCAGGCCCTTTTGCTGAAAGAGGCCGAAAATTCAAAAGGCAGCTGCAAAACTGTCAGTTTTATACCGAGAAAATTATAATGACCTTTATAAGAACCAGTAAACAACGTAAAATTATAGATTTTTTACAGAGGAAAAAAGATGCAAGAACTTTAAATGAAGAAAAAAATTCTGCTAGTGAAGGCGATATTATTTCACCGAAATAACGTTCTCAGTTGATTATACTGAGCAGTGACGAGGAAGAAATTTATTAAATTAAGGTTGCGTTAATTTATCACTAACCCTACCATAAGGGGTCAAATGACCCTTTCTATATTTTCTTTTTCACAAATACTGAAGCTATAAAATTGTCTTCACTTGTCTTCATTATAATAAAAATTGCACAAAACCAAATCAATTAATTCTTTTCACTTTTATAAGACAATATACACAAATCAATTTTAATGCTGGGTAGGTTTCGTGTTAAAATCATATTGTTTGATTTGTTTCTTTATGTGTTATACACACATTTATATTTTTAATGAAAATTAAATTGCTTATGTAGAATTTAAAAAATATATTTGTTTTTAATAAATTTTCGGAACATATCCCCCTTTTTGTATTGGCTCTGAGTCTCGTATAACACGGTTTCACACAACACAGTATTTTCTAAGAACCTATGTACCGTGTTATAGGAGAGTTTCCTGTACTTAATTTCTATGTGTGGGCATTGTAACACAGTGCTGAATTTTTAGTGAAATCCTTATTAACACTAGATTGCCCAATGAAGTCATTTTGACTGCCTTTTAATTTCAATTAGAAAAAAAATTATGTATATAATGATTCTGAATTCTGATCTTAGAATTTTGTGACTTTTTGTACAACATATAAATGCGTTTATTAAGAATTGTAGTTACTCCCCCCCCCATCCTTCATTTCCAGTATATATATGTGTTATACCTATATTGCCCGAAAGAAGTCGTTTTGACTGCTTGAGAAATTTAAAATAATCAAATGACTCTTATTATTGAATTGAGTAAATTTGTTATATTTATTATATAATTCTTATATAAAATTGAGTTATTTATGGTCAGCAAAGTGGGGTCCCGAATTTTTTAGAAAAACTATGGCCAGAAAAAAGTTCACGCAAATCCTACGATTTATTCGTTTTGACAAAAGAACCGAAAGAAGTAGGCGCCTACAAACAAATAAATTTACCTTGATTTCGGAAATATGGGATAAGTTCATTGAAAACAGTCAAGCTTGCTATCAACCAGGGCAAAATATAACAGTTAACGGGCAATTATTTCCTTCAAAAGCCAGGTGCAGGTTTACACAGTATATGCCTAATAAACCCAACAAATTTGGCATCAAATTGATAAAAATAATTTAAAAAATGTTATCGGAATCCATTCAATTTTATAACAGCACAAAATTTGGAGTTGATATGGCGGATCAAATGGCTAGAAAATATACAGTAAAAGCTAGTTCTCGTAGATGGCCCCTCCAAATATTTTTCAATATTTTAGATTTGGCTGCTATAAATGCTTGGATCCTTTACAAAGAAACGACAGGAATACAAATACAACGAAAAGAGTTCTTGTTTCAATTAGCAGAACAGCTTTCCAACGAATACAGAGCTGCAAGACAGAAAATTCACCAGAACATGAAGACCCACAAAGATCAGCTGCAACATCATTAAATGCAACCCATTCTAACAAACGCAAAATTTGTCAAGTATGACTTTACCACAACAACAAAACAAATAATATATGTGAAAAATGTCAAAAGTATGTTTGCGGAAGATGTACACATAAAAAGATTTCCACTTTTATTTGCATAAAGTGTACAAATAATAATACATAAATTTTTTTTTTGCCAAGTGAAGTAATTTTTTTTTATTGTTAATATTTACTAATAACCTGTTATATAACTGTAAATAATATAAACAAACATTAAAAATTAATCTTAAATAAATTTCTTTACACATTAGTTATTCTTTCACAATGCAGTCATTTTGACTACTTTTGAGCAATATAGGTATATTCTAAATTTCAGTCTTTCTAGTGTTAAGCAGATTTGATTAAAGTGAAGATCTAATCGAAGATATAACAGTTTGTATTAACGTGTACGGAGACAACGTAGAAACTCGAGGTGGAACGTTGCCTAAATGGGCGAAAAAGGAAAAATTGATAACTACGTTTAAGGAATGCGTGGACCTGGAATTATGCCAGTCGCTTACATTAATTAGAATTCGTAATTGGACGTAACGAAAGCGGAAACTTCAAAAAACTGTCGGCAGGGAATGGAAAGAAAGGTGGAGCACCGACTCGCTGGCCATTAGAATAATCTGAATGTTCTGTAAACTGCGAGTGTTGCGAAGATACTGAGAAGGTTTATGCAAATTCGCGAGCTTCTAGAGGAGTTTGCGAAACTGGAAATTAAACTGGAAGATACGCGTGTTTCATTTAGGCTTTTCCCGACAGCGGAAAGTTTTTTCAGATACGGACAATGTCAGTCCACCTTAACACTGGGTTTACGGGTCGCGCCATTTTGACAAGTCCTGATATTTCATATTTATGATTAATTGAAACTGCAAAGATGCATTCACGAGGAATCAGTCGACAGACAAACAGACAGTCAGTTTTCAAACGAACTTATTTCCGCGAGTATACATTATTTAAAAAGTTGCTAAAACACTGAATAGTCGCGTACTCGTTATTTTTATAAAGTAGTATAAAATGGTCCACTTTTCTTGCTCCGTAAACTTAACGTTAATCGAGTGTTAAGGGGGTAAAGGGGTTTAGAGGTAAAAAAAAATCGACTTTTTTTTATTGCTTAAATCAATAGTATTCTATCCAGAGAACATGTTTGTAAAACCCCAAGTATGAATAAACACCAGAACAGTTCAAAATGAGTGTCGAACGCCGACATATGCCGAGCGCTCCTGAACGGTTCCGAAACTTTAAACGCGTTTTTCTCGAAACCATGTTTTCCAAATTTGCGGGCACGATTGAGAGAAAACTAATCGACGGATCTACTTGATTTTTTTTTAAACGAAAGAATATAAACATAGTTTTTATATGAACCTACGATATTGGCCAAATTTAATGTTTACAAAAAGTTATAAACGAAATAAAACAAAAATTTTACGCGAAAATCAAAGATTTCACTTCTATCAGCTATTTTCAAACTTTCTTTGCAGAAATCTTCTTAGGTTGTAGGTTCACATAGAAACTGCACTCATTAGCTTTAAAAAAATCCCAGAGTTTTTTGTTTCACACTTTTTTAAGGCGTCTGCGTATTCCAGCTATAAATTCTATATATGTTGGTATAATTGCTCATAAAAATTAATTTAAACAATACAATATACGTACAATAAATGGTAAAAATTCCAAAAAAATCCATCCAGTATTTTTTTTTTAATTTACATAGAATGGTTTTTTTGGCCTTCTAGACCCCTTTACCCCCTTAAGTTAGGAAAGTCCTAGTTTAACCTATTTCGCGACACGAACATGTTTGAACGAATTCCATCCATTTTACAGAGACGGTTCACCGTGCTGCGTCCACGTTGAAATCGGTTCAATTTGGAGGTCGGGTACGCGTTACCTCGGCAAGCCACGACAGGCCGCGTCAGTTCAATTACCATCGGCACGAAAAAAAGACCGTAACGCGACACGAACGCGTGTAATTTGAGACGCGCGGCTCGCTAAGGGGAAAGGGTTGCGAATTAAAAAATGCAATTTCTGTCTAACGAAAAATACGAGCGCAAAGCCAGGAGCCGGGAACGCGGTTCGCGAGCGGCTCCGGATACGGAAAACGAGGGACTGCGAGAAGAAAGAGAGAAAAAATTTGTGATATCAATAGTATGTCCACAGATACATGCGAACACTGTTATTAATAATTAAATAAAGGAACAATATTTATACTCATTCGATAAGAAAAGTCCTGAGGAATCTCGCGGATTTGAACACAAACAAATTTTTACTTTTTTAATAGAAACCTTGTCAGATCAACAACAGATTTCGTACAATAGTTGAAGGCAGGCAAAATTACTGTTTATAAACGACTAAAACAATTAAGCAAGACGTATAATCATCATCAACAATTTTCAGCATATTTTCAGCACTTTTTGAATGACCTGTCACTTTTCATGTCCTTATTGAATCGATAAACAAGCTTGCAAAACAATTGAAGGCAGGAAAAATTACTGATTATAACCGACCAAAACAATTAACACTAAACCTACCACAGCCGGTCAAATGATCGTTTTCAAATTCTTTATTTTGCTATTATTGCAATTATAAAATTGCCTATGCAGAAATCGATTGAATGAATTTCTTTAATTATTCATATATTCTAGTAAAAATTTCACAAAATGTAAATAAATAAAAAATATACCCAATTTTAATGCTCGGCAGGTTAGTGTTAAGCAAAATGCACAAATTATTTATATACGCTAATTTTCATATCGCTTTCGCTACAGAAACGAAAAGGACACTGTTCTCCACAGTTCGGAAATGCGTCTTCGTACGAAAACGCCGTTTACCCTAATTCCAGGTTACGTCAACTGCTCTCGCGAATCTTCTGAAAAGAAACTGAATAAATCGTGAGATTGTGGCCTTCGATCTCAGTGTCCTCCACCATAATCCTTCAGGGATCAACCTGAATCCCCATTGTCGAACCTTCGTTCGCGTCTCGCTGAGGAAGACACATTGTACGCGATGATTGTGAAAAGTACTCGTACATATCAAAGAAGAGAAAAGAGAGAGAATGATAGAGGGTGGGAGGGGGGAGGGGGAAAGGGAGAAAGAGAAACGAGGACCGTGTTTTGAAATTCCATTACTGAACGAGATGAGGTCAGTGCACGGGGCCATTCATTAGCAGCAGTATTTTCTCGTCGTTTCTAGCCACGGTCAACCGGCTGGGAAGGGGGAATATTCTCCGCGGGCCATATTTCCTCCGCGACGTGGAAAGGGAAAAGGGAAAATGGAAAAAGGAAAAGGGAAGAGGGTCAAGATGCGCGCGCGTCGCCTGGAATTTAGATTGGCTTCTATTATTTTAGGAATCGACGGACATCGCGTTAATAAACGGACCGAACGACCACTCCGCCGTGAAATACAGAGATTCGGTTTTATTTATTTGGAATTTATTCTGGAACGATTTCCATGGTGTTCGGAATTCGATGGGCGTGTTTATCTAACTACTCGGTCGTATTAAATCGTGAGGTATCGACGATTCGCCTGCTTTAACTCGGTCCTTACGCGTGTCCTAAGTTATTTGACAACTATCGAACGCCATACAAGGGACTGCAAATTCTCGTTATTACAGTTCCTCAGCTTCGAAGCAGATTTAACATGCACTTGCACGGTTTTCTGCGAACATCTGTTTCTGAGCCTGTGGTTTTACTATGCTAGGAACATTACCCCTCACAGTTAACCGTTTATGAACATGTTCGAAGACAAAACCATCCTACGCTCCTCGGAAATTGTTGCTCGACTGTGAGAAGAATGATCGATCGCTTTCGATTTTACGATTTAAAAGAAAAGAAGAAATCTATATTAACACCTCTGTAACTGAAGTTATTCTAACGTCTTCATCGCGAAAAGTGGTAAAGAATACAAATTCCAAGGACGAAATTAATCGAAGAAATTTTTCCATGGTCCTAAGCGGTCTTCAACCCCTTGCCATATTTCGAGGCAGATTCATGTTGAAGAATCTAAGCAAAGTCTAAAAAACATCAATATTATTCTTTCTAGTAGCCTTTCTTTTTAGACGAAACCAAATTTCTTCTTTTGTTATCAATATTTAACACTAGAACTACCGAGTAATAAACTACCGACTATTCTGACCTTGTTCCATTTTTATTATTAGGTAAATCGGAAAGTTCCGTCCGTTTTTTTTACAAAAAGTATAGCTTTATTCATGAAAGAAAATGAAAAAGTACGTTAATCAAAATATTGTCCATCGTTAGCGATGACTTTTTCCCATCTTTCGGGCAGCAAGCGAATTCCGCGTCGAAAGAATGATTCATCTTTGGAGGTTATCCGGCGGAGATCCATTTTTCGAGATCTTCGTACGAATTAATTCGTTCTTCAGCAAGTGTGTGTGCCATCGACCGAAACAAGTGGTAGTCAGATGGGGCACAGTCTGGTAAATAAGCCGCATGAGGTAGCACTTCCTAGCGAAGTGCTTCTATCGTTTCCTTGACAATTTTTGAGACGTGAGGCCGAGCATTGTCATGCAGAGAAATCACCTTACGCAGTCTCATTTCATATTGTGGTCGTTTTTCGTGCAATGCTCGACTCAAACGGATAATTTTTTGTCGGTAGAGATCTCCCGTGACTGTTTGACCAGTTTTTAGCAGTTCATAGTATACCACACCTTCCTGATCCCACCAAATGCAGAGTAAAGCCTTTTTTCCGTGGATATTCCGCTTTGGCGTCGATGTTGAGGGTTGGCCAGGATCACAAATGGTTTTTCGACGTTTAGGATTGTCAAAATAAATCCATTTTTCATCCCCAGTGATGAGACGATGGAGAAACCCTTTTCTTTGTTGCCTAGCAAGCAAAATTTCGCAGATGGTTTTCCGCCTTTCAATGTCTCTTGGCTTGAGTTCATATGGGACCCACTTTCCTTCCTTGTAGACCTTCCCTAAGGCTTTTAAACGGTCGGAAATGACAGATTGAGCACAATTTAACGCTTCTGCAATTTGTTTTTGCGTTTGACATAGATCTTCATTCACCAACGTCTGCAATTCTTCGTCTTCGAATACTCGTGGCCGTCCAGAACGCTCTTTGTCCTCCAAAGAAAAATCACCATTTTTAAAACGTCGAAACCACTCTCTACATGTTTTATCGGAAACAGCATTATCGCCATAAACGTCTACAATCATTCGATGAGCTTCAGCTGCCATTTTCTTCCAATTGAAACAAAAGACTAACATTTCGCGCAAATGACGCTTATTCGGCTCAAATTCCGACATCTTCAATGTAGAAAAAAAACGAAGTTATTGATGCAAGCGTAAATTGTTGTGTACTGAGTTTTATTAACAGATGTTCAAACTAAAAAGTTAGCCTTACTTTAGAGGTTATAGTTACCCACAGTTCGAGCTACGGCTACTCGACGCTAGATGGACAGAACTTTCCGATTGACCTAATACAATGTCTGCTTCAATGAAGAAATTCATTCGAAGCTTTCCAGTGAAGATACTTTTATAATTTCTCGAATTGTGAAAACAAAAATTACGAACCAGTCATTTTGACTGGTCCAGTAGTTCCAGGTTAAGCATTGTAACATTTTTAATGGTGAAGGTGTTATAATAACTTTAGTTACAAAGAAACTGATATGACAAGGGGTTAATCGTGGTGCGTGCATAGTGATGCAACGTAAAATCATGTGACATTCACGAAAGTCACAATAATGGCGTATCATACCTAAGAGGTTAAGATAAAATCAGACGAAGCAACCAAATTATTTTTAAAAACACTCGAAGATACGTAGGCGCACAATGTCATTGATAAAATATCGCGTTTCCGCGACCAACGCGGGTGCACATTCTAAAAATCACGCTGCAAAGCCGACAGGTTAAAGGGTTAATTAAAACATCTTCGTATTCCCCTCTCTCCGAATCGTAAGCGGCGAAGGGATGGTCGAAGTTCCATTAGCCGCGGAGAAGATGCCCGAGGGCCAGTCGTGTTGAAATATGAATACTTTTGATTTCTTTCACCCTCCCAGAGGGAATCCTTTCGGGCGCAGATGCCGGCAGAGTCCTCGGCAACCAGTTTCCAACTAGTCGTAAATACCTAGGACGATCCCGGGTAGAAGTGTTTTCCAGCGACTCTAAATCAAGGTCACCGACGGTGTCGTCGTCGTAGTCGTCGCCGCATCTTTCGCAGGTCTCTCGCCCGTGTCGCATGATTTACTACTTTCGACGGGATTAATAATTTCCAAGCGAGGTAGCAGATGTCCCGACATTTTCGCACCCCATTCGCGTCTTCTCGCCGCCAAACGGTCCGCGGCCTCCTTTTCGCCCTCCTCGCCCCGTCATTTTCCGTTCCAAGGGAACACCAAGGATCTGTCACAATCCCTATGACGAATCCTCGGCACCCCAGGATTCAGGGAACCGCCCCCGGAACGGCTCTCTTTGATATTTTTCACCTGCGACGCGATACGCTCGAGGAACAACCGAAACCAGACAGGTAGACGCCCCGGGGATTGATACGCGGCCATTTTTCTTGCCTTCTTCGAATTTCTTACCGAGAAATTGGATTTCTGGACTAAACCCACGTTGCGGAACGACTCCATTAAAAATGAAATGTGAGGATCCTAGCGACGCGACGCGCACAGTGTGGTGTCTAGCCTCGGAATGGGGAAAAAAACTATTTCTCACGTTTTTCTTTCGGAGATTAATACCGTTAGTGGGTAATGTTCGATAATTTGTTACAATAAATTTAATAACGTAACGCGTTAGTGGATCGTATAAACGCACTTATAGTTACTCTTTCGCTTTACGGTAGCACGCTTGTTTTTAACGCTAGAACTGCCAAGCATTGAACTGTACTAATATACATTATTCTATAATTTGTAAGTGTAAAATTTGTTTATCAGAAAACTGATAATGAAGTGACATAATGAAGGCAAGAACTATGGCGAAATAGTAAAGTTTTTAGGAAAAAGTAAATCTACTATTCACTAAAAACAACTGGAGTTCTTCAAGATGAAGTCCGTTTTGGTCGACCCAAAAAATTAATGAAAAGTGAAGAAAATGTAATTGTGCGTGAAATAAAAAAAGACCCAACAATTTCGGCCCCAAAACTTGCTAGACTAATCGCTGATAGCTTCGGGAAACAAGTTCATCTCGAACTTTGTCGAAGAATTCTCTGTGAAAACAAATTTCATGATCGTACTCCCCGAAAGAAACCATTCATTAGCAAAATCAACGAGCAGAATAGACTGAATTTCGCTAAAAAATATGTGAGCATAAAGAAGTACTTTTGGAAACGCATTATTCTTTGGACGAAAGCAAATTTAACATATTTGGCTCCGATGGATGTCATAAAATTTAGAGAAAATCAAAACAGAGAAATAGACCTTAAAAATCTACGTCCAACCGTGAAACATGGAGGTGAATCCATAATGGTGTGGGGGCGTATGACGACCGGCGGTGTTGGAAACCTTGTCATTATTGATGGAATATTAGATAAATATAAGTATATGCAGATATTAAAAGATAATGTGCGGAAAAATTAGGAGTAGTTAATAATTTTCATTTTCAGCAGGACAACGATCCTAAACATACCGCACATATTGTTAAACGATGGATCATTTATAATGTATCTCATATTTTAGAAACACCTCCACAAAGTCCGGATATGAACCCCATTGAACAGTTATGGGCAAAAATTTGTAGAAAACGTAGTAAATATGATATTGGTTCCAAGGAAGGGTTAAAAACAAAAATTTTAGATATTTGGAATAATATAGAAAAAGAAATTACTGAAAATTTCGTTGACAGTATGCAACAATGTTTGCAAGCCACAACAAGTGCTCATAGTGGACCGACAAAATTTTAAAACTATACTTTTATGTTAGCAATAAATTAGTCGTTTAATCGTTCGAATACTTTTGTGGCGTCTGTTTAGCCGATATTGGCAACAAATCATTCATAAGTATTATTAACGTTATCGAAGACACTTCCAATTTAACATATATAACTGTGCTACTTGTATGTTATTACACGAATAAATATATTTGTAATCGTTAATGTGACTCGCAGTTTTTACGCATCAAACATTTCATTTGAAAGCGTTCAAATACTTTCGTGACTCACTGTATGTGATATTTACAATACTGCAGTTTACTGAAAGATAACCATACTAATTATATACTCATTGCTATTTAAAGGTCGCCATGACACGAACTATTGCCAATTCTCCATGACGAGTGTACTCGTCATGCATAAAATTTAGTTAGCGTTAGCTGTTTAAATTGTAATTTTAGCGAAAACTAAAATGTTTTAGTAAATTTCAATGTGTATGGAATATTTGGAGGTCAAGACGAAATAAAACGAACAAATAGAAAGTATGAATAATTTGAGACGGATTCATGCATCTCTGTATCCTAGAATTGTTGATTTTCGCGACACACATAGGTGCGCGCTTTGAAAAGAGGTCACCACAGTTAACTGGTTAAAAAGTCGGTGAAAATTCTAATGTTACGCGAACGAGTAATTTGAAAAAATTTTCTATGCACCGAAAGAAGGCGACCGTGTACGATGGAACTATTCTAATTCAAAATATGTCTCTATTTTGGAATTTAAATTGCTTGTAGTGCAAAGGGTTGAAGTTGGTACGAGCCATAAATAATTAAAAATAGTAAAAATTATGAAATTGCACCATAAACCTGATGTTAAATAAATATCAAATCGATTCGAAACGCTGCGTTTGTAAACTTGCAAGACAAAGTATTTGAGCCTGTTGTATTAGTTGTAAGAAATATATTGTGACGAGGCGAACAACGTCTTTAAACGTTTTAAATGAATGAAGAGGTTCATGGTACGAACGCCTGTACTCCGCTATTTTTGAGGAACCGTTCATTTGAAATGCCAGATTTTTTAACACTTTGCCGTCCGCACGTTTCATCAGGATTTGTTCGTTTTGCGCCGGCGGTTTTTGGAGATCATAAATCATCAAATTTTACAAATATCATCGTCAGTTGTTATTAGTTTTCAATTTTGTCTTGCTATTTTCATGAAATTTTAGGGATACATGTAAATAAATGTAAAATTTGTATGTATGACATGTATACTTATTTATTAATACTTTATTGGATACTTAATATTTCTTTTTTAATACTCCACAAGACTTACACATTAAATTTGTTGTCTTCTTTTTTTGTTTTTGGAACATACATGGTACTTTCTTCGTTTTCGTTTCTCGGTTTCGGAAATTTGTATTAGCTTGTGTTGCTTTAGTTAACCGGAAAGTCTGTCGGTCAAATCATGATTGGAAACACGCGATGTAGTAGCGACCTCCGAGTTCTCTTCAGCAGCAGGTAAATGATCTTTTATCTAATATTGATAGTTTTGCGCACGACTCCAACGTGGTGTGTCTCCGGACGACATAGTGTTAATTAGTATTTTTGCCAAAGTTTGAAACGTCAGTTTATTAGGGTTGTTCTTTGTAGACACGTGCGTCTCCGAGATTCTGACTTTTGCACTCAATAGCGATTGACGTACCATAAACCTCCAGAGGCGAACCGGCAGGTATTAGCGAGGGTGCGACCACCCTCGGGCCGGTACCTGAGACGCTACTTATTAATTACTACGCTACGAATTAATTAGCTAATAAGAATATACAAATATTATTGCAAGTGTCCATTGGTGGAAAACGTTTACGCCTCATCAATAAGTTTCAAATATACAGCTCTGGATACAACGTATACTTCGCGGAAACAAAATGACCGACTGTCCGCAGAAGAGATGTAGAAAAATAAAGCTCGCTAATTCTAGGGATCCGCGTACTTATACCTAGAAAAGCGGAAGGGAAAGGGCAAGGATGACCGAGCCTTAGGGCTGAATCCTGACCGTCGTGATTCAGGGTTCGGAGGTGATTCAGTGGCGAAAATGCTCGAAAACATCTGAGTCATTAGGCCAACGCGGTGTTGGCGGTTATCATGGATTGGTCATCCAACACCCCTTACAAATTATGATAAGATTACATTTATTAAGATTTCCTGCAATTTTTATGTTCATCTGTGCTTCGATGAAAAGGTTCGCATGAACAGTTTTTTTTGATACATTGTTATAATTTCAATAAATAGTGACATAAAAAATCAGCAACAAGTCATTTTGACCCGTCTGGTAGTTTTAGTGTTAACCAGGCGTCGTCTCACTTTGCAATGGATATCTCCAGTCCTTCGTGTTCTCTCTCGTTAACCGTGATATACAACAACTCGATATACGAACCATATCACGCTACATTCCATACACGTATACCCGTTTCCATAACAATGATTTCAACCTAAAGCCGCTCACACAATCATTCCATACGTACTTGCCATGCTCATCCTTCCAAACAATCGATAAGCCAACTCAGTTACGTTATCTAATAATTTCGTTACAATCTACAAAGTAAACAGTTTTTTAAGCTACATTTTAATGCAGAGCAGTTATTAAAAATCCTATTAATAGGCCTCCAGTTGGTAAAGTGTTAAAAATGCACTTACGATTTCAAATAAAACAGACTAGTTAGTATTAATTACTTGAAATAGTATTTCATCTAACTCAGAAGATTACCGAACTTTCACCGAAAAACGAATCAACGAAACGATTTATTTCTGACAGAAGGACGACGCTTTAATGCTTGGCACTAAAATTGGTCACACTATTATTCAAATCAACTTTTACATCACTACATTTCCATTTAAATAATTTCACGCACGAATGACAGTAATAAACTTCCTACGCGCGAAAGGAAATTAACCATACACAATGAACTAGGTAAAAAATGTCTCTATTTTGAAGTTAAAATTGCTCGGAGCGCAAAGGGTTAACAACAAGCGAATTCGGTTGCTTTATCGTGAATTATTCGAGTTTCACTCGTTCCCTTTTTAGTCGATTGGTTCGATCCGTGGAAATAATCATTCAGATGGCGTATCTTGTTAACACCGTTGGTAGCGATCCAAACTTGGTCCCACGTCGAGCGTTGACAATGATGCTGATACCGATCTCAGCGGGTGGCGTGGGTGACAGTACGAATGACAAGCGTGTTACGCCGTTGTGAACAGGATTTAACATCGTCGTCGGATCTCCGCCGCTGTGTCTCTTCATTCCGACGTCAGATTTGTGTCTGGCCGATTAAACGGAACTGTTGCAAAAGATTCTTCTTACGTAAATTGATCCACTCGACGCTTCATCACGCCATATTATTAAACTTTATTTACCGATTACCTCACTTACAGTTCGAGAGTCGTCGAACGCAACCGCAAGACGAGAACAATCGGCATTTGGTATCTGATATTTAACACTAGATTTACGGATGTTGATTACATATCTATTTTTACTGAAGTCAGTCAATTTGACTCACACAAAAAATTGAAGTTTTTTTCAGAAAAAATAGTTCCAAATCAATTT
Organism: Agapostemon virescens; assembly: GCA_028453745.1. Taxonomy (NCBI): domain Eukaryota; kingdom Metazoa; phylum Arthropoda; class Insecta; order Hymenoptera; family Halictidae; genus Agapostemon; species Agapostemon virescens. Next base: position 21,976,320 of record CM052094.1, read on the forward strand.
AAATGAAAGATTTTTTATTAAAAACTTCATTATAAACATCTTTTATATGGACCGTTTATTTTGAAAGTGGTGTAAATCCTTTCTTTAAAAAAATGAGATATGACGTAATTTATGCTTAATTTAGTGTAAACTTTTTGTTTATAACTAGTTAGTATTTAATATTTTAAAAAATGCCTATGCTTTGTTCAATTTAAAATTGGCCGGTAAAAGAAATTGCGTAACCATTAATTATGAAAGTGGTGTAAGTTCAATTTCCATAGACAGAAAAAAATGGCATTACGAAAAAAAGAATTTCATGTACACACTACAGGATTATTATGACGTGATAAACCAATGTAGACAATATAATAAATTTATTTTACACTAAATGAAACGAGAGAATTTCGTTTCAACAAAAAATCTACAAAACGCAATTTAAAAACAGATAAGAACAGACACTAATGGAAAAAAAGTAAATTGGTTGCAAATATGCCAGGCCTATTACATACGAAAAATATAAGGATATGCAGCAGCTATTACCTTATATACCTTCTGTGCATCATTAATATTTCAAAACACTGTCACATGAACAGCATAAATAATTAATAATACCAATATCTTGTATTAGGTTTAACAATATATAAATATAATTAACGTTCAAAATAAAAAATACTAATTCTATTTTGTTTCTTGTTATTATTTATAAACAAAATTGGATTAATATGAAATATATTTTAAGTGGTATTTGTTATTTCAAAATTGAAATTAAATGATATTTACAATTGACTAATTATGAAAGTGGTGTAAGTCCATTTGCAGCCTGGAAATATATATTATTTTAGTTAAATTCGCCTAAAAGAAATTTATATAATCAAATTACATATTGATAAATTAGTACAAACATTCCCAGACTTCACATAATTAACCTATATTTTTTAATTGTCAGATTTGCTAACATTTAATTTTCTCGAAACAGAAGAAAATTGCACCACTTTCAAAATAAACGGTCCATATAAACTCTGCTTTTGAAATACATTTTCCGCAAACATCTCGATTACATTTAGCACAAAGGTTCTTACATCTATTTCTGTTACATGATTCTTGAACTTGACAATTCTTCCATGCGTCAGTAGTATGAATTTTTGTCAATGGAATGGATGTATTCTCTCGACATCTTCTTTATATTTATTTCTTAGTTCTTTAGCCAATTGGAAAATGAACTCTTTTCGTGAAATATTTACATGAGTGGTAAGCTATAAATTTCATGTGTTATGCGATTAACTGTTAAATCATTTTATGAGTCAAATTGACTACAACCGTAAAAATAGGTATACCACATTCAGTAATGTGAAATGGAGAGGTCTGCGGGGGAGAGGAATCAACATTTATATATATTTCATTACGTAATTAAAAACCAAACGTATGTTTTAAAAAAATAGTATTTAAGTTTTATAGTAATCAAATTTTTAATGAGTCAAATTGGCTCAGTCGGTAAATCTAGTGTTAAATATGTTGGCAATAATTAAAACTGTTGAATATCGACTGGCAAGTTTACTCGTATCGGCACTTTTTTATTGCAGTTTTGGGACACCAGAAACTTTTCTCTGTCAATTTTGGAAATCAAAGTGTCTTCACCGACCCTGGATTTCTATAAGAAGAAATCCAGAAAGTTTTTTCCCCAGAAAGAACTTCCTTTTTTATTTTGAAAGAAAAGAATTTTTCTCCCCTTTAAAACATTTCCAGAGATCCTTAGCGAGGATTAGAAACCCTTCCAGTGGGAGAATATTGTGGATTGTCGTGGAGATACACCGCGCTCGCTACTCGACAGCTCTTCCGTATATTCGATTTGCGATTTTATTTGCTCGATACAAATAAATATTTATCTATCTTATATTTAGATAAAAACTTGATTTTACTACAACGTTTCTTTTAGATTTCAAAATAATTCATTACTTATGGGTACCTCTAATATACAAGGTGTTTGCGAAATCTTGATACAACCGGCAAGGGAATGATTCCTCATGTAAAATCTAGTCGAAAATAAGGAATATAGTTCTTTTTCATACGCGGCTTCATTTTCGAGAATATCGAGTTTGAAAATTCGTATACTTGGACAGAGTCTACTTTGTTCACTCGGTCTATCCAGTAAACAATATCGTTTATAATATGGTATGACTTTAATTAATAATTAGCCATAAATTTCAATAATTGATTTATTCTAGTAATCTACAAATGTTGAAAATGCCTTCCTTGCTGTTGTAGACAAATTCTTGCTCGACGAATTAATTAAGTTTCTCGAAACTGAACCTCTGTATGAAAACACTTTAGTCTATATTTTCAACTCGATTTCACGCGTGGAATCATCCCCTTGTCGATTGTACCACAATTTCGCGAACGCGAATGTCTTAGAGAATGTCTTAGAACAATACATTGTAAAATACGTTTAGTTGTATATTGTTTGATAGGCCCGCAATAAATTCCTGAAAGTCAGCCGGTTTTTGCGCGATTTGAGAGAAAGAGGTGGCATTACGAGTACAGTGAACGCATTAGGATCGTTCTTACAACGTCGCGCATACATTATCATTTTTCTCGAGGCCCCCATAGCCACTCTCTTACGGTTATAACCTTGCACTTTCCTGGGAGCACGTATAATTCGCGGTAGAGGCAGCCAGTTCTGTTTTCCTTGGAACTCTGAAATATTCCATCGACGTCGGGGATCACTCGCGGGCAAAATCCTCCCCGGGGCTGGTACACGCGCGAAATGCCCAGAGATATGATTACCGTAGTAACCACCATAACTCTTCCATGCGATCACGAATCATTTATTAATTTTCCATCCCCGAGAGACAATTTCTGATGGCGATCGACCGATCGGGGCCCACCCACTGTAATTTCATCTATACATACGCAATCACAGTGCGTGTGTATAATCGTGCTCGCTAATTTTATTTTCTTCCTCCTTCCCTCCACCCTCGTCCTCTCACCTGTCCAACCCCTCTCTCTCTCTCCCTCTCCCTCTCTCTCTTTCTCTCTCTCTCTCTCTCTCTCTCTCTCTCTCTTTCGCGTGTCGTTCTTCCACCCCTGGCACGAACGCGTGCAAAGAAACAGACGAAAACGACGAAAACCGAGCTCCCAAGGACGGGAGCGAATACGTCTCGAGGTTATCGCCTTAAACCATACGTTCGATTTATTAATAGTAACGTGTGTAACGCGCGAACGTAATCAAGATGAAACCCGTGCGCGCGCGCGCGCGCGTTGTCGTTAATCATTTTTCACCCGGCGGATCGACTGATTCATGGTTTTTGTGGATCTTCGAGATTGAAGCAAAGTATAAACTGTATTTCGACTAATTTGCAATTATAATGAAGTTGGACCGTGTCTGATCGGAAACAATAACTGTCTCCGGGCAATCTGCGCAAATTGCGATTTATTAATATGTAGTGCACGTGTAATCGTATACCTTTTTCGCGGACAAAAATGCAAGGAAAGGTGAGATCGACTTTCTGATGGTGTCTTTTTATGATTTCGCGGCATCAGGGGTGTTATTTTTATAGTCGGCTGCTTCTAAAGACAAGTGTGGGAGATTTAACAAAATTATCAAGTTCCCTTGTGCGAAGATAGCGAAGAGGCCTTGGGCACAGTGCAGGTGTCGTTAGAATACTAGTACGACTTTTCAAGAGTACCCTCTTTGATTTCGTAGCACCCAGGGTGTTACTTTTGTAGTCGGGTGCTTCCAAAGACAAGTGTGGGAGATTTAATAAACTTATTAGGTACCGTTGTGTGAAGATCGCGAAGAAGCCTTAAACGCTGTGCAGGTGTCGTTAGAATAAGTAGATCGACTTTTTAAGGGTCTCTTGATTTTGTAGCATGCGGGGTGATATTTTTGTAGTCGACTGCTTTTAAAGACGAGTGCGGGAGATTTCATAAAATTGTTAAGTTCCGTTGTATGCAGATCGCGAAGAAGCCTTAAACTTCGTGCAGGTGGCGTTGGAATACTAGTACTAGTAGAGATATTACTTTTGTGTTTGGTCTTTTCAAAGACGAGCGTGAAAAATTTAACAAAATTATTCAGTTCCGTTGTATGTAGATCGCGAAGAAGTCTTAGATTTTGTTCAAGATCGATAGAATACCAGATCGACTTTCTAAGGGTGTCTTTTCTGATTTCGTAACACCTGAGGTATTATTTTTGTGGTCGGTTGCAATTAAAGACGAGTGTGGGAAATTTAAAAAAATTATCAAGTTCCGTTGTATGGAGGTCGTGAAGAAACCGTAGACTCCACGGAGGTACTGTTAGTATACTAGATCGACAGGAAGCAAGTGTTCGACTCGCGTTTAATATATTACCACCCAGATTCAATTTACATATATTAATCAAACTAAATTACTAATGGGTATTTTATGTAGCCGGGCGGCATTAAATTTCTGTTTGCAGGTAACGAATTCTATCGTTTTTTATGTTTCGTGGAATTAAAACAAACAATGTAATGGAAGTTTTATCAAAAGATAATTACGTATTCTAGCAAATAAGTAGTACCAAAATTACATTCTACGAGCTTAAAAAATTCTGAAACCGTTCTGTTTGTAAGTAATAACGTTTAGTTAACGGAGACACGAATCGTGGTCGCATTCCTGCGATTCCTGAGATTCCTGGCCCACTATGTTCTGCTTCAATACGGAACATGGAAGAAAATATAATGAAAATATAATTATAAAGTACGTCAATAAATGTAATCAAATATAACAACAAATACGTATTTAGCGAGTATCAGATTATCATTGAAAAATACGTCTGCATACAATGTGTACAGAATTAGATATAAAAAATACGTCTGCATTTAGCGAGTACCCGATTAGAAACGAAAGATACGTTTACATTCAATGTTTACAAAATTAACTATGAAAAATATGTCTGTGTTTAGCTAGTACCAGATTAGGAACATAAAATATGTCTTGGTTCAATGCATACACAATTAAGTATGAAAAATACGAGAAAATACGTCTATATTCAATGTGTAGAAAATTAAATATGAAAAATACATTTGTATTTAGCGAGTACCAGGTTACGCCAGCATTCAATGCGCACAGGATTACGAATGAATAATACGTTCATACTTAGAATGTAAAAGAAATTTTAGAAACGGAAAATACGTGAAGAAATGAAAAATACGTTTCTGATCAACGTATATAAAATTAGCTATGAAAAACACGAAAAGTAACGAAAACTTGTCTCTATATTCAACGTGTACAACAATAGGAATGAAGAATAGAGTTATCTTCAACGTGTGCAGGAGTGTCCATGAAAAATGTATCTCTCACCAACATATACAAGGTTAGTTATGAAAAATACGGAAAGTAACGAAAAATTGTGTCCATGTTGAACG
>CM052094.1:21986679-21998403 GCA_028453745.1 Agapostemon virescens
TGGGTTTTCATCAACACTTTCACGCACTGCTTCGATATTGACATTTGAACGGCTTGTTGTTGGACGACCGGTGTGTTTAGCATCTCCAACTGATCCAGTCTCCCTGAATTTTTCAATTAATCTTTTCACAGTTGACGAGGTTAAAACACTTTTGACCATATTTTGTATAAAATTTTCGAACTGCGGCTACCAAACTTGAATTATTTTTTAAATATTGTTCAATAATGAAAACACGTTGTTGTATCGTATAACGCTCCATTTTTACTAACCCTAAACTCTCACCTGTGAAATTGTTCTCTTTTCAGGGTTGACAACAATTTACTGCAAAAATGGCGGCAAGTTCAAATCTTGCGGTAATTTTGAAGCTACCCTTTATTTTTACCTTTACGTAGCATTTTCACAACTAATATGTACGGTACAAACGAAGTTCGAAATGAAACTAACTTTACCAGGTAGTGCTTGCATTTTATGTTTACAAACATTGCTACCGGAACACCAGTCAAACTGCGAAGCGTATAGAATGTCCGAATATTTTGGCGATGTCAAAATTAAGCATTATTTTGTTTATCATTGATTAACGCGGAAAGTGTACAAATTAAATAAATAAAAGCTATGTTTCTAGCATTTAAAATATGTGTTTTTTATTATTACAAAACGACGAATTCGTTAAATTCATTAACAGTGGAGATAAACAGCAAAAACGTTTCGAGTATCATGGTGTCCGAATATTAATGCGGGCCACTGTACGTAAAATAAGGAGAATAAAAAGCATGCATGCCATAGATGAATACAATATTTTTCTAAATTATTACACAATTGTAAAAACCTAACATATTTTAAACAATATTTAATATTTATAATATATATTAAATATTTAATATTAAAAATATATAATATTTTGAACAATTCGATATAAACAAAGGTTGCAACCAACGAGGTTCTCCTATGGTCATGCATTTTCACACGCTATTGCCTCGCCTAATATTTGATTTTCAATTCGTTCTAGATCTTAACATTGTCTACTTTCACAAACTTTTCTTCGAATGCTGCAGATCGCAATTAGTCCAGCGACTCGCCTAATATTTCGATTTGAAATTGCTCTAGATCCGAACATTGTCTGCTTTCACATTAGTTTCGACAGGTGCAGGTACTCTATAATCTAGAGCATAGAGCCTAATCTAGAGTAGCTACGATTATTCTATCAAATTTCTAATTTATTCCAGAATCTAACGTAATTCGGTATCATGTAGGCGTTCTTGTTAGATAGTAGTATAGTAACGTAATACATAATCTAATCTAACCATACTTGGACTTCCAAATTACTCCAGTGCGGCCTAGTTTCGCGTAGATTTACGCTGACATAAGTAGTTGCGCTTAATCTCGGTTAGCACTCGACTCAACGCAGATTCTAATGTACTACACGTTTTCTCGTTTACGCTAAAATTAATACTGCAACCTTAATTAGTGGAAAATACAGTACAGTCCTGGATGCGAAGTCTAGGAAGAATTTGAGACTGCTAGAAAGTTAATTCCAATTGCTATACGCATCGACAGTTAATCGATGCACGTTGTGCGAAATTAAAAAATTATGTTTGGGTAAACAAGATCGCTATCACATTGGGTTAGGATGCTAGTAATTGCAACTACATAAATTATAAATGAAAGGTTAATAGACTGGAGCCGGAACCAGCATCCTGAAAGATAGTTATCGCACCAATCTGGAGTAAACTGATCATAAAACTAGATCAGAAGTAAATAAGCACTTTGTGCCAGCAGCGTAAAAAATATTTATGATCACGGCCCGATTCGACTCGTTTTGAGTGGTCTACTCCGATCCAATTTGTCTAGACGCAGTTACACTTCTTCGGTCAAATCCAGTTCAGCCTGAAACTCTGCGGAACGGTTTGGTATAATCAGATCCAGTCTAGGAGAGTCCAGTTTAATTTAGTTTCGTTTAGTCCAGCTTCGTCCAGTTTACCCTTGCGTGATCCAGTTTTGCTCCATTCATCATGCGGTTCGAAGATTAATCTTCCTGTCCGTTATTGGAACATAAGATAACAGTTTCCTGTAAAAGCCTACGTATTTTAAAGTTTTTATTTTAAAGTAAAAAATTTTTAATTTTAAACGCATATTTGAATCCTAGATTTTGAACGTCGAAAGAAAAATCCTTTATCTTTGGTATAAAAATTTTCTCTAAAAATTTTGGAAAAGTAGAAAAGTTAAATTCTCTAATGAATTTAATTTAGCTATTCGCTATTCAAAGCTTTTTTTAGGAATGTTGAAAAATTTGTAGATGATGTAACATATAGCAAAGCAAGATGTAAATTATTTGTTGAACAGGGTGACAGTTGTTTAGAGTTCAAACTTTTTTCAAAAGTTTGGGAACATCGTATGATGGTATTATATTAAAAGTAAAGATGTAAAACTCTCTATTGAACGAGTTGGCAGCTATTTACCGTTAAATCCTTTCTTAAAAATTATGAAAACGCCACAAGGTGATATTGAAGATATCCGCAGCTCCTGTTTCAAATTCTAAAAAGAGATCAAAAGATGATAGCAACAGGTTGATAGCTGTTTATCGTTCAAACTTTCCCCAAAAATTTGGAAATCTCACATTATGATTACATATTAAAATAGAAAATATGTAAATTTTTATTAAACAATTTGGTAGTAGTTTGTTGTTGCTCGAAAACTATGAAAATGTGACAAAATGACAGCACATTAAAGATATCTGCAGCTCCTTTTGGTTCAAATTCTAAAAAGGGATCAGAAGATGGTAGTTTATTAAATAAACAGCTACGTTCCTTTTCAAATGACAAGACGCACAGTTAGGACGCAACAAAATTAATCGCAGTACTTAATCATGAAAATATAATTTCCACAATTTTTTGTAATTTATCCATCGAACCAAGCCCCCACGGTGTCTCCAAACCATAACTCCAACATCGCCTGTAGGTATCCTAAGAACCCGACAGACCGAATTTCCAATAGCTGTGGTGCTTCAGAAAATTAATAACCGCCATCGGCCAGAGCATTTCGGATCCTTGAAAAAAGCTCGTTCTAGCTGAATTGCCTTTTGACAAATAGCCGACCAATTCCATGGAGGAGGCGGGGAGGGGAAGAAATTTCACGAGACGTATCGGATCGAATCGGATTGGAGCGTTTAGTCATAGGTTTGCGAGGCAGTGCGACGCGATGCGAGGCAGTGCGAGGCGAGGCGAGGCGAGGCGACGCGAAGCGTGTTGAGGCCATCGCTATCCGGAGCGAGGCGCGCGGGTAATAGAGGCCAGGTAGGCGGGTCGGCGCGCACGAAAAGTAGGGCCCCGCGGCTCCGGGGGAACGTTTTTCTCTAAATTACAGCTCCGCTCGACTCGTTCGCTCGCCGGCGAGCCTTTCCCGCGAGCGAGCGAGCGAGTAAGCGGGTGAACAAGCGAGCGAGCGAGTAAGCGGATAAGCGAGCGAGTAAGCGAGCAGGCGAGCGAACAAGGGAGTAAGCGAGCGAGCCACACTCGGGCCCTCGTCCAGCCACTACCTGAATTCTCGATTTCTCTGCCGCGATCTCTGAAATCCGTAAACGAACGAGCACGGTTGGCGGCCACGGCATGGCGCCATTGTGGCCGCGTCACTGACCTTCTGCTTAATTGAGGAGTCCCCGCTTCTTAATTCCGGACCGTGAATCAAGCAAGCCCCTTCCACCATGATCTCGGTCCCGAATTTTTTAACCGAACTATCCCGGAGTCAATTTGCACAAAATTGTGCGCACAGTCGGCATTCTTCTCCTCAGTTAGACGGTCTCTCGGGTACTGATACAGCCGCCTCAGAAGCTTCCTGATCTGTAGAACCTGATTCGTATGTTATTATATTTTGTACAGGGTTATCCAAAAGTACCTTCAGAATGTTGAATGAGAATATCTGTCGAACGCCATGTTTGTTTCTTCTCATTTTCTTTTATTTCTAAACCTACAATGATAGACAATTTTAATAATACAGTCTCGTATACGAGCGAAGAGTCTGTTGAAGTTATTAAAATTAATTTTGCAAATCTGTGTTCAATGGAAACATCATTTTATCGCGATCAAAATTCAGTCGGCGATTAATTTCAAGGATGCGAAATTGACCACCTCGTTCGCGTGATTTCAACCAATTGGATTTTTTTTCTTTGGGATTATTTAAAAGACAAAGTTTATGCCAACAAACCAGCAACGATTCATGACCTGAGAAACAGCATTAGAAATGAAATTGGCGAATTAAACGAGCAAATATGTCAAAACGTCATCGATAATTTTGATGTTCGAATCGATATCTGTAAACGTAGTCGTGGTGGTCATTTGACAGATATCGTCTTTCATACATAATTCTCATAGATGATACCCGATAATACAATTTGAAAACCAATAAAATTAAAAATAGTGTGTTTCTTATTTTTAAAATACTTCCTATCGTCTATTTTGGATACCCCTGTAGAACGGTTTCACGAAAGTTGAAATTACGCCAGCTGAATAAAAATATCGTTTCGAGCCAGGAACGTTTTCTAGACGCTAGATTACAGGTTCTATTCATTTATGAGATAAATAGATGTCGTGTTCTGGAACGAGTGCAGATAATTTTTATTTTGTACAAAATACTGCAATTTGATAAGCACCCGATTTTGAAATCAATAGCGAAAGACTTATCCCTTTTTAAATTCAACTGTTACTTTTCCAGTGACCTCTAAACGCTATTTTTTAAAGTAATCAATATCAATTGTCCTTCCAACATCATTTAAGAAAGAAATCAACATCGAGTGATCTCTATACACCATTTTATAAAAAAGTAAATATGAAGTGACCTCTAAACATCATTTTATAAAGAAGTAACTATAAAGTGACCTCTAAACGTCATTTTATAAAGAAGTAAATATCAAGTGACCTATAAACGTCATTTGGAAAAAGAAAACAATATGTGACCTCTAAACGTCACTCAAAAGAATGAATATACCAAGTCCACCTCTAAACATCTTTCCACAAAAGGAATCAATACCGAGTGACTTGCAGTCATCATTTTAAGAAAAAATCGATACTCGATGTGTATTAATAACTAACTTCGTGTTTAACCCTTTGCACTCCAAGCAATTGGAATTTCTAACTTCGATGCACTTTTTTGTCTCGGAAGAATTTTATTGGACGCGATTCGTTTCTTTTCATGCATATCAAATGTGTTACTATGAACACGCAACACTTCGATTTTTACTAACTTCTTAAATACAAACATTGTAATGTAGCAATTGTTTTAAATAGTTTGACAATTTTTAATGTCGCCTCAGAGGAGCCATTTGAGTGCTAGGGGTTAAAAATATTTGGAAAATCTGATGCATGTATCGCTTGTGCTCGTAAAAGTGCAGTGCTTCAATCTTAAGAATAACGCTCGTGCGACATTAAGTAAACTGTTCATTGTACAAATCGATTAACTCCATAAAACAAAAGATGGAGAAATACGATGAAATAATGTACATCGTTTTTTAAAATTTCCTATATAATATAAACTCAAATAAATATTGTAGAATGCATAAATATAGATAGCCAAAAAGTTATCGTCAGTAATGTTACAAATTTTACATTACTGTTGGAACTAACCGATTTGGTAAGTGAAAAAAGTAATAAATTTAAATTCGGTGTTTAAATTTTTAAGTTTTTATCACAGAAAAAGTTAATTATTAGATATTTTTATTACAGATTTTTCATAAAAATGAATATTAATGGTTTTGTTATAATATATTATTATTCGTGATCACTTCTTAGGCAATATAAACGATGTCTTCTTCATCAGCTGTATGTGAGGACTCGTCACTTCAATTTGTTCTCAAGTTTTTATAGAATAAAAACAAATGTTTTTGCAGGTACTAAATATCCTCCTCTATTCCTGTATGCCAAACCTTTTGTTCTTTTGAGCTTTTATATATTTCGGGCCTAATTATCAGGATTACAACTTCTTTTCCTTACAATCAATGTATTTGTTGCAATATTTTTACTGTTGCAATCAGAAAAATCCGAAGATAACATAAACGTTTTCTTGAGCCAGACTTTTTGTTGATAAATCGTATTGAAGAACCATCAGATGATTCGTTATTTTGCACATCCACCTTATTATTAGTTTCACTCATTTCAATTATTACGGTATAATTTTATTTTTTTTAAACCACTGATAAATTAAAATAATTGTTTATAATTGTATATAATATGTAATCCGTGTAAGACCGGTAAAGTACACAGGAGAAGTTAAAATACACCAAATAAAACTTTATTCTTAAAAATAATTAATTTGACTTCTCAAGTACTTGATTCTGCGACGATTAGACTGTAACTGACTAATTTATTTTACTTTAATTCTGATAAGACGGCACGAAAAAATTCACCGTTACCATTCGGCGCTTGCTAGTGCATTTGAGATGCATTATTGCAACGATTTATATTAGAGTACGGAGTTAATCAAAATGGCCTCTGAAATAAATTATTTATTATTCAGTGGCCAAAAAATTGTTGTCGTTTAATGGTGTTAATCTTAATTATTAGGGAAAGTTATTATAAATATTAAAAGTTATGACTATACCAAGTGCTTTGACACTTAAATTTAACATTTTTCAAAAAGTGGAGTTAATTGATTTGTGCAGTGAAACAGTGCTCAAATGATAATCTACAGGGTATTCTGCGAAGTTCAAAGAAATTTTAAATACCACATTCCTAAGATTATTCTACTGTAGTGAGACGGCAAGATGAGTCCCGGGGGCGATCAAGGGCAAGGGCAAGTTCATGCTCGCTTTCCCTCTTCGTCTCTCTCGTGCTTACTCTCCCTCTTCGTCGGTCGATCCGACTAGTATGCGTGATCTCTTCGACCAATAGAACGCCCGATTCGAAAATGCGTGCGAAGCTTTGGCGTGCTGCCTCCAAGCGAACCAATTGTACCCCTGCTTCGAGCTTACGTCACCACATTCCTCTCAGGGCTCTTCTCGTTATCTCACCGCAATACCTGCCATTTTCCTTTGGCAATTCGCGACTCGACGCTACCAATCGGATTTCAAGTCCATTCGCTGTAGTCGCACTCCGATTGGTCCGTGCTTTTCGTTAATCACTCGAAAATGAAGCATCCAATCGCGAATCGACGAAGGAAAATGTCGCTTAGAATCTCCACGGGAGTCTCCCATTTAAAATTTCCTTGAACTTTACGGGACACTTTGTACAAATATTCACTTCCCTCGAATTCATTTAAATCCTGATGATCACCTTTAAGTCGGAACGTTATCGAAGGAGTCACCGCGAAAGACATTAAAATTATTAAAACATTACGCGCGCGTACCGTTTACGCTAATAACATTAATTAGATTGAATGAGCCGGAATGTTTTTCGTTTCAATTTCGTCCTCGTTTTCAGTCAAATTGACCACCGTGCGCCCAGCTCGAAGGAAACGTTCGCACACGCGAACGGTAAACCGCGGATTTTATGCGTTTATGGGGCTACGATGTCGGCCGTTTTATGGTTGCAGTTCTTGCCGATGTCCCTCGCATTCTGCGAAGACTCCTCCAGGCGGTTTGTTTTATTAGATACTTGCAAAAACGTACGTTCTCGGTGATTAGCTTTAGAAAGTAGTATGATACTATAAACAGCAATGTTTAGTTAGCATGCGCAAATTCGCCATTTTACTTTACTACTGGCATTCCCGTTTCACGGAGAAAAATTCGCGGATGCTCACTTTTTCAGCTGGTACCTTTTCCTGGCCTTCGGTCCATCATAAACCTGTCGTTAAACTTTTATTATACAACAACTATTTCGGACCACGGTTTTATTTAATAATTTTAAACATGCCGACTGTCGCATCCATCATAAATGGACGATATAAACCTTCGTGCGTCTTTAAGATTCAATCGTACATTGTAACAAAACTAACGCAAAATCCAAATTAATTAAATCCTGCCATTTTTATAAGACAATACACACGAGTCGATTTTAACGGTTCACCGTTAAACGATTACTTTTATTGCAAGAAATCTCCAGATCGTTAACGGGAGACTTTCTCGTACTCCGTTTTTTACATTTCGAATAACGAAAAATGTAAACAACAAATTATACCGTTGACAATGGTTGCATATGTGTTGTGAGAATGAGAAATAAATATGAGCCGTTTATTTTGAAAGTGGCTTAAGTCCATTTATGCTGGAATCGAGATATTGAAGGGTTTGCGTTGGATTAAATTTAAAAATATGGGTAACAGAAAACATAATAGAATAATGTTTTTGGGTTTCTAAAGATGTCAAATTTATCATCCCAATTAGTATAATTAATATTATTGAAGAAATAATATGTTTTTGATGGCTATGAATGGACTTACGCCATTTTCAAAATCAATGAAACGATGTTTTCAATTCTTAAGAAAGCACAAGTCCATAGGAAAAGTAAATTTCCCTTGAAATTAAAATAAGTGTATATACTTTTATGTTATAAAATGTACTTTAATGTAATAAATCCATTGAGTCCTTATATTTTAGGTTTGTGAGTGGTCTCGGTTTTTTGTATAGTGATGCCAACTGGATATTATTAAAGTTTCTCGGTCTTCCCCGTTATGATAGTATATCCAATGTTTTGAGTGATGCATCCTCGTTCATTGTCGTTTCATAGAATAACTTATATGAATCACTTCTCAAAAATCTCATCCAACATACTTGAAACCAATTTACTCTTTCATCGTCAGTATTTTTTAGCCTTTTAAAAATCGCATTTTTTGTTGACAGACACTGTTCCATTATTTAAAACAAAGTCATTGCACATTGATAATTCAACTGTTACTTTGATAATTAAACATAAAGCTGGGATCTCATAAAAATTGGTTGCATAATATTTTTCCATATCCAATTGAAACTCTTACAATGGGACTTACGCCACTTTCGTAATAATCTTTTTCATCACTTCATTAACCAGCAAATTTTCGTGTTATAAAATCTTAATGATTTTAAATATATTAGTAACAATTTGCTTCAGAATAAACAGATCATATAAAAATGTAACTATTATGGTAGCTGACGCGATTTTTTTTCAAAATGGACTTACGCCACTTTCAAAATAAACGGCTCATATAATGAATGAAACAGAAAGTGTATGAAGTGAATTTGGTTGTGCGAGAGAAAGAATGAGTGTGCAGTGAACGAGCGTCCGTCGTGTGTTTTGAAAAACGTCTGTTCGGACTCGTCTGTGTGTTAACCCTTTCGCTCTGAAACGTGTATATTCATATACATATAAGAAGAGCATATGTATACGCTCTCGAAAAGCGGGCGTTCGTGTACGAAGAGCGTGCATATGCGTTCATACCATATATACTTTTGTTTTATGTTTTATATATGAAATACTTTCGTTCATCGACTACCTGGCAATGTTGTATGCTGCAAACAGTTGACTGTCACGAAATTAAACACTATCGACAAAATATATTGTGTTTTCATTTAAGATACATGCCTTCAGTTTGCTTTAAGACATCATCAGCTTCCGATGTATACCAGCAATTTATAATTTTCAAGTGATTAAAAGTTTTAAATGAATTTATAATTCTAAAATAATTTTGTTAGCTTAATTTTAATAACTCGCAGGTAAATATTGAGTCTCTGCCATTGTGATAATATTATGTTGAATTCTAAAATATCTAATTTTTTCAACCCATTATCAAAGCATGGAGAAAAGCATTCCGTGCCTCAGTGTCGACTAGTCTGTAATGCGCTCCGTTCACGACTATCATATTTGATTACAAGCGCGCCGTAGCGAAAAAGTTAATGATTATATCAACGAATTAAATATATTCTTATTTATATATAAATGCCTTAACAGACAAAGACAGAATAACTCAGAGTTTCTCGAATCTATAAAACAAACCAAAATCCTGAAAATTACAAGGTAACGATACAATTTCTCGTCGCTAAGAAGCAGGCGGTTAATGCGACGCGAGGCCGTCGAATAAAAACTAAAAAGCGAAGAATGATCCGTTAATCGACAAGCGAATCGGTCGAACGGAAACGAATCTGTCCGCGAGAGGGGGGAGAAAGAGCGATCCAGAAAATAAATAATAAAATTGTCCTCGACGATGCGTGGACCACCTTGCCAATCCACGTCAATTAGGAAAGACGTTTCTGGAAGCAGATATCTGCGGATACCCGCGAAACGGTACGCATGTCCCCGCGGCATTTAATTACACCGTGCTATTGAATCTCTAACGCTTATCGATCGAAGTAATGGCGTTTCAGCTACAGAATCCTTAACGCGTCGATGGCAACCATTCATTAAACAGTATACCGGTGGTTCGATCGGGCGTGCTTTCACGCGCGCGCGCGAGTATGCGAGCGCGAGGACGATCTTTCACGGGAATGAGCTAAATCAGGTGGTCACTATGATTCCGTCCGTGCATGGACAGCGGTTTTTCAGGAGATCTCCCGATGTTTATTGGACGAGATAGGTAAACCGGATCGCGCGACCGCCCCGCGCCGCAGCCTATCTGCCAGGAATGAAAATAGAGAAATGATCGAACGCCCCAGGATAAGGTTCACTGGGCGCAAATTTCCATCGTCCTGCCTCTGCTCCGCGGAAATTCCGGTGCCACTTCATCGGCTACTACGCTCCCTTCCACGTAAACGAACATGATGAATGCGCCACAGTTCGGTCTGCCTACCTTCGAACTTACAGAAATTCATCATCGACGTAGTCGAGGAATCGATCGTGCTAACCAGTTTCGCTCGAAGAGTATCTCAATTCCAAAATCAAGACTCTTCTTTCGATCTCTATGGAACCTTTTTCACGTGAACCACGTGAAATTATTTTTTACGAAATATCCGTAGTACGTTTTAACTTGTTAAACTTTTTTTCGACTCCTTTCACAATGGAAACTTTTTTCTTTTTCTAATACTTGCTGTTTATATGGACCGTTTATTTTGAAAGTGGTGGAAGTCCTTTTTTAAAAAAATTGAGATATGACGTAATTTATGCTTAATTTAGTGTAAACTTTTTGTTTATAACTAGTTAGTATTTAATATTTTTAAAAATGCCTATGCTTTGTTCAATTTAAAATTGGCCGGTAAAAGAATTTGCGTAACCATTGATTATAAAAGTGGTGTAAGTCCAATTTCCATAGACAGAAAAAATGGTATTACGAAAAAAGAATTTCCTGTACACGCCAGAGGATTATTGTGACGTTATAAACCAATGTAGACAACATAATAAATTTATTTTACACGAAATGAAACGAGAGAATTTCGTTTCAACAAAAAATCTACAAAATGCAATTAAAAAACAGATAAGAAGAAACACTAATGGAGAAAAAGTAAATTGGTTGCAAATATGTTGGATGAGATTTTGCAAAAGTGCACCGTATACTATTTTATATAAAACATCAATGGAGGACACAGAATTTAAGACTCTAAAATTATCACCTACATGTCGGGAAAGACCGCCAAAATTTGAAAAACTCGCCCTGGCCCCTTTGTACCACGATGCCAGGCCTATTACATACGAAAAATATAAGGATATGCAGCAGCTATTACCTTATATACCTTCTGTGCATCATGAATATTTCAAGTGTAACAATATATAAATATAATTAACGTTCAAAATAGAAAATACTAATTCTATTTTGTTTCTTGTTATTATTTATAAACAAAATTGGATTAATATGAAATATATTTTAAGTGATATTTGTTATTTCAATTTTGAAATAACAAAT
>CM052094.1:22008249-22028627 GCA_028453745.1 Agapostemon virescens
AAATTCATAAAGTTACGAGGCAACCAAAAACCTTTTCAACCCTATCCCTATATACCTAATGTGGCGACCCGGTTCTGCAAGACGTTTCGGTTAGTCCACGACTCATCCTACCAAACCTAATGTGGCGACCCGGTTCTGAAAGACGTTTCGGTTAGTCCACGAACATCCTAAACCTAATATGGCGACCCAGTTCTGAAAGACGTTTCGGTTAGTCCACGACTATCCTACCAAACCTAATGTGGCGATCCGGTTCTGAAAGACGTTTCGGTTAGTCCACGACTCCCTACTCATATATTCCTCAAAGTCATAATAAACCTCCGGCCACGCAAAGCCGCATGGCCCTCGGCTCGTAACAATAGCAAGACTTGTGTGTGAAAAAGTCCAATTGATTATACGCAGTAGTTTTTGGTTGGTGCCCTTTTAAATATGGAGAGCAGTAAACAGCATTTTCGTCATATTTTACGTTTTTTACTATAGAAAATGTAAAAATGCTGTTCAAGCCAGGAAGAAATTAACCGATGTGTATGGAGAAGATGTGTTGACAGTACGCCAATGCCAGAACTGGTTTGCAAAATTTCGGTCCGGCAATTTTGATGTCGAAGTTGAATCACGTTTTGGAAGGCCGGTTGAAGCTGATAAAGACACGATAAAGGCATTAGTTGATGCAAACCGGCGAATAACAACACGTGAGATCGGTGAGAGGTTAAATTTATCAAATTCAACTGTTTATGACCACTTGAAAGGCATGGGTTTAACGTGGAAGCTCGATATATGGATTTCTCATTTTCTCACGGAGAAAAATTTGTGTTGTCGCGTTGTCGTCTGGGATTCGCTTCTCAAACGTCACGAAAATGATCCATTTTTGAAACGCATCATTACTGGGGACGAAAAATTGGTTGTATATAACAATGTCAAACGCAAGAGATCATGAAGCAAAAAAGATGAACCGGCTCAAAACATTTCCAAAGCCAATATCCATGAAAAAAGGTGATGCTGTCTGTTTGGTGGGATTTTAAAGGAATCGTTTTTTTTTTTGGAGCTTTTACCGGATAACACAACAATTAATTCGGAAGTCTATTGTCATCAGCTGGACAAACTGAATGATGCACTTCAACAGAAAAGGCCAGAATTAATCAACAGAAAAGGTGTTCCACCAAGATAATGCGAGACCTCATACAAGTTTGGTCACTCGCCAAAAGCTTTTACAGCTTCAATGGGATACAATGCCACACCCACCATATTCCCCAGATCTGACACCTTCGGATTATTATTTGTTCCGGTCACTGCAAAATTTTTTAAACGGTAACACCGTCACTTGAAATGAGGAGGTCAAAAACCACCTCGATCAGTTTTTTGCCAGCAAAGACCAAAAATTTTATGAGCGTGGAATCATGCTACTACCAGAAAGATGGCAAAAGGTATTGGACCAGAATGGCCAATATATAATTTAATAAAATATTTGTTCATTATGCAAAAATTGGCTTTCATTTTCACAAAAAAACGAAATTACTTTCCGAACAACCCAATATATGCGATTCAATCGCTTTCATTCGGGTTTCGGTAAACTCTTCCGGTCATGCCAATAACATTGCGACATGTTTTATACCTCAGCCAGATTACTTTTACGGAATTTTGTTGAGCTATCACACTTCTTTACGTTCGTTTGAATTTTATCGCTCGATCTTCTAATTTAAGCTTCACCTTCGTTTTGCAGTTTGTTTGCTTAATTTTTCACGCGTGGAGAATGTTTACTACGTCCTGTTGATACGAACATCGCTTTTGATATATCCGCGCGGAGGACTCGAAGAAGAGTATCCGAGCGGAAAGGAATTTCGACACATATTTTACCTGTCTTGTAAAATATGCTCTACACAATCTCCGTTATATTCGATTCCCTCGCGCAGTAAATAAGTTATAGCAGCTCACTTATCAGGCGTCTCAATAAATAGCATAAACTGTACAAACAGCATTAGCACGTGCAAACCGCGTAAATCGATATGAGCTAATTTACACCGTCGCTTGAAAGTGCTTGACCACTCGCATTTGTTTCACTATGCTGAGAAAATTGCGTCCCCGATGAATGTACCTTTCCTTTTGACAAAACTTATTGAAAGTGAAATTTGAAATATACGAATTAATTGAGAGTATAATAGAAGTCTACGCTGTTCTTCATCGTAAATTGAGCAATCATTGCGAAAGAACGGTACCTTATATTTTATTCAAAGTATTGTCCATCGCTGGCCACTACTTTTTCCCATCTTTCTGGCAGCATCCGGACGCCGTGTCGGTATAACGCTTCATCTTTTCACGGTATCCATGAATCGACCCAATTTTTAATATCTTCATATGATCCGAAGTGCTGCTCAGACAGAATACGGTGGGAGCGGTAAAACTTCCCAATTAAATGTTTCCAAGAAGGTTTTCACCAATGCCTGACAGGCAGCATTTCACATGTGGACAATCGGCGTTTAATGTTTCTCGGCATCAGTTCATATAGAACCCAAATTCCTTGCTTTTCAATCATTCCCAATCATTTTAAACGATGTGAAATCGCTTGTTGAGTCACTGATAATGCAACTGCAATTTCTTCTTGCGTTTGGTACGAATCTTCATTCAGTAATGCTTCCAATTCCGCGTCTCCGTACACTTTCTACCTTCCACTACGTTCTTTCTCTTCGATATCAAATTCACCGTTCTTAAACTGTTGAAACCACTCACGACAACTTCTCTCGCTTCACACTTTGACTGCCATGTCACCCATATGTGGGTGACAGAACTATTTATCCATATTTAAAAGTAAATTTTTACTTTAATATATTCGTTGCAATCAATTTAGTTGATATCTGGAGAATACATGAAGGTTGAAAGTGAACCATTTGTCATACATTTAAAATGTTTAATTGCTGCTGTATTGAATAAATAACTTTGATTTTGTGAAATTTTAGTGTTAATGTAGCCTTACCATATGTTTCTACAAACAATCGATGCGTGTCAGCTGCATACTTCTTCAAATTCGAGAAGTAAAGCAGAACTTTCGGCAAATGACGTTTATTTTGTTCAAAACTCGACATTTTCGCACGAAAAAAATACACGACACTGATACACAATCGCTAATATTTCCAGGTTATGTTGTTGACAGATGTGCAAACTTAAGATATGACGTTTTACATCTGACACTAGCCGCCATTACTGATTGCACTATCTAATTTCAGACGGCGGAGACTTATTTGTACGCCTAATATTTTCTTATTAAATCTTGCAGCTCATTGTGCATTTGCAAAATTATCTTAAAACATGTAGGTTAACCTTTGAACGAGTTTTAGAAGGTTTATTCGATTTATTTTTAAAACGCTAAGCGAAAGAATTTTGCCGTTACTTTTGTCTTTAATTTATTATAATTCGAAAGACTAAAATTACTTATACCTTCATTGTTTATTATAACATCGTTAATTGAAATACTGTGACTTGTTGTTCGGGGAGTCAGAAATATCTCTGACTTAACTCTCCACACTCGAAGGATGACTCCGAAACACCACACTGTTATTTAACCCCTTGCCATACCATTTTCTTCGTAACTAAAGTTATCCTGACATCATATTCGCTAAAAATGTTACAGAAGAGAAAACACAATTTATATTTTTTATCTTTGCTGCATCTACTTCAATGCTTAAATATTGATTACAAATGAACAATATTTAATTTCATGTAAAAAGGGAGGCATAATATTTATATTTGTTAGACTTTATTTAAAATTTTCAACACAAGTCTCACTCGTCGTAAAATGACATAGGGTTAAAACAATTTTTATATCGCCATGTGTGCATCTACGAAATTGCTAAAAATTTAGTTGTTGTAACACCGAGTAATAGTAAAAACTGCGTATGGGTAGAAGGGAATGAACCACGTAAAATGAAAATGTTCTAGTTCAAGAGAAATGCTTATTGCATATAAAACAGCGTCGAGTGCAAAGGGTTAAAACGGCATATTTCGCGAAAGGAATGGATAAATTCTTAATGAACATTTAATGGCAGAGAATTTTCGCATGGCAATTTAAGGGTTCATACTTTTGTGCACTTTTAAATTAATCTCTAGAAAGAGACTTGCTATTAACATTGACAACGTGACGATAACGCTTCGCGAAGAAGTTGTAAATGTATCTTGCAAACACTCTAGGTAGTCGGATGTAATTCTCGTGTCGATGATTTGTGACGTGAAAGGGCAGAGTTCGCAAAGATGGCATAAGTACGCGAAATCTACTTATCTGATTTCAGATGGCGGAGACGTATTTATACTCCCAATAGTATGTCATTCAAGTCTTCGATTACAACTATAGAATGAATGGCGGGTAGATCGATAATTGAACTGAAAAGGGTTAACAGTGAAATGCAAAACGTAGTATAATACGAGTATATATTTCCTAGTTAATTCTCTTTCGCAGTGTACAGTTACTCGTTTTAATATTCGGACGTTATGGTTTAAACATAATTAAAGCTTCATATACTTACTTCAAATGTGTTTATCGAATTTTCTGGTCCGTAATGCGATGAAGCACATACTCTAGTTTACAAATATGTAAAATTAATTACTTTATTTTTTATTGTTTTCCACATAATAAATCATAAACGAAATTAGACCCAATATTGGCGTCGAAAAAATATTCGGACACTTAACATTATATAACGTTCTTTCCTATTTAGAAATACGTAAGAACAAAATTATAATAATTTTAATATTTTGTGGGATATCCCTGTTGTCTAATAACATGTTGCAACCGTGTCGGCGTTTTTGAAATTACTTTACTCATGTAATTTCGAGTAATGCATCTCCACTCTTCCGTTAGTTGTATTTTTAATTATTCTTTTGTTTTTATAGGCGTTGTCGTAATATTACGATCGAATAAGTTCCAGAAATTCTCAAGTGGATTTAAATCCGGTGATTGTGGTGGAGGATGTAGCACTTTCGAACAAGCATACAATAAATATTCCTGAATTATTTTCGATTTGTGTTTCGGATCGTTGTCCTCGTAGAATTTAAAACTGTCGCGTATACCCATATTTGTTGCACTTTTTAATAAATTTTGCTTTAATAAATCTAAATATTTGTTCTTGTCCAAAATACCTTCGATGAAAACTAACTCTCCTACTCCAGCAGTTGAAATACAGTCCCATACCATCGAGCCTTCGCCACCGTGTTTCTAATTTTCGTCTACTACAACCAGAAACATGAAATTGACTTGCGTCCGCAAAAATCATATCATTCCACCATGATTGTGTTTTAGAAATAAATTCTGTAGCGCATGCTATACGTTTCTTTCGATTGATCTCGTTCATGTATGGTTCTTTACGAGCCACTCTACCATTGTAACCAGCATCTTTTAAAACATTGCGAACTGTATCCACGTGCACTTTCTTCCCAGTTTCTGCAGCCAATTTTGCAGTTTAATTAGGAGCATTTAATCCTGAATTGATCTTTATTTTTCGAATAATTACACGCCTATCACGATTGTCAAGAAGACGTGGACGTCCCTTTTGAGGAATAGATTCAATGCGATCTTCATGTTTATATCTTCTTATAATATCCGCGACGGTCCTTTTACTTAAATTTAACAACTTCTCAATTTTCCGATATGATTTCCCTTTTTCCCGGTGAAATATAACAAGTTGTCGAATGTTTAATGAGGTATTTTTACTTTTGCGACCCATTTTCACAAATGCCTGTAGAATCGATGGTATTCTATTATTAAACTGACTACCAGAAGATAACCAAACTGTTTCACACTGTTGGTGTTTACAAACAATCATAAGGAGTTTACAAATGAACCTTCTGTGCGAATAAACGGCGAAATATGCTAGATGTCCGAATATTTTTTCGACATCAATACTGGGATTAATTTCGTTTATGATTTATTATGTGGAAAACAGTAAAAAATAAAGTGATTAATTTTACATATTTGTAAACTAGAATATGTGCTTCAATCCATTACGGACCAGAAAATTCGATAACCACATTTGAAGTAAGTAACATAAAACTTTAATTTCGCAAAAACCATAGTATCCGAATGAAATCTGAAATGTCGCTGAAAGTAAAGTCTGCATTAATTAGCAAATTTTAGAGTTCACGGTCATTTCAAGGTAGTGCTATTAAACATAGATGTATGCACAATAATGTTTGCTATAACATACAACAACAAAAACTGTGTGTATATACAGTGAATCACGAAAGTATTCGAACGCTCTGAAATGAAAAGTTTGACGCTTAAAAAATGTAAGTGATATTGCGAATTACAAAATACTCTTGTTCCTATAGTAATATATAAGTGTCATAACTATACATGTTAAATTTGAAGTGTGTCCGACAACGTAAACATTAATTATGAAAGATTTCTTGGTAACATCGAGTAAACAGATGTCACGAAAGTATTGGAACGACGAAACTTGTAGTACAAAACAATCCTTGAATTTGACAAACAGTAAAGATTGGCTTTCTCAGTTGGTGTTACACACTTCCCTTGTTCAGTGCTGCAAGTGTTAATAAGATTGTAAAATTCATATTAATAATGTACCGAAAAAAATCGGAGACAAGCATCACTGATAGAAAATTGATAATTAAGTGGCATAATGAAGGCAAGAGCTATGGCGAAATAGCACAATTGTTAGGGAAAAGTAAATCTACCATTTATTACATATTAAAAAAGTTAAAAACCACTGGAATCCTTCAGGATGAAGTCCGTTCTGGCTGGCCTAGGAAATTAACGAAGAGGGAAGAGAATATAATTGTGCGTGAAATAAAAAAGGACCCAACAATTTCTGCAGCAAAACTTGCTATACAAGTTGCTGATAGCTTCAGAAAACAAGTTCATCCTGAACTTTGTCGAAGAATTCTCCGTAAAAACGATTTTTATGTCAACAAGGATAAGGACTTTTGGAAACACGTAATTTTTTCGGACGAGAGCAAATTTAACATATTTGGCTCAGATGGATGTCATAAAATTTGGAGAAAAGCAAATAGAGAGATGGATCTTAAAAATCTACGACCAACCGTGAAACATGGGGGTGGGTCGATAATGGTATGGGGATGTATGGGGGCCAGTGGTGTTGGAAACCTCGTCATTATCGACGGAATATTAGATAAATATAAATATATGTAAATATTGAAAGACAATTTGAAGCAAAGTGCGGAAAAATTAGGGGTAGTAGACAATTTTCATTTTCAGCAGGACAATGATCCAAAACATACCGCACGTATTGTTAAAGAATGGATCATATACAACGTACCCCACGTTTTAGAAACACTCCCACAAAGTCCGGACATTAACCCCATAGAACACTTATGGGCAGAAATTGGCAAACAACTTAGTAAACATAGTATTAATTCCAAGGAAGCATTAAAGACCAGAATTTTGGACGTCTGGAACAATATAAAAAAAGATATTACTGAAAATTTGGTTGATAGCATGCAACAACGGTTGCAAGCCATAATAAGTGCTCACGGTGGTCCGACAAAATATTAAAACACTATAGTTGTTTAAAATATGTACTATTAATTTAGTCGTTTGAATACTTTTGTGGCGTTCATTTAGATGCCGTTACCAAGAAACATTTTATAAGTATTGTTTACTTTATCAGAGACACTTCAAATTTAACACGTATAATCATGATACTTATGTGTTATTACAGAAATAAAAGTATTTTGTAATTCGTAATATGACTTATGTTTTTTCAACGTCAAACTTTTCATCCGTCCGAATCCTTTCCGTTCGAATACTTTCGTTACTCACTGTATGTAAAAAACACGAGTGACCTTGGAGAAACGATTAAAAAATTACAATTTACAAAAAACGATTCTTCCATCCGATTCGTCTTTTGAAACCATTTAGATTATGTTAGCAACATTTTTTGTATTTTCAGAGGTAGTGAAGATATTTAGTTGTCCTGGTTTAGACGAAACACCCTGTATATCAACCTGATTAAATATTATATAGCAGTGTAAATTGCTGTGTGAAGCAATTGAATCGATCCGCGAGTTGTTGCGATTGAGTGTCATCCTCATCCAACGATTCTTGCAATTCGCTGTCTTCAAACTTTTTCCATGGTCTTCCTCGTTCTTCGTTTCTCGCGTCAAAGTTGCCACGTTTGAATTTCTTCAACCACTCAAAGCACTGCGATTAACCAAGCGCATGCTCGCCGTAAGCTTCGACAAGCATTCGATGCGATTCTGCAGCAGTTTTCTTCAGATGGTAATAGAAAATTGATGCCGTTCGTAAATCGTAGTTTACAGACACAAAATTCGACATGTTCAACGCTATTAAAAACTACGCTGCTGTATAAAACTTGTATAGTTGAGAATTAAAAATCTTGGTCAGATGTGAAGATAAGAAAATGGCGTCAATGACGCGGTTTGACGGTAACTACATTGGTGACGAACGCCATTTATAAATGCTTCATGGTGCAAAACCGATTACACAAAAAAAAGTTGTATGTATAAAAATGATAAGGATATTAAGATCGTTGACAATTTTTTGGACAGTTAAAACATTGTACTTACTACTGTATATTTCGTTTCTTTTGTACATTACATGCAAATATTAAATAAAACATAATTTACGCAAAAATTCCGTGTGTGTATTCAGTTTTGCTCTTAACCGAATATCAAGATGATTAAATGTTACATAGCAATGTAAATTTTGAAATAAAATGTTCTGTTTCTGTGCATGCATACAATTGTTCAGTTGAACCAGTTAAATAGTATTCTGCCGACGCAACAAATTTTATTTGTTCGTCAAGGGGTTAATATTGCGTCTTTCCAGCATTCGGTTACCAATTGGCTAGCACAAATATTAAGGGAGCCGGAAAAAGTAATGTCGTTTCTGCGCATGTAGATATTCATTTATCACTTATCAGCTCATCTTGTACTTCAAAGTAGACAAGAAAATGTGAAAAAACGACATTACTTTCCGGCCCCCCGAATAAATTCAAAAGGAAAGTAAAAGAGATTTCGACGATGAAACGTTTCGCGCAGCTTCCTCAGGGGCAGAGAAAAATCAGGGCACGAAGCATCTGGAATTAGTTATTCCGTCGATGAACATGATGCCTGCCCTCGATTTCCCCTTAATCCGTGGCCGCGAGGTAATTTCCAACAGGCAGACGTTCGAGCGGAAAATGATGCCGAAACTATCTGAAACCACTGCTCCAGAACCGTCCTCGATTCAGTAAACGCTCTTGGAACACGACTGGTTCGATGATCGCGTGTTTCCGGTGGCCGTTCTCTCCCGCCGCGATAATAATCTCCGATTATCTCGAAAGGATTACCGCGAACGGGACACCGGACGGTTCCTCGAATCGAAAACGTAAAGCACGCGAAACGTAAATGACGAAATTAAGGAATCGCGGCAGGGAATGCTCGCCGCGCATAGTTAGCCGCGAACGGAAACCAGTTTCGCGCGACGAAAAATAACACGTGTCTCTCCGAACGTGAACTGCTGCGTAGCAGAAACATCGTCGCGATACAGGTGCGTTCAACGAGCCGCAGAAATAGATATACAAAGGCCTCGGAAAAAGTCCCGAAACGTCATTATCGAGGAAGAAGAATTGAAAAAGAGAGTTCCCTTTCCGTGGCGCGTCGAGGAAACGATTATGCGAATTTAATTTATTGCCGGCAGGAGATTGGAGCAGGAAATTTGAAACAATTTGTTCGCGTTTGTTCGAGTGCCAAGTTGCATGGGAAATTTATTTTCAAATTTACGCAGAAGTCAGACGGATAAATCGATCAAAAACTGAGCCGCTTTTTCAACGAGTCCGTTGACCTCGCAAATTGAGGAATAGAGGAAATCGATGAAGGTGAGATCAAAATTTGTTGCGTCGATTACGAGACAAGGGAGCTAAATAACAGCTCGTTTTCGTACTTAACGATTCAGGCAAATTGGGAACAGTATGTCGAGATGCTCGAAGTGTTTTAACTTTTTCGTTGTCTTTTTTAGCTACTATTCTCTGCCGTTAATGCACAAAAGTGTGCATCACCTTGTAAATCGCGTTACAATGAAGATTAATGCTTTTGCACGTCGAGTCTTCTATCAGTAGGCTATTAGGCTGTCTACCTGTCGTTTAAGCTCATTTTCTAATATTCTATTTAGAATTTATAGCAACTCCAATGGTTCTTCTTTAAGACTTTGAGGCGGCCTGTACACGTGCAGTAGGAAACGGAAGATGATGCAACAGCAGAAGTATTTGTAGGAAAATTACTAAATTGTGCTGAGTGTAATCGGAGAATAAGAGGA
Organism: Agapostemon virescens; assembly: GCA_028453745.1. NCBI lineage: Eukaryota > Metazoa > Arthropoda > Insecta > Hymenoptera > Halictidae > Agapostemon > Agapostemon virescens. Next base: position 22,018,523 of record CM052094.1, read on the forward strand.
GTAAAACGCATCCTTCCTATAAGACATCGTATAGAACCGACGTCGAGCTTGGAAAGAGCGAAACACGCGATCGCGCTAGTTTTATTTCTCATAACCAGGGTTTTCGAACAAAAATTTTGAAAAACTTACCGAACTTATATCTAGGTACTAGCTGTGCATCAGATTTATTTCAGAATTTTCTCTCTACATTTGTTCTCAGTTTTATCAATGTATTGCTTCTTTTCAACGTGGCATATCTTGGAAGTGTCATCGAATTCATACAAAATTAAATACACGATTTTACTAGTTTAATTTCTCACAACTTGAGTGTTGGAGAAAGTATTTAGAAAAAATTATTGAACGTGTGTCCAGATACTAGCTGTGCATCAGATTTATTTAAGAATTTCTTCTGCACATTTGTTCTTAGTTTCATCAGTATGTCGCTTCCTTTCTACGAGACATGTCAGTGAAACTCATAATTCTGCTAGATTAATTTCTCACAACCAGGGTTGTGGAAGAAATATATTAAAGAAGTTATTAAATATGTATCAAAGTAGCTATGTACCAAATTTATTTGAGAATCTTCTCTGTACATTTGTTCTTAGTTTTATCAGTATATCGCTTCCTTTCTATGAGACATGTCAGTGAAACACACAATTCTGGTGTTTTAATTTTTCACAAGCTGAGTTTGGGAAGAAATATTTTGAAAAAATTATCAAATATGTATTAAAGTGCTAGCAATGTATCAAAATTATTTCAGAATTTTCCCTATACATTTGTTCTGATCAGAATCGATGTTAGGGACGAGAGGTCTTTCCCCGTACAACTTTGATACAACTTTTTAAGGTTTTAGCGAATACAGATGGCGTTAGTCTAGAATTTTTGAAAGACCTGTACACATGCGAAGGGATACGAAAGCTGTTTCAAAACGAGAAGTATTTGTATTAAAATATGAAAATCGTGTTCAGTGTAATCGGCAAAACGTCTCCGTTTTACGAACCATGGCTTTCGAAACACGCTGTTCGGCTAATTCAATTTCTCGCAGCCAGGATTTCAAAGTAAAAATTTTGAAAAAATTACTCAACGTATACTGAGGTATTAGATATCCGTACAATTTATATTAGAATTTTCCCTACACATATACTGTGATCACCATCGATGTTTCTCGGAGTGATACTTCCCACGTACAACTTCGTACGTTCCCGAGGTTTTCGCACTTAACACTAGAATTACCAAACCAGTCAAAATGATTGGTCCCTATTTATTTCTTTCGCAATTACTGAAGTGATAAAAATGTTTTCATTAGTAATTTTCAGTTGTATTTCTTTAACGAACCACATGTTACAATAAAAATTGAATGAAGTTTGAATAGATGCAATCTTGTTATTATCATAAAGCAATGTACAGTGGCCGGTGTTAATATTCCGACACCATGATAGTCGAGAAGTTCTTGCTGCATATCTCCACTGTTACTGGACTTAAAGAATTCGTCGTTTTCTAATAATAAAAAAACACTTATTTTAAATACTACAAACATAGTTTTTATTCATTTAATTTGTACACTTTTAGCGTTCATCAATGTTAAACAAAATAATTCTCAATTTTGACATCACAAAAATATTCGGACACTTTGCGAATTATAATTTTGTAATTAAAAATGTACATATACTTTTAACGAAAAGATATCGATTTTAGTACTTTGTCGAATTACCCTGTTATTTAATTACATGACTCAATCGTTTGGGCATACTAGAAATAACTTTATTTAAATATTCTAGCGGAATACGTGACCGTTCTTCACTCAATCGCAATTTTAATTCTTTCTTCGACCTTATCGGTGACATTCCGATTCGACGATCTAAACAATCCCATAAATTTTCGATTAGGATTAGATCCGGTGACTATGGAGGAGATTGTAATACTTTTAGATAATTATAGAATCAATATTCTTGAACTATACATGATTTGTGTTTCGGATCATTAACTTGATAAAATTTAAAACTGTGGTGAATGTTTATATTAGTGGCACATTTTATTCAATTTTATTTCAAAACATGTAAATATTTATTTTTATCCAAAATTCCATGAATGAAAAATACATTACACTTTCTCCGCCGTGTTTCAGGGTGGGTCTGAGATTTTTAATATGAAGCTCTTCATTGAGTTTATGCCATATAAGTTTGTGTTCATCGGACCCAAAAATATTGTACTTGCTTTCATCTGCAAAAATGACTTCTTTCCACCATACTTCTTCTTTAGAAATGTATACCTTGGCGAACAGTAATCTTCTTTTTCGATTCGCATCGTTTATATATTCTTTTTTTCCCTGAAATTCTGCCGTGGTATCTACTTTTATGAAACATTCGGCGGATTGTATCCGATTGAACTGTCTTTCAGTTTCTTCAAATAATTCTGCAGACAATTTCGGGACACTTAAACTAGGATCTTTTTTCACTTTTCTAATCATATTACGTTTGTCACGAACATCAAGTAATTTTGAACGACCACACTGAGAGATAGATTCAATTTTATCCTCAAGATTATATCTTCGTACGATGTCCGCTACAGTACTCTTACTCAATTGTAATAATGTACCAATTTCTCGATATAATTTCCTTTCCTCGCGATTATAAATGACAAGTTGACGTACATCGAATGATGTATTTTTATTTTTACATGGCATTTTCACAACCAATATGTACGGTACAAATAAAGTTCGAAATGAAACTAACTTTACCAGGTAGTGCTTGCATCTTATGTTTACAAACATTGCTACCGAAGCGTATGGAATGTCCGAATATTTTTGCGATGTCAAAATTGAGCATTATTTTGTTTATCATTGATTAACGCGAAAAATGTACAAATTAAATAAACAAAAGCTATGTTTTTAGCATTTAAAATAAGTGTTTTTTTTTTAATTACAAAACGACGAATTCTTTAAGTCCATTAACAGAGGAGATATACAGCAAAAACTTTTCAAGTATCATGGATTCCGAATATTAATGCAGGCCACTGTACGTAAAATAAGGAGAATAAATAGCATGCATGCAATAGAAGAATACAATCTTGTTCTAAATTATTACACAACTGTAAAAACATAACATATTTTAAAGATTGGGTCACTTTGAACAATTCGATGTAAACAAAGGTTGCAACCAACGAGGTTCTCCTATGATCATGCATTACGTACGAACGAAGTTCGAAATGATACTAACTTTACTGGATAGTGCTTACATCTTATATTTACAAACATTGCCACCGGACACCATACCTGACTTAACAGGACGGTCAAACTGCGAAGCGTATGGAATGTCTGAATATTTGTACGATGTCAAAATTTAGCATTATTTTGTTTAACATTCATTAACGCGAAAAGCGTACAAATTATATAAATAAAACCTATATTTTTAGCATTTAAAATAAGTGCTTTTTATTATTACAAAACGACGAATTCTTTAAGTCCATTAACAGTGAATATTGGATATTTTGTATATTTCCTCCGTGCAAGATTGAATCAATGCACTACGAATCTCTGGAGAAACGATGAAACGTTCTTAGAAGTTCGTAGGCAGTCTCGATTACTTTGTTGTAGCTCGTCCACCGATATTTGGCCAACAGTTCCTTAGCATTCGTTTTCTGTGATCGAATCGGACAGTAAAGCCGTTTCTTTCATCCAGTTTAAAATAAAGCATTTGTTAGAAATAAAGTGGTGCAGTTATTTCTATTTGGAATCCCTAATCCCAATACTGAAGATATTCAGCAACAATTTTTCGAGTATCATGTTGTCCGAATATCAATGCGGGCCCGTGTATATCCTTGGATTTATTGTTCTGTAGTTCTAGTGTTAAGGATGACTTCGGTCTGGAATTTTTGAGCTGTCTGTACAAGCGCAGAAGGAAACGAAGGAAAATGCAGGCAATCGCGATGAGGAGGTCGTAACGAGCGTCCCGCGACGCAGCTGCGGATTCATAGCCGAACGTCGCGCGAAGCACACGCCTGCTACCACCTGTTTTGGTTGGTAACAGGTGCTGAGGAACGCGGCCACGATGGACGTACGGACTAGCAACGGATGCTAGCGAGAAGCTCGCGCGAGCAAGAACACAAATCATCGTCGTTAAACAGGCTTTTAATTGCGCCACCGTCAACCGATCAGCCGTGATCTAATGAAGTTCCGAACGCGTTTTTCATGCGCGCGCCTTTCCAACCAGATTAATCCCTGGCGAGCGACAACGAAAGCTTGAAAAACAGGAACGCAAAGGTATTTCTTGGTTTCGCAAACGACCGGGACGATGATCGAACTGCTGACACCTAAAACAAGTCGAACATATGCCGCGATCGATTACCGCGTGCGACGGTAGCGTTTCGTTAGCCGGCCAGCCTGTCATCGTCGTACGATTTCATTCAATGCTACGTTAAGTACCACCTTTATCGATCATAGCGTGTCGCGAACCGTTTTCCCGCCAGAACTATGACGGCTACTCGACTTTTTTCCTGCAATCCGATAAGATAAGGCTACTAACTCCTTACTTTTACCCGAGTTGCGAATTGGTTGATGAATTTCATTTTCTTGGTTTGTGATGTACTAAGTTTGTCAATATGAAGCCGGAAGTTGCCTAAACCGCGTCATTAATGCCATTTCCAGTCAATAAAATATTAAGATTAAAATATTTAATTTGATAGTATTGGATATTTTGTATATTTCCTCCGTGCAAAATTGAATTAACGCAGTATAAATCTGCGGAGGAATGATGGAACGTTCTTAGAAGTTCGTAGGCAGTCCCGATTACTTTGTTGCAACTCGTCCACCGATATTTGGCCAACAGCTCCTTAGCATCCGTTCTCTGTAATCAAGTCGAACAGTAAAGACGTTTCTTTCATTCAGTTTAAAATAAAGCGCTTATTAGAAATAAAGTGGTGTAGTTATTTGTATTTAGAATCCATAATCCCGACAAATAGAAAAAGTCTTCAAACATTCACAAATTATATTTTCATTTTCTGAGGTTATTATTAATGTAAGAAAACAGATTAAATAAAAAACAGAATTATTTTCAATAATTTACACTTAAAGTTGTATAAAATTTATTAAGCAAAGACAAAAATTATTCACGATAGTTCAAAACAAAATGGAAATGTTAAAAGTCATGAAAATTAGCCTTAAACTGAAACTCGGACAGTTGGTAATCCTATGGGAAAAACAAATCAAACGCGGGGAATCCGCCTTATTTTTTCATACATTCATTTTATGTAGGTTTTAGTTGACGTAAGTCGTTAGTTTCTGTGAAGTTTTGTTTTAATTTCTCAAAATAGCTAGACCATGTGGATAAACGTTATTAGAACTCCGGGAACTTGTTACAAGTCAATTTAGAGACGGTTTGTCTGTACGAAATATTGCATCAATAGTGAAACGCAGTGATTCTACAGTTCATGATATTATAAAACGCTTTAGATCTAGAAATAATGTGGAAAATAAATCAAAACTAAGTAAACGGAAGATCTTCACAGAATCCGAGGAGCGTTGAATCGTACGACAAATTAAAAAAAATCCACAATTAGGTGCCCCGCAGTTAGCTACTGAAGCTAAAATACATTTAGGAAAAGAAGCTAATTCAGAAACAATGAGGATTATATTAAGAAAAAATAATTTTAATGGGAGAGTTGCTAGGAAGAAACCATTTGCGAGCAAAAGAAATCGTTCAAAAAGATTTCAATTAGCGAAATTGTACGAAAATAAAGATTTTTCATTTTGGAGGACAATTTTATATACAGGCGAGAGTAAATTTAAGATTTTTCGATCCGATGAACAAACTTATGTTTGGAGAAAACCTAATGAGGAGTACAAGGAAAAGAATTTACGACCTACTGTTAAACATGGGGAAGGTTCAATAATGATGTGGGGATGCATGTCAACTGCTGGAGCAGGAAATCTCCACATTATTGACGGGATCATGAATCAGATAAAATATCTACAGATTTTGAAGAACAATTTAAAGAATAGTGTGGAAAAGTTAGGTATTTCCGATTCTTTCAGTTTCTACCAGGACCATAATCCAAAGCATCGGGCTTATAATGTTCGTTTATGGTTACGTTATAATTGCCCACATGTGATCGAAACTCCCGCTCAATCACCTAATTTGAATGTAATCGAACATCTATGGGCGTACTTAGAACAAAAATTGAAAAGCCACGTTATTTCCAATGCTAAAGATTTAAAGAAAGCATTAAAAGAGGAATGGGCAAATATTAATCCTTCGTATTGCAAAAAACTAGTACGGTCCATGCCGAATCGATTAAAAGCTGCAAGAGCAAATAAAAGACTACCAACAAAATATTAATATCAAACAAAAATAGCATAAAACATATGTACATATCTACAAGAAAATTGTCTACTGTCCAAGTTTTATTTTGAGGTCAAATTCCATTACTTTTTAAACTTCGTTTTTTATGACTTAATGTAAATAAATTTTGTTTTTGTTTTTAGTGAATTTATATAACCTTGAATAAAGCTTACTAAAAATAGCTTTATTTTTTATTTATATTCTTTTCTTACTCTACCAATCGCTTCATGAGGCCAAAAATGTCAGTGTCCGAGTTTTACTTTGAGCCACTGTAAATACTTTGCCTCCGAACGGTGACTCTAGTGCACCAGTAAACGTTACCGTACAATTGTTCAAACCTTTCTTGTATCACAAAATTCGTCGGTAGTCCATAAATTGCTAAAAAATTAATTATACGAGAAAACGGATACAATTTCATGCGCACAATGTAAAAGAGATCACGCAGAATGAAAATGTTCTAGGCCGAAAATTTTTTTTAATTTTGCATACTAAAATTCCTTCAAGTGGAAATGGTCAAAATTGCATTGGCACTTTTGTTGAATATAATTATACACGTTTGTTTCTTCAAAAATATATTGCAATCAAGATTGCACAATATCGAAACAAAAGTCGTATCGTTTTTATCAGGTAACGCATATTAGACATTTTAGCGCTCGTTACACGTGGTATTTGTTATACCAGGCCCTCTAAATATGAAACCGGAATTTGCCCATACACAGTGCTAAATATCAATGTAGTTACCGTTAAACCGTGTTATTGACGCCATTTTCTTGTTCTGACACGTGAAAAAGATTTTCAACTCAGAACCATACATGTATCATACAACAGCATAGTTTTTAATCGCGTTGAACATGACGAATTTTGTGCCTGGAAATTACGATTTGCGGACAGCATTAATTTTCTGTTACCATTTGAAAAAAATTACTGCAGAATTGCATCGAAGTCTTGTCGAAGCTTACGATGAGCATGCTTTTGGTAAATCACAGTGCTTTGGGTGGTTTAAAAAATTAAAAAATAGCGATTTTGACGAGAGAAACGAAGAACGTAGGAGACCACCGAAAAAGTTTGAAGACAGCGAATTGCAAGCATCGTTGGATGAGGATGAAGCTCGAACGCAACAACAACTCGCGGGTCAATTAAATGTGACTTGAGAAGCGGTCTCTATACGTTTGAAAGCCATGGGAAAGATCCGGAAGATAGGAAAATAGGATTAAAAGGCAACGCAAAGTGATTTTGCTTCACGATAATGCACCATCGCATACAGCAAAACCGGTCAAGGAAACGATTGAGGCGGTTAGTTGGGAAATACTTTCGCATGCGGCTTACTCGCCAAACTTGAGATGGGCAAATGTGTAGCTACCAATGGGCAATACTTCAAATAAAATGTTTTGTATCATTTTTGTATACGAAGGTGTCACATCGATGATACCTTCTTCTTAGCATGCAAAGAATGTGATTTTTGCCGTACGTAACTCAAGGCATTGAACATAACAGTTATAGTAATTCATACAATCAAGCGACGATGCTTAGTCACTTCTAAACATTGTTTTCGTCACATCATCAAATTTTTTGATCCACAATAATTTCGTATTCTATCAGTCATTAATTCTTTAACTGCGCTCTATGCGATTCCTGAAAGACTTACCAACTTTCCATTATTTCCACTAAAACCTTTTTTTACACATAGCACTCGGGATTGACATAAACTTTTTGGATGCGTAGTCAGTTGTCGCTCGACGATATAACAGAGATCCAAAGCTTTCGAAACGGTATTTTCATTGCAGTGTCAGGGAAGAAGTATTTTCTTGAGCGGAGGCACGACTCGCAAAGATTTGCTGCGGAGAATATTTTTGTCAAACGTAACTCGAAGGCATTGAATAGAATAGTTACAGCAATCAAACGACGATGCCTAGTCATTTCTAAGCATTGCACAGTCACACCGTGGAATTTATCGATCTACAATAATTTTGTATTCTGTCCTTCATATTTTCTTTGACTGAGCTCTGGACGATCCATGAAAGAGTCGCCGGCTTTCCGCTAGGTTCCACTAAAACACTCTCTACACCGAGTTTTCAATATTGCGATAAACTTCCTGGATGCGCAGTCAGTTGTCGCTCGATGATGTAATAAAGACTCGAAGCTTTCGAAACGGGATTTTCATCGCAGTGTCAGGGAAGAAGTATTTCTTTCACCAGAGGCTTTAGTCGCAAAGATTTGCTGCGAATATTATTTTTGTCGAACATAATTCTAAGGCATTAAATAGAATAGTTACAGCAATCAACCGACGATGCCTAGTCACTTCTAAGCATTGCATACGTCACACCGTTGAATTTATCAATCTACAACAATTTCGTATTCTGCCCTTCCTAATTTCTTTGACTGCGCTGTATGTGATTCATGAAAGATTTGCCGACTTTTCGTTAAGTTCCACTAAAATATTTTTTACACCGAGTTTTCAATATTAAGATAAACTTCCTGGATGCGAAGTCAGTTGTCGCTCGATGATGTAATAAAGACTCAAAGCTTTCAAAACGGGATTTTCATCGCAATGTCAGGGAAAAAGTATTTCTTTCAGCAGAGGCTTGGGTCGCAAAGATTTGCTGCGAATAATATTTTTGTCATACGTGGCTCCAAGGCGTTGAATAAAATAGTGACAACGTTGAATTTATTGATCTACAATTATTTTGTATTCTGTCCTTCATAATTTCTTTGACTGTGTTCTGTGTAATCTATCAAAGAGTCGGCTATTCGTTCGGTTCCTCTAAATCATTTTCTACACCGAGTTTTCAATATTGAGATAAACTTCCTGAATGCGAAGTCAGTTGTCGCTCGATGATGTAATAAAGACTCGAAGCTTTCGAAACGGGATTTTCATCGCAGTGTCAGGGAAGAAGTATTTCTTTCAGCAGAGGCTCGAGTCGCAAAGATTTGCTGCGAATATTATTTTTGTCGAATATAACTCTAAGGCATTGAATAGAATAGTTACAGCAATCAAACAACGATGCCTAGTCATTTCTAAGCATTGCATACGTCACACCGTTGAATTTATCAATCTTCAACAAGTTCGTATTCTGTCCTTCCTAATTTCTTTGACTGCGCTGTATGTGATTCCTGAAAGGAAATACATACTAGAAAGAGGAATACATACTAGGAAGAACTAAAACATACTACAATAACCAATAATATAGTAGAATAAAGCCGACTACACCAACATATGACATAAGATACCAGAATATCTGACAATATGCTAGAGTCTACCAGGAAATACAATAAAATATTAAATGCACCAGGATATACAAGAATTGACTAATAGGTACCAGAATGCATCATAATATTCCAGAGTATACAAAAATATACTAGAATATCCCAGAATACACTAGAATAAAGAAGAATGTACCAACATATGACATACCATATCAGAATATACAAGATTATACTAGAATGCACCAGGATACACAATAATATTCTAAAATGCACCAGATTATACAAGAATTGAGTCGGATATTCAAGAATGTACCATATTATCCCAGAGTTTACAAAAATATGCTAGAATATCTCAGAGTACACTAGATTAACCCAGAATATACCAATATATGACATACCATATCAGAATATACAAGATTATACTAGAATGCACCAGGATACACAATAATATTCTAAAATGCACCAGATTATACAAGAATTGAGTCGGATATTCAAGAATGTACCATATTATCCCAGAGTTTACAAAAATATGCTAGAATATCTCAGAGTACACTAGATTAACCCAGAATATACCAATATATGACATA
>CM052094.1:22028637-22043028 GCA_028453745.1 Agapostemon virescens
ACATAACAGAATATACAAGATTATACTAGAATGCACCAGGACATCGAATAATATTCTAAAATGCACCAGGATTTACAAGAATTGACACGGATGTTCAAGAATGGACTATATTGTCTCAGAGTTAAGTTCCACTAAAATATTTTTTACACCGAGTTTTCAATATTAAAATAAACTTCCTGGATGCGAAGTCAGTTGTCGCTCGATGATGTAATAAAGACCCAAAGCTTTCGAAACGGGATTTTCATCACAGTGTCAGGAGAGATGTATTTCTCTGCGCAGAGGCACGAATTACCGGCGCTGCGAGGAAGGAATCCACGGAATTAAATCGTTTGAAAGCGAGTGTCCCGCTCGTGGAGATTACCCGGTCGTCGAAAATGGAGTTCCACGGGTCTCCAGGCTCGGGAATGTATTTACGTCGCCGCGGGCGTCATTAATAAAGATTTAGTCGGTGGCGAAGGTGTTTGAGAATCAACGGACCTTCGCGGATTAGAATCGAGAAGGCTCGTGCTGTTGCTTCGTAAGCGAATCACGTTCGAAGAACAGGTTGTTCTGCGATCGAGACGGGACTCGATTTGCGCTCGATTGGAAATCTATTAACCAAAATTGAATTTAGAGGCATTTAAACATCCATCATAATTTATTTCCGTGTACTCGATTACATTCCCCGGGGAAATGTTATTAACACTCGTAACCTCTGTCGTGAATGGAATAATATATATTAACGATTAGGTTGTGGATCTTTATGGAAAATAAACGTTTTATTCTGTTTTGAATAATCTGAACGCCTTGGAAATAGAATACGTTGATTCTTTGATTATCTTTTCCTGCTTTATGCTCCGATTTATTTTTACGTAGGAATGAAAAATATTAAACAGATTCTAATTTATTGTATTTACTTTATAATCATCAGAATCGCAGGAAAATGTTATTGATCAATTGGAGAATTGCATTGTGAAATTAAATAAAAATATAATTGATTTCCGTCAATATGCTCTTCGTTTTATTCAAGCGCTTTGAATTTCTTTCCATTTTGCAAATTTTGAGATAGATTACTAAACACTCTCTGCAGCACTGCTAAAAGTTACTATACTATAATTCGAAGCGATTCTTACGTTACCTAATGTTTTGTCTATCAAGTTACTGAAAGTTTAATCGTGCAACAAAGTAACTTCTCTTGATTTTGTATATAGGCAAACTGAAAAATGTCAAATAACTAGAGCAGATAAAATGTAACAACTTTTTAAATTAATCGTCTATGAGCCGAATTTTTTTCGTAAATATCGTAATTTCGAAAATCAACGATTACAAACCTATATATACAGATTAAAAGAAATTTAATTTGTAACTTTGTAACTTTGCAGTAACAACGGCTTACGATATTTGCACTTTTGTGCATAAAAGTTTAAGCGTGAAATTCCATAAAACAGTTTGCACTTGGCATTAAACATAGATGTACGTTGCATTTGAAACATTTTATTCTTGAAACCCCTTTGTTGGATCACACTGAGGGTTAATTTCAAGTGCAAAGAAATAATTTATCGTGAGAAATTATTAATTCTGGGACCACAATTATTATCGAATCGATTAAGTTGTTGACTCGATAAAATAAATTCCTTCTTTCAAATTAGCAATGCACCCACGTTTTTGGTCATTTTCTGAGTTATGTCTTGTTTAATTTCTCAGTGAGTATTGCGTACAATGTTTTACTTATTTCTCAATATTCGTCTTTAGTTGCCGAAGCTTTAAAGCTCCGGCAATCACTGAACTGTCAATGTGTATTTTCAACTTTAACTTTGATCATTTCCTAGCCTAGAACTGCGTTGTCGTTTAATACGAGGAACGCGAACGTTTCGCTTTCGAAACAGCACGCGTTACATAAAGATCGGCCATAGATCTCGAGAACCAGCCAGCCTAGTAGATCAACAAGATCAATAGAGTCCGAATCTGTATCGCGTTCGAAACGATTAAAGTCGCGGCGTGCATACGCGGTCCAAGTTGCCAGATTTATTTTCCATCATGGCGGAGCTATCATTCTTGCGAGATCAGCTTCTAATCTTAAACACGGCGGATCGTTGAATACATAATTTAGAAGGCCTCCGTGCTGGCATTTAAACGCTGATTTACGAACTACCGAAGTCTGGACGATTAATCTGGCCACCACTCGTTTATCTTGGCACATAAACAGAGAAAGAGAGAGAGAGAGGAGCTATAAACTCTCGATATACGCCTCTCCGGAGAACCGAGAAGGGCTTGGAACTTTCAGAGACTCTGAAGCAACTCGGACAACAAACCTAAATAATTCTATGACTAATCGCGTGTTATTCGTTCGCGTCAAAAGAGAATTTTTGAAAAATTATCGGATTAGAGCTGCAAAGGTCGATCAAAGTGTAAGACTAGAGAATGTCAATGGAAGTAGCAATATTTTATTGTTCATTTTCATTTTATCTTGTTGGTAATAAATCTTAAATCTTGTTGGTAATAATTTTAATAGCATTAGAGTATCTGCATGTAATCTATGGTAACATTTATTTAAAATAATTATTATTACATTTGAAATAAATAGGAACGATTGTCCTACTTCGCGTGCTACGAGCGAATGTTCTGTCTTTGTGTCACTATAAATTTTTCAATATTGAAAGTAATTTGTTTAATTAAATATTAATGCATTATTACAATTTTTCGTGATTTTTAATATGATACGTTACGATACGATGGTATGATACAAGTTTTAATATGAATTAATAAATATATTCAATCATTGTCCCATGAAAGCGTCTGTAGGACCGTTGATTGAATGAACGGTTTAAGATTCTTTAATTTACGATTGTTGAAATAATAAAGATGATTTTATAGGAAATTATTAAATAAATATCCTTGGTGAAACATACACTATAATAAGAAACAGAGAAAGTCTAAGTGGATTCATCTTATCATTGTTACGATATATATATATATATATATAATACATATGGACCGTTTATTTTGAAAGTGGTGTGTCTTTTTTAAAAAAAAAATGAGATATGACGTAATTTATGCTTAATTTAGTGTAAACTTTTCGTTTATAACTAGTTAGTATATAATATCTTAAAAAATGCCTATGCTTTGTTCAATTTAATATTGGCCGGTAAAAGAAATTGCGTAACCACTGATTATGAAAGTGGTGTAAGTCCAATTTCCATAGATAGAAAAAATGGTATTACGAAAAAAGAATTTCCTGTACACACCACAGGATTATTATAACGTTATAAACCAATGTAGACAACATAATAAATTTATTTTACACGAAATGAAACGAGAGAATTTCGTTTCAACAAAACATCTACAAAACGCAATTAAAAAACAGATAAGAAGAAACACTAATGGAGAAAAAGTAAATTGGTTGCAAATATGTTGGATCAGATTTTGCAAAAGTGCTCCGTATACTATTTTATATAAAACATCAATGGAGGACACAGAATTTAAGACTCTAAATTTATCACCTACATGTCGGGGAAGACCGCCAAAATTTGAAAAAATTGCCCTGGCGCCTTTGTATCACGATGCCAGGCGTATTACATACGAAAAATATAAGGATATGCAGCAGCTATTACCTTATATACATCCTGTGCATCATGAATATTTCAAAACACTGTCACATGACGAGCATAAATAATTAATAATACCAATATCTTGTATTAAGTTTAACAATATATAAATATAATTAATATTCAAAACAAAAAATACTAATTCTATTTTATTTCTTGTTATTATTTATAAACAAAATTGGATTAATATGAAATATATTTTAAGTAATATTTGTTATTTCAAAATTGAAATTAAATGATATTTACAATTGACTAATTATGAAAATGGTGTTAGTCCATTTGCAGCCTGGAAATATATATTATTTTAGTTAAATTCGCCTAAAAGAAGTTTATATAATCAAATTACATATTGATAAATTAGTACAAACATTCCCAGACTTTACATAATTAACCTATATTTTTTAATTGTCAGATCTGCTAACATTTAATTTTCTTGAAACAGAAGAAAATAGACTTGCACCACTTTCAAAATAAACGGTCCATATATCAGTTTTACTTTTAACGGTCGATAGATTTAATGTTACATGTAGAAATTCCTTCTTGAAAAAATTATGTAAAGTGTGATAAGATAGGACCAGATTAAAGTTACATTATTCGTGTTGTTTGCAATTAACAAAACGACTTGTGGATCTTACTGTTTACACAGAGTCAATGGAAAAGGCGCCAATGAGTGCAGGAATTGTTGCAAATTGAAATGAACATAAATCACGCGATGAAATAAAAGTTCCGAAACAGTTGCATACAGTCTCGAATCTAAAAATCTCACATGTTAATGTTAAATCGATGAATACCTTCTTTAAAACTTATACAAACTGTGACAAGATGAGACACTTTTAAAGCAACATTAATCACGTCGTTTGCAATTAACAAAACGATCTGTGGATCATACTATTTACGCAGAGTCAATGAAAAAGGTGTCAATAAGTACAGGGGTTGTTGCAAACTGAGATGAACATAAATCACTCGACGAACTATCAGTCCCCAAGCGAATGCACGCAGTCTCGTACTTAAAAAATCGCACAGAGGTTGACACGTTGACATCAGTAATGATCCCATCAATGTCATCGTTCGTCCACAGCAATGTCTAATGGCACGCACAATAAAGTCGCGAAATCGATCGGCGAGGAGAAAAATAAATCGTGGATTTCGTCCGAGCGTGGAAGAATGAGCGATCGATCAATCTCGAGCATGACACGCACACATTTGCAGCTCGTTAACACGACATGGGCTCTGCTACCGAAGCGGGCAACGAGCGGTTGATCTTGATGATCTGCGCGGCGCGTTGTCGATGATGGGAGAGAGATCTTCGCGCAAGGACGACCTTAACGCTAGGTTCGCACGCGTCAAATTTGCCTGTTCGCATATTTTGAATTTACGATTATTGAAGTGGCGAAGACAGCTCCATAAGGAATTACTCAAATTCATTTCTTCGATTTTACATTCTTAACCAGTTAACTGTGGCGACCTCTTTTCATAGCGCGCACCTACAGTAGCGCACGAAAGTATTCGGGCACTCTTCAAACCTAAATAACTTTTTCAAAATTGAACCAAACGACTTGACTTTTCTGGAACAACTAGCAGTATTGATTTACTAAATGATATGCAAAAATAATTTTGAAATAATTCTAATTGCTAGAAATTACGTGGGAAAGTAGAAAAGACATTTTTTAAAACATTTTTATTTCAACTCGTAATGAAAATTTAAAATATGCGTTTTTCAGAACTGTGTTAGTTATACACATGCTGAAAATCTCACCGAAATTAATTGACGCGGGAAAAAATGGCACACGTAGAAAGATGTAAGAATTTCTGTAGTTTAAGCAGAAATTGATCAAGAATCGTGAAAAATTCCGATTTTCACAATTTTCGATGGCACGTAGCTCGTGTGTACGTCAATCGATTTTAATGAATTTTTCTGCATGCGTATAACTATCATAGATCTACCAGATGCGTCCTTAAAATTTTTTGTGCGTGGCTCAAATAAAAAATATTTAAAAAGTTCCTTTTTTATTGGTCATGTAATTCACATCAGTTCCAATATTTACAAAATTTATTTTGTATATCATTTATTAAATCAATGCAACTAATTGCTCAAGAAAAGTCAAGACGTTTGGTCCAATCTTAAAAAAGTTGTTTAGGTTTGAAGAGTGTCCGAATACTTTCGTGCGCTACTGTATGTGTATCGCGAAAATCAAGAGTTCCAGCCAGAGCAGATGGAAATGCATGGATCCATCTACAATTATTTATACTTTTTATTTATTCGTTTTATTTCGTTTTGACCTGTAAATATTCTAAACATATTGCAATTTATGAATACATTTTAGTTTTCGCTAAAATTACAATTTAAATAGCTAATGGTAACTAAATTTTGTGCATGACGAGTATACTCGTCGTGATACTAGGCCGCATCAACCACCGGTGGCTGACAGTGTGAAATATGATATTTAAATGTTGAAAATTTATTTAAAGTTTACTTACTTTTATTTATTACGAGGTTACATTAAGACATTTTAATGAATTTTATTGAAACACGGTAAACATAAAAATGGTTGACCTTCGCATGTATCACAAAATGTGACAACTCCTTTAGTCATTTTATTGGCCATATTGTGTCACATTTTTTCCCGTAACATGATTTACAATATTTTCGCATTGCAGAGACTTTTCCAGTTCTTTTTTTGCAGTTTATGTCGTTGTTTTTTAGAAATTGTTGTGATACTGCCAGACGGATTTGTCTTTTTCTCGGCTCAACTTGTACAGTGTACTACTAATATTTTTTTCCGGAATTTAGTAATTTTAATATTTTTATATAAAATGTAACTATTTAGAACTGTAGTATTGAATAATAGATCAAAGGCCGATTTCGATGAAATCTTATCCAGCGGGCCGAACGATAAACAAAATAGGCTTGGCGCATAACGCGTTGAATGA
The DNA here is from genome assembly GCA_028453745.1 of Agapostemon virescens. Taxonomy (NCBI): domain Eukaryota; kingdom Metazoa; phylum Arthropoda; class Insecta; order Hymenoptera; family Halictidae; genus Agapostemon; species Agapostemon virescens. The sequence goes on from CM052094.1 coordinate 22,035,153, forward strand.
ATGTGTATAAACATTTCATTCTAAACTTAAATATTTTCTACTGTGATAAAAAACAATGGTCCTAATATATTTACACATCTGTATCGAATAAATTTCAATCTGTTAGTAGTGCGCTTCACATTGCTATACCGCAATACTAAGCAGCGCGCGTGGCCTGACGGGGATTTCCTTACGAATTCGCGTGGCGCTCAACTTGTCAAATAGCTAATTTAAATAGCTAATGATTTTTAATAATAATAAATATAAAATTTTTATATGACGAGTATATTCGTCATGACACAAACTACTGTCAATTCTCCATGATGCATATACTCGTCCAACGCAGTTAACTGGTTAATTAGGGGTTCCCCTAATATAATTGAAGTTTCTGGGACGTACTAGATTGAAGTCGTATTCCATTCCACATCCATATACCAGTACGAATTACGAGTACGAAGGGTTGTACGCGCACGTCTTCGGGTGCCTTGGAAAATTTCAGCGCGGCAAGCACGCGTCCCATCGCACCGCGCGTGCATAGACGCGCCCGCGTGCGGACTCATCTGCATAACAGTTAATAATTCCGGTGCACGGTACCGGTTACGCCCGGATCCCACCGATCCCCTCTCGTCACTCTTTCTCTACGTTGATATCCTTCCTCTTTATCTTCCGGGGCAGAAGCGAGCGAAGCTCAACCGGGTTCATCACGGACAATCGTGCGCCACCTGTTTCGCCCGCGTGTAATGGACGGCTGCATTACTACGGCCGCAAGAACTGCATCGCCCGGTGCAATACGGCGTCACGGTGCATCGAGCCCCCACGGGAAGTTTGCGTTCCGTGACCCGGCCCGGGTTGTCTACTAAAATGCGGCGACAACGCTGATCTTTATACTATTTTCGAAGTAAATGATTTCGATAATGTTCGACGAAGATTCAATGCAAATTGATCATAAGGTAATTGCGAATCTTTATGCAAAAATATAGATTGTTTCGGTCAGCTGTAAGAAATCAAGAATCGAGGAAAATCTATTTTCTTTTTAGTCATCTTAAAATCTTGAAAATATTGTAACGGTGTCTGTTGGATTTTATCTTCTAGACATTCAAAAATTATCTTCCAAATGTTTTCGTAGAATTCTTACAAGGATCCACCCTTGTAGAACTCGAGTGGGTGGTTATGTTGAGAGCCATAGGGTTTGTCGACGTTCGGTTATGATTTGTTTTTTAACTTCCTCCCTGGACCATTCTTTCGAAGAGTAAAAGCGCGCCTTATTCGGTCTTCTGAAGTAAAGTCACAGTAGTATTGAAAAGTATATCTGTTCTTATTATTTTATTGTTAGAAGTATTGTATAAATATTCTCTTTTGTTATTAAAAGAGTATGCATAACCTGTGCATGCTTGATATTCGATTCTTCATTTCTTAACAGGAAGTGTACAAAGTTTAACCCTTTGCACTCGAATGGCGCCTCTAAGGCGACACTAAAACTTACCATACTATTATTTAAACAAATTTTACATTGCTGGGTTTGCAGTTGAGAAATCGATAAAACTGTTAATGTTCTAAGTACGAATCATAATAATAAATTTCGTTTAAACAAAAGGAAATGAACTATTTACAATGGAGTTATTAGGGATAAAAATATTGTTTCGATTTTGGAGTAGAATCGCTTCGAGTGCAAAGGGTTAATATGAATTAAAATGTAAAAGTTATGAAATCGATTTTGAACCGGAAGTGTTTTTATTAAATTGCCCCATATTTCCAACAGCATCGTGAACTATTTTTATATTTTTCACGTATGTATTACATCTCTTCACGTTTTTTGTAACTGCATAAAATTCACTTAATACGAATCTTTACCTAAAAAAAAGAGAACTCTTTGTATTCAATGAAGATAGAGGAGTTATATTTTATTTCATTGAAAGTAACACGACAGTATTTTTACATTCTTTAACGGCTTTTACAGTTTCGTATTTCATCTACTCGCTCTTGTCATAAATCCATAAAATCCGAGATGCGATCATCTCGGATTTAACCCTTTGCATTCGGAGCTATTTCAATCCTAAAATTAAACTTTTCATTTGACGAATATAAACTTCATGTTATACAACACGCAGTACTTAAACGTTTAGTAATTTATTGCATACAAACAAACTGGATAATATTAACAGTATTTCAAAGAGGCTATTGCAATTTCATATTCGCACTGAACGAATAAATCTTCAAACCTAAAAAGCCCTTTCATTTCTTGCACTACAACGAGAATCTTTCCAAATATGTGAGCCATTCTTTAACACATTAACTGCTCAACTGACGACCTCAGAAATTTGATAAAATCAAAGTAATTTATTTAACGAAGCAACGATTGAAAACTTTAAATGTATGGCATATAGTTATCCTTCAACCTTCTTGTATTCTTCAGATATCAACTAAATTGAATGTAACAAATATATTAATGTACAAATTTATTTTTAAACATGGACAAATAATTCTGTCACCCATATATGAGTGATATGGCAGTCAAAGTGTTAAATCGAAATAAAATTTTATTCAATTCCTAAGACTAAACTTATCGAGTTATAAGAGTAATTGCAAATATGTTGCCTTGTAAATGTAACAAAAAGTAATTTATTTAGACTTTGCGCAGTTGTCACTACAATATGTGTTCCATCAAATATATCGATTCAATTATTTTTCAGGAACGCGTCATCATAATTTCAATAACTGTAAAATAAACAATCTAGCATCGGTCATTTGACCAGTGGTGATTATTCGACCAGTTAGTGTTAATATACAGCCATTCTTCTTCTTCTTCTTCTCCTTCTTCTTCTTCTTCTTCTTCTAGGAAATTATGGACGACAAAGAGAATCTAATCGCCGTAACTGTAAAATGGATTTCAGTGCGAGGGGTTAAGCCCATAAGGCACGTTGCAAATTATTTACATATGTTGTATTACTTACATACACAGTAGCTAGCGTTAATATTCGGACACCATGATACTCTAGAAGTTCTTGCTGTATATCTCACTTCTAATGGACTTAAAGAATTCGTCGTTTTCTAATAATAAAAAAACACTTATTTTAAATACTAGAAACATAGTTTTTATTCATTTAATTTGTACACTTAATCAATGTTAAACAAAATAATGCTCAATTTTGACATCGCAACAATATTCGGACCCTTCGCGAATTATAATTTTGTAATTAAAAATGTACATATACTTTTAACAAAAGGATATCGATTTTAATACTTTGTTGGATTACCCTGTTGCTTAATTACATAGCTCAATCGTTTGGGCATACTAGAAATAACTTTATTTAAATATTCTAGCGGAATACGTGACTGTTCTTCACTCAATCGCAATTTTAATTCTTTCTTCGACCTTATCGGTGATACTCCGATTCGACGATCTAAACAATCTCATACATTTTCGATTGGATTTAGATCCGGTGACTGTGGAGGAGGTTGCAATACTTTTGGATAATTATACATTAAAGATTGTTGAACTACACATGATTTGTGTTTCGGATCATTACCTTGATAAAATTTAAAACTGCGGTGAATGCTCATATTAGTGGGACATTTTATTAAATTTTGTTTCAAAATACGTAAATATTTATTCTTATCCAGAATTTCATCAATGAAAACTAATTCGTCCATTCCAGCAGCCGAGATATAACCCCAAACCATTACACTTCCTCCGCCGTGTTTCAGGGTAGATCTGAGATTTTTAGTATGAAGCTCTTCATTGAGTTAATGCCATATAAGTTTGTGTTCATCGGACCCAAAAATATTGTACTTGCTTTCATCTGCAAAAATGACTTCTTTCCACCATACTTCTTCTTTAGAAATGTATACCTTGGCGAACAGTAATCTTTTTGTCGATTCGCATCGTTAATATATGCTTTTTTCGTGGAATTCTGCCGTGGTATGCACTTTCATGAAACATTCGACGGACTGTATCGGAATGAACTTTCTTTTCGGTTTCTTCAAATAATTCTGCAGACAATTTCGGGGCATTTAAACTACGATCTTTTTTCATGTTTCTAAATATACTAGGTGTATGCATAAGTTTTTTCCGGTTTTTTGATCAAAAAGAACACGTAATTTTCAAGGGAAATTAATTTTTTTTTTATTCAAAATATTGGCCATCGGCTTCTACACATTTCGTCCATCTTTCAGGTAATTTATGAATACCATGCCAGAAAAACTGCTTGTCTTTTGCGGCAAACCATTCGTCGAACCATTTTCCAACTTCCTCGAAATTGCTGAAGTGCTGCTCTGCGAGCGCGTGCCCCATTGACGCGAAGAGGTGATAGTCAGATGGTGCCAGGTCTGGGGAGTACGGCGGGTGTGGTAGGAAGTCCCATCCAAGCGATTTCATAGTGTCTTTCACTTGTTTTGCTGTGTGAGACGGCGCATTGTCGTGTAACAAAATCACTTTGCCATGTCTTTTGGCCCATTCCGGTCGTCTTTCAATTAATGCGTCGTTTAAATTAATCATTTGTTGGCGATAGCGTTGTGTATTAACAGTTTCTCCGGGTTTCAAAAGTTCATAATACACAATACCGGTCTGATCCCACCAGACACAGAGCATGGTCTTCTTGCCGAAGCGATTTGGTCTTGGTGTTGATGGACCGGTTTCGCCATGTGAAAGCCATGATTTTTTCCGCTTTGGGTTTTCAAAATAAATCCATTTTTCGTCACCCGTCACAATTCGATACAAAAAGGATTTCCTTTCGTAGCGTTGAAGCAGCATTTCACAAGTGACTTTGCGATTTTCCATTTGACGTTCATTCAAATTGTGTGGGACCCATTTACCGAGTTTGTTGATCTTTCCCATTGCTCGTAAACGTCTGCTGATTGTTTCTTGTGATACTTGTAATGCTTCTGCTAATTGCCGCTGAGTTTGAGTTGGGTCATCATCCAATAACTCCTGCAATTGCTCGTCTTCGCATTTTTGTGGTCTACCAGAGCGCTCACTGTCTTTCACATTGAAATCACCACTTTTAAATTGTCGAAACCATGTCTCACATGTTCTAATCGATGGAGCGTGTTCACCATATGTTTCTACCAACAAACGATGACTTTCGACAGCCTTTTTCTTTTGATGAAATAAGAAAAGCAATGCGTGCCGCAAATGTTCTTTTTCAGGCACAAAACTCGACATGATTACTGAACGATAAAACAAAGACGCCAGTTCTTGGCAGACTCAACTTATGTGTGTTTGTAGTTTTATGTTAGACGAACAAAATGGTATATGTGTCAAATTAATACGCTGCGTACTTTTCACTGGCGCCACCTCTTAGTCAAACCGGAAAGAACTTATGCATACACCTGGTATTATATTTGTCACGAACGTCAAGTAGTTGTGGTCGATCACACTAAGGAATAGATTCGATTATATCTTTGTATGATGTTCGATTCAGTACTCTTACTCAATTTTAATAATGTACCGTTTTCTCGATTTGATTTCCCTTTCTGCTGATTATAAATAACAAGTTGACGTACATCGAACTATGTATTTTTACATTTACTTGACATTTTCACAACTAATATGTACGATACGAAAATCGAAATGAAACTAACATCACCAGATTGTGCTTACGTCTTATGCGTACAAACATTGCCACAGAGCACCATACCAGTCTTAAGGGGGGAATACACTTTAGAGCGCCTAAAGAATAGTAATTTTTAGGAATTTTTTTCTCAATAACTACAAAGCGAATCATTCTCAAACATTCATGATATCATGTTCTATATTTAAACAATACAAAAAATTTTCTATTTTAATGATTAATGTATTTTTTTTCGCAATATTTATAAATCTTCACAGCTCCGCGCCACGCCCATCGTCAGTTTGTGTACATCCTAGAGCCTCTAATTTTCGTCTGAAACAGGAAAACAAGAGTTTTTTTAAATCCTTATAAAATTATCTCGTTGATGCACTAAATAAATTTCAACAAAAATTCCAAAATTTTGAGCTTTATTGAAAAAGTTACGATTTTTCGCTAAAAATTTCGACTTTATAATGCAAATTGAAAGGAAAAAATGCAACTATTTAGGAATTTTTTTAGTTCATCGACGACATTTTATCATTACCTAACGAAAAATTGCCTTAGGAGCTCAATTGGTGCAATAGATCGTTCTTTATCGTGTACACAAGGTTCCGAAATATATTGAGAAAAACGCGTTTAAAGTTTTTCGACTGTTAGAGTAGTATTCATTGAACACTTACTTCTGGAGGAAACTAATCCGCTATATCATGGCCATATAGTAAGCCTTCTGTGGTTTCAAAAAATTCATTTTGCTCCATTTGGTGCATCCTACGAGAAATTCGTGCCTCTTTTGTACTGCTTTGTCTGTGGCGTTACTGTCTCTTTATGCGCTGCGCGTCACACGTATCGGCAAAGAATTTGCATTGTTGCCCGATATTAATATTTAATACATTCATTATTTTTAATATAGCTGAGTAGCCCTCATTAAAAATGCCAGCCGCAATAAAGGTGGAGGTTTCGATAATTTTTGCTCCGGAATTTGGATGCTTTGGATTTAGTCGCCAAACCGTTGAATTGAAACTTTCATTGCAATTCTGTGTGTGTCCACCTAGACACCTGGTTAATAAATCCTCCTTTGAAAGTTCTTCATATATCGGTTTTAAATGTTTAAGGACATTTGGGTGAAGTGGACTAGGATGATTAAAATTATCTAATTCACCTTTCGCTTCAGCTTTGCGCCACTTGCATCAGCTGTCATCTCCGGCCGGACAATTTTCGTGCCTTGCTTACCTGTTCGGCTAGCTGTATCTTCCAAAATACATAAAATTTTGCTCTGTAACTTTATACACGTATTCTACACACATACTGGAATCAATTTCAAACAAAAAAAATTCGAAAATTTTCATCTTATAAAGTGTATTCCCCCCTTAATGGGACGGTCCAACTGCGAAGCGTATGAAATGTTCGAATATTTTTGCGATATCAAAATTGATCATTAGTTTGTGTAACATTGATTAACGCGAAGAGTGTACAAATCAAATAAATAAAAACTATGTTTCCAGCATTTAAAATAAGTGTTTTTTATTATTACAAAACGACGAATTCTTTAAGTCCATTAACGGTGGAGATATACAGCAAAAACTTCTCGAGTACATGCGAATATAAATGCGGGCAACTGTATATGCACAGAGCGCATAGAAAAACATGACAATTTTCATGTAATAACGGTGAAAATGTAACGCGAGACTGCAATCAACGATTGACCGTCGTGTTTCGCGTGGTAGCACGTCGGTGTCATCGGTCGGGAAAGTGTTAAATGATTAATGCCGGCAAGACAGCTCGAATCGCGCCGTTAGTTGCGTAACTCCCCGTAAAACCATCGTAGCTCATTTTTCAAGATTATTTGTCGGTAATGATGTTAAAGCGACGCGGAACCGGCAAACACGATGTGCTATATTTTAAGCCTCGCTGCGGAAGAGAAGCTTCTCGCGAGAATACGATTTCGCAGTTGCGCGCGATTGATATAATTCCCACAAAAAAAGGCAAAATAAAAAAATCGATTCAGCACAGGCAATGGCCACCGGAATCACGCGATGAAGACATTTCTCGGGCTCGGCGTTCCTGGAAGAACACCCGAAAGAAAAAGGGAGGACACGTTGCCCAGCCCGAGAACCGGGTGCCTCGTCGCGCTCCCTGTATCGTTACCAGCTGAATTAAATTAGGCGGCCAATTTGAAGCCAGTTACGATCGATATAAACCGTCCTCAATCTCTTTTTAATCGATCGAACAACCAGACGGTCAATTTTACAATGATCCAGGACCCCGTACCCGCCGGCTTTCTCCGGCTCGACGATCTTGAGAAACATTCTTGCGAGAATGAACACTGATTTTCGGTAATCGAGACGAAT
>CM052094.1:22060873-22075651 GCA_028453745.1 Agapostemon virescens
ATTGCACGAACAACTTGGATCATTGAAAAATTGGCTTAGGTAGTCCATGCAGCATTTGCTGAGATTGTGAGAAACATTATTTCTGTGCTTCTGGTATCTTTTCGTAATATTATATTATGTTCGTGAAAGTAATGGTCCAGTAGTAGATTGTACGAATTATTCGGGTTATTGAAAAATTGTTTGACTAGTTGATGCGTCACATTAACGATGTAGCGTTCGTTCTATACTGGGAGAAATATTGTTCACTCGTATCTGGTATGCTTTTATACTGCTTCTCGATGTTGTGGGATAATGGTTTGGGGATAGGTTGCACGAACTACTTGGGTTATTGAAAAATTGGCTTAGGTAGTCGAGGCAGCGTTTACTGAGATTGTAACATTATTTCTGTGTTCTTGGTATCTTTTTGCTGTGTTCCATTATGCTGCGGGGATAATGGAGTATTTCTAGGTTGCACGAACTACTTGAATTATTGAAAAATTGCTTAGGTGGCCCATGTCTCACGTTGCGAATGTAGGATTTTTCTGAGACTGCGAGAACTACCATTCCTGTGTTTCTGGTATCTTTTCGTAGTGTTTCATTACACGATGATATTGGTCTAACGCAGGTTGCACTAACAATTGGAGTTATTGAAAAATTACTTAGGTAGTGGATGCAGCATTTGTTGGGATTGTGAGAAACATTGTTCCTGTGTTTCTGGTATCTTTTTATAGCATTTCATAATGCGATGATATTGGTATAACAACGGTTGGATAAACAATTGAAGTTGTTGAAAAATTACTTAGATAGTGGATGCAGCATTTGCTGAGATTGTGAGAAACATTGTTCCTGTGTTTTTCGTATCTTTTTATATAGTGTTCACGACGTTGTAAGGACAATGGAATATGTTACATGAACTAGACAACTGATTTCAAAATTACTTCGGTAGTCGATACGTCACGTGGCAATGCAATATTAGTCTTAGTCTGCGAGAATTATCGTTTCTGTGTGTTTTGGTATCTTTTTGCAGTATTTCTATCAGAATCACTGAAAAATTGTTTAGGTAATTGATGCAGCATTAGTCTGGGACTGTGAGCAGTATATCTCCCGTGTTTCTGGTATCTTTTTGTAGTATTTCATAGTGCGATGATATTGATATAACAGTGGTTGGTCAAACAATTGAAGTTATTGGAAAATTTCTTAGGTAGTCGATGCAATATTTGCTAAAACCGCGAGAAATATTGTTTCTGGTATCTTTTTGTAGTATCTCATAATGCGACGATATTAGTGTAGTTGTAGATTGCATGAACTATTCCTCCGATTTAAATATTACTTAAACAGCGACTACATTGCTATCGCAGTATATTTGTATGGGATTGTGAGAAATATTGTTCCCATGATTTTGGTATATTTTGTAGCGTTTTACGATGCGAGGATAATGGCCTAGTTGCAGGTTACCTGTACTACTTGGTTGAAAAAATCGCTTAGGTAGTCGTTGCATCGTATTTCTAATGCAGCTTTGGTCCGGGGCTGCGAGATATATTGTTCCTGTGTTTTTAGTATCTTTTTGTATCGTTTCATGGTGTTACGAGAATAACCGGCTAGTGGCAGTTCGCACAAACGACTGGGCGTATTTAAAAACTAGTCGGGTAGTATGCAAAATATTCCTGGTATAAAATATCGTAAGAAATTCACGATACACGTGTGCACCTGGAGCCTTCGATGCGAATATGGTCCGTGTACGCACCTGGAGGCTTTAAGGATTAAGGCAAGGTGGTCGAAGCGTCTTATGTCGACTTCGATTAAACTCTGCGAGTCCGCAGACCCGTGAACCTTGATAACTAGTTTAATGCCTCGGAAGAAACTAAAAAATAATTATTGTAGATTGAATTCCCTTTTCCAGAACCTCGCAGCCGAGAAATTTTTATTCTAATTGGCTTCTCGCGTTTCTCTGCGAGCATCGAGGAATTGCACGACGGTGCGCTTCTTTCATTTACGTGACGCCATTTTCTTCGTGTTTCCTCCTTTTTTTTCATGGGAATGGGTTCAGGCTCCCAAGAAAACCATGCCGACTATAATCCACCTTGCGAGACACCGAGCGAGCGCGTACATCTCGCAAGTCTGTTTTCTTTTTCTTTGTGCCAACCTGTGGAAAGTGCACGCGCCATTGCTCCGCGAATTTCTATCCGGAAAATCGCGAAAGCTTTCTAACCAGCAGCTAAGTAATCTGCATAATACCGTATGAAAGTTTCGACTTTCTTTCAGAAGAATTTGCAGCGTTGTTCTCAAATTTTCTAAAACCACTCTGCTGAATCGGATTTTAACCCTTTGACGTACAAATAAAATGGAATTTGACGCGTCCGAAGAATACTATTTAACTAGCTCAACTGAACAGTTACATGCACGCTCAAAAACAGAACATTTTATTTCGAAATTTACATTGCTATATAATATTTAATCATGTTAATATATAATGTTAATAGATAATAATTAAGTAACATTATAAAATAATAAATTAATAATTCTGAAAACTATGCTACATTTCCAAGCATTTTGGAATATGTAAAGAAACTAGATATTTTTTACATGGCCAAGTTGTTTCGCTTCTTATATTATTTTTTACACACACATAGCATCTCTTTGCAAGATGTTTCTTTTTGTTAGTGGAAGGTATAACACATTATTATATTATTATTATGTTTCATATAATACATTTAACTCAGACATGCTGTAAGGATTCAAATTCGAATACATACAGTAGCGCACGTAAGTATTCGGACACTCTTCAAACCTAAATAACTTTTTCAAAATTGAACCAAACGACTTGACTTTTCTGGAGCAACTAGCAGCATTGATTTACTAACAGATATGCAAAAATAATTTTGAAATAATTCTAATTGGTAGAAATTATGTGGGAAAGTAGAAAAGACATTTTTTAAAACATTTTTATTTCAACTCGCAATGAAAATTTAAAATATGCGTTTTTCAGAACTGTGTCAGTTATACACATGCTGAAAATCTCACCGAAATCGATTGACGCGGGAGAAAATGGCACGCGTAGAAAGATGTAAAAATTTCTGTAGTTTAAGCAGAAACTGATCAAGAATCGTGAAAAATTGCGACTTTCACCATTTTCGATGGCACGTAACTGGTGTGTACGTCGATCGATTTTAATGAATTTTTCTGCATGAGTATAACTATCATAGATCTACCAGATGCGTCTTTAAAATTTTTTGTGCGTGGCTCAAATAAAAAATATTTAAAAAGTTCCTTTTTTATTAGTCATGTAATTCACATCAGTTCCAATATTTACAAAATTTATTATGTATATCATTTATTAAATCAATGCAACTAATTGCTCAAGAAAAGTCAAGACGTTTGGTCCAATCTTAAAAAAGTTATTTAGGTTTGAAGAGTATCCGCATACTTTCGTGCGCTAGTGTATATGAGCCGTTTATTTTGAAAGTGGCTTAAGTCCATTTATGCTCGAATCGAGATATTGAAGGGTTACAGATAACATAATAGAATAATGTTTTTGGGTTTCTAAAAGTGTCAAATTTATCATCCCATTTAGCATAATTAACATTATTGAAGAAATAATATGTTTTTGATGGCTATGAATGGACTTACGTCATTTTCAAAATCAATGAAACGATGTTTTCAATTCTTAAGAAAGCACAAGTCCATAGGAAAAGTAAATTTCCCTGGAAATTAATATAAATATATACACTTTTATGTTATAAAATCAAAAAAATATTCAACTTTAATTTTTTGTTAAATAATTTTTACATTAGAATTAATATAGTTTTATTAATTATTATTCAGTCTTCTCCAGTTTGTGTAGGCGAGAGGGATTTAAAATAACTGTGGTGTGCAGGTGGTATATAATGTAATAAATCCATTAAGTCCTTATATTTTAGGTTTGTGAGTGGTCTCGGTTTTTTGTATAGTGATGCCAACTGGATATTATTAAAGTTTTTCGGTCTTCCCCGTTACGGTAGTAAATCCAATGTTTTGAATGGTGCAACCTCGTTCATTGTCGTTTCATAGAATAACTTTTATGAATCGCTTCTCAAAAATCTCATCCAACATACTTTAAAACAATTTACTCTTTCACCGTCAGTATTTTTTAGCCTTTTAAACATCGCATTTTCTGTGGACAGGCACTGTTCCGTTGTTTAAAACAAATTCATTGCACCTTGATAATTCAACTGTTACTTTGATAATTGAACATAAAGCTGGGATCTCATAAAATTTTATTGCATAATTATTGTCCATATCCATTTGAAACTTTCACAATAGGACTTACACCACTTTCAAATTTAAACCTTTTCATCGCTTTATTAACCAGCAAATTTTCGTGTTGCAAAATCTTAACGATTTTAAATATATTAGTAACAAGTTGTGTCAGAATGAAAAGATCTTGTAAAAATGTAACTATTATTGTAGTTGACTCGATTTTTTTTAAATGGACTTACGCCACTTTCAAAATAAACGGCTCATATAATATGACATTCGTCTTGCGGGACCGCTGTTATACCGACAATGAATACTGTTTTCAATGTATTTCTTTCTGGTCTACTGACTTGCCGATGCGATTTTGTTATCGGTACTGTTGCGGCGAAAAAGGGGCAGGGGGACATCTTGAATATTTTAAATGAAACAGAATCGATGCACGATTTTCGGCGTCCGCGAGAGACAGCTCTTGATGTCTCGGAGACTTCAAAGTCTACAATGGCACGTGAAATGGATGACGTCTAACAGACATCATTATATGCAAAAGGGTTAATTTCGAATAGTAATCGCTGTCGCAACGATTCATGCATCGATTTTACGTTAACTCATCTTCGGCGCAATCTACCAGCGGATGAACAAGTTTTCTTCGAGTCAACGATGAACTACAGCTTCCAGACAAAAGCATTCCAGCCCGTAGTAAATCAATAAACAACCACCGCGATTATATCGTTTCTCCTTCGACAAAAACATCGAACACAACGAAGCAACCGATCCACATAACTCCGTTCGAACCGCCATCGATCGCAGAGCACCTTCGCCTTCAACCGACCTTGAACAAAAGCGATTACGTTCTCGTCAGAAAAACGAAAAAGATCGAAAGTGTGTTTCGAGCGCAGATTGCTGCTCTCGCCGCTTTCACGGTACCGAAGTCGATCTTCTTTTTCGAAGACACGAATTTGCGATGCTGAAGGAAATCGGCGGTCTCCGCCGATCTTCGTCGGGAAAACGTTCTTCTCGGTGTCATTATATCACGACTAAGCGACGGTTAATCGATTTTTAAATTCCGACACGTTATTTGCGGGGTGGTTCGGCCTCGGGACTCGCACCGGTTGATAAGTAAAGTGATGCCTTGGTCATTCCTCGGTGTGTAATCAGCCGTGGCACTGTTCGAGTCGGTCGCGTCTCGTGGAAATTGAATTTCTTGCCGCGGTTCGACGTCGATGCCGACTACGCCCGTAATGACAGGCCGTTCTCTAAATTGTAACGCTCGCACTTACCACCTCGAGCCAATAGATTCTAACACTGCAGCCACCATTCGCAACTCTGATCACGAAGCGGACAGCTACACTCCTCGCTAACAATTTCTACTCTCCCATCTTCCAAACCTGATGGATAAAAGTCCAACCTCAATTTTAGAGAATAGCAAGAAATTGTAGAAACATTTTTTAAGTGTAGCAAGTTGAACGCTGGGCTCCCAATATTTCTAATTCACGATTATTAACGCTACATCTACCACGGTGGGACAAATTACCCTTTTCAGATTTTTGATTTTACTATGATTGAAATTATAAAATTGCCTGCCCAGAAATCGATTCGGTAGACCCTTTTGGTCAATTGCACTTTGTAATGAAAATTGCAAATAATCTAAATGAATTAAATCTAGGCATTTTTATACGAAAAAAGTACTAGCCAATTTTAATGATCTGTAAGTTCAGTGTTAAGAAGTAGTCAATAATTATTAAAAACATTTATCCTTGTCTTCTCGCGTGTCAAATGGATAGAATGGTAAAACATCGATAAACGACAAACAAATAACTTCCCTAATTATTTTGAGAGTATAATAATTGATATTTACATTGTTTACATGCTTTATATTGTTTCGTCATTATTATATAACTGTAGTTAAATATACACCAGGCAATGTTAATGCTCGGTAGGCTTAGCGTTAAAGTACGTACGAAAAAGTTATGGTTCACTTAATCGAATCCACAATTTGAGAAAAATGTTTGTGGTAGAACTGTTAAAATATACATTTTAAAAAGGCTTCTTCGATATACAAAGAGTTTTAGATGATTAAAAAATGAAAACTTCTTGTTAAGTGTACGATGTCAAAATGGAAGATTGAAAAATGCCTTCCTCTTCATCCTTTCGATCGCTGTTCCTTAACATTTGAATTACCGAGTACTCGACTAAACTAGGATGTATCTCTTTCTAATAACGACAAGGTTGCATTTATTCAAACACCATGTAACTTTTATGTCAATTTGTGCTGTAAGAAAAGTTTGTTTAAAAAGTTTTCGTGAAAACATTCGTAGAATTTCAATAACTGTGAAAGAAAGAATCAGTAACAAGTCATTTTGACTCCTGTGGTAGTTCTAGTGTTAATCCCTTGTTCTACTATTTTCTTTGTAACTAAAGTTATTGTAACGTTTTCATCGTTAAAGAATGTTAAATTAAAAAAGGAAACAGACAATTTATATCGTTATATACTACTACATTTACTTCAAAGAACGCTTCATCTCTTGACGCTATCCATGAATCGACTTAATTATTATTGGTATCTTCATATGATGCGAAGTGCTGCTCAGACAGGCCATGCGTCATTGATTGGAAAGTAATTTTGTTTTTTTCCAACAGAGAACTTAATTGTATCTTTTCACAGCCAACTTCATACTTAAGCCGCATAAGCATTATATATTTTAACAGCTGATATAGCAAGGCTTGCTTGTGAAAAAGTTCGATTGATTCTATGCAATAGTTTTTGGTTGGTGCTCTACCAAATATGGAAAGTGAGAAGCAACATCTTCGGCATATTTTACTTTTTTACTATCGAAAAGGTAAAAAATTTATTTCAAGCAAGAAATAAATTATCCGTTGTGTATGGAGAAGATGTATTGACAGAATGCCAGTGCCAAAACTGGTTTGCAAAATTTCGATCCGGCAATTTTGACGTTAAAGATACACCACATTCTGGAAGGCCAGTTGAAGCTGATAAAGACACAATACAGGCATAAAGTGATGCAAACCGGCAAACAACCATTCGTGAGATTGTTGAGAGATTAAATTTATCGAATTCGACCTTTTATGATCATTCGAATCGCCTAGGTTTAATCTCAAAGCTCAACACATGAGTTTGAAACGAAATTACTTTTCGAACAACCAATAGTAATCACATGGAGCAATGTCGGGTGAATACGACGGGTGGGTTAAAACTTCCCAATTAAGTGTTACCTAGTAGGTTTTGACCAATGCCTGGCAAGCAGCATTTCACATGTGGAAAATCGGCTTTCAATGTTTCTCGGCATCAGTTCATGTGGAACCCAGTTCCCTTGATTTTGAAACGTTCCCAATGATTTTAAACGATCTGAACTCGCTTGTTGAGTCACTGATAATGCAACTGCAAGTTCTTCTTGCGTTCGGCACGAATCTTCATTCAATGATACTTCTATTTCCGCGTCTTCGTACGCTTTCGGCCTTCCATTACGTTCTTTGCTTTCGACATCAAATTCACCGTTCTTGAACTTTTGAAACCACTCACGACAACTTCTCTCACTTAACACTTTGACTGTCATGTCACCCATATGTGGGTGGCAGAATTATTTATCCATGTTTAAAAGTAAATTTTTACGTTAATATATTCGTTGCAATCAATTTAGTTGATATCTGGAGAATACATGAAGGTTGAAAGTGAACCATTTGTCATACATTTTAAATTTTCAATTGCTGCTGTATTAAATAAATTACTTTGATTTTGTGGAACTTTTGAGGTTGATAGATGGGCAGTAAATGTGTTAATGTAGCCGTACCATATGTTTCTACAAGCAATCGATGTGTATCAGCTGCAGATTTCTTCAAATTCAAGAAGTAAATCAGAACTTCCCGCAAATGACATTTATTCGGCTCAAAACTCGACATTTTCGCATGAAAAAAATATACGACGCTGATACACAATCGCTAATATTTCGAGACAATGTTGTTGATAGATGCGTAACCTTACGATATGACGTCTTGCATCTGACACTAGCTGCCATAACTTACTGATTGCATTATCTGATTTCAAATGCCGGAGACTTATTTGTATCTCCAACAGTAAAATAAAGTTTGGATTAATTTCATGGAATTCGCTGTCTGATCTGTTCGACAGGCAAACGATTGTCTGTCGGTACAACGGATCCGTACAACCCCAATCTTTTATTATTTTCTTAAGGGTTGTTCACCATGAAGTAATTCTTTATTAAGGCGCCTAAATATGGACAGCCGTCGTAACGATATTTATATTTGTTAGACTTTGTTTAAAATCTTTATTACGAGTCGGAAACGTTATAATATAGCAACAGGTTAAAACTACCTGTTACAATGTAGTAGACGTTGGTAAGCATTCGTTTTCATATCGCGATTTCCACTTTTCCGAATTATATAAATAAGTTAACCTTCTATGGACCGAATTTTTTACTTAAATATAAAAGAAATGTATGCAGCGGAAAATCAGCAATTACAAACCTATATATGCAAATTAAAAAAAATTTATCAGTTTAAACAATTTTATTAACAAAGTTAACGGTTAACAAAGTTATTCTAAGGAACGTCTTGCTCTGCCCATTCACGATTCGTCGTTTTCGAGTTATTCGCGAAAGACGTGGACCCATCTGAGTCCTGCCATAGCAGGTGTATTTCAACTCGACCTATAGTAATGCCACGCCCAGGGATATTGCTACGTTCTGATTGGTCTGTTTATTTTGCGTCTTTCTTAATCACTCGAAATTGAAAGCGTGCGTGACATTTCCTTAAAATAACCCCAGAAGTATTCCCTTTTAGCACGTTAAGCGTCACGCTAATTTTTCTTTATTTAGGTATTCGCCGATATTTAGGTACATTTATTAATTTATTAATAGAACCTAATTTGTTAAGTTTTATATCATATTTTATACTGTCAGTCACCGGCGACTGTCGCGATCTGAACGGACAGTTTAGATGAACTTTATTTAACTCTCTATGAGTCGAAATTTTTTCTTAAATATAAAAAGATGTAAGCAACGGAAAGTCAATAATTACAAACCTATATATGCAAATTAAAAAAAATTTATCAGTTTAAACAATTTTATTATAATTTGTAACTTTGTAACTTTTCAGTAATAACGGTTTATGATGTTTGCATTTCTGTGCGTATAAGCTTAAGCGTGAAATTCCATAAAACAGTTTGCACTTGGCGATAAATATTGATGTACGTTGCATTTGGAACATTTCATTTTTGGAACTGCTTTATTGGATCACACTGAAGTGCATATGTATTGGTAAAGTCAACTATATCACTTATAATGTCACTGTTAAATAGTTTTCGAGAATGGGTTATAGGAGAGTAGAATCCTTCGGGGACTTCAGGGCAATTTCCTTTCCAAAGGCGATGACAACTACTATTTTTCTGGGATACTAATTGCTAAACAATTTTTTGTGGTCCTGAATTTTCCTTATGCGATGATGATTCGGTACTAAATTCATGGTCGCTGTCAATAATATTTATGCATCGTCGAGTAAATACTACTGGATGATCTTCATCTGACTTAGAATCTAATAAAGAATATTCGGATCTATTACCGCTAATGCGTCTAATTCTACTTCCTCTGTTACTTTTATGCGATTATGCATCCGTATTTTAGGTATATGGTATTTAACTCTGAAAATAGATGAAAGCGCAAGCATTTTCCTGAATATACCAAAATCTATCACAATAGCCTGCTGTAACCTGAAAGTCACAAAACTGTATCATATACAAATAGTAACAAAATGATTACAGAAATTGCAAACAAATAAGTTGGTATTGATATGAAAACCCAAAGCTATTATATACATTTTGTTTTGTTTAATAGATAGAATGTAATAGAATAGATAGAAGCTCAAATAATGTAAATTGCAGAAGATGGTTCGGTTGGTTTATATCTGCAGACAACTTGCAAGACATTTGCTTTGATATTTCAGGTTGACGGTGCTGCCAACCGTTATCAATATTGTCATTTGTTACCTCAGAGACATTATATAATTCAGACGTATACATTATCTTATTAAAAACTAAAATCATTTGGTAAAATGTCGATATATTAACGTGTGACTTGAAAATTACACAGCCCCAAAGAAGGTTAATGACAAAAAGAGAATAGTTTGAGTAATTGTGATTAGAAATGGAAATTGGTAACGTGGAACCTTGCGTTGTTTATATCTTTTTCTGCCTGATTGTTCTAGGTTGTTGATAAAAAGAGAATAGTTTAAGTAATAGTAATTATAAATGGAAACCGGTAACGTGGGATATTGCGTTCTTCGCGTTGCGTTCCCCGGAACTGTCCTCGCTCGTCCTCGCTCGCGATTCGCAATTCTCATCGCCGCCCTTGTTCTTCACGCACCCGCACATCCACATTCATCTTCACGTCTGGATGCTTCACACGTATACGTACATGAATATTCATCCACACAACTGGTATACTTACATTTGTTCAGGCGTTCATCGCAAAAGGAATGACTGAAAATTTAAATAGACACTTGTTACAATCCTTTTTATGAAGTACAGTACCTCCTACAACACGGTTTCGCTATAACATGATCCATAGATTGTTGGGAACAACACGGTTTCGCTCTAACACAATAAGAAATTTGCGAAAACCTTCGTACAGCAGTGTAATTCTACAGGACTGGTTCACATGATTTTTGTTCAACATATTCGAAAACTAAATTACTTTAAAGTAGTAACGCGAAGGAATGGTGAACTACAGTGGCTTTAACAAATCGACTCTGAGGACAATAGCACCGATGAAAATTGTGTAGTTAATACGTTGAGCGCCACACGAATTCGTAAGGAAATCCCCGTCAGGCCACGCGCGCTGCTTAGTATTGCGGTATAGCAATGTGAAGCGCACTACTAACAGATTGAAATTTATTCGATACAGATGTGTAAATATAATAGGACCATTGCCTTTTGTCACAGTAGAAAATATTTAAGTTTAGAATGAAATGTTTATAGACATTCATTCAACGCGTTATGCGCCAAGTCTATTTTGTTTATCATTCAGCCCGCTGGATAAGATTTCATCGAAATCGGCCTTTAATCTATTATTCAATACTACAGTTCTAAATAGTTACATTTTATATAAAAATATTAAAATTACTAAATTTCGGGAAAAAATTAGTAGTACACCTTACAAGTTGAGCCGAGAAGAAGACAAATCCATCTGGCAGTATCACAACAACTTCTAAAAAAGAACGACATAAACTGCAAAAAAAACCTGGAAAAGTCTCTGCAATGCGAAAATATTGTAAATCATGTTACGGAAAAAAATGTGACACAATATGGCCAATAAAATGATTAAAGGAGTTGTCACATTTTGTGATAGATGCGAAGGTCAACCATTTTTATGTTTACCGTGTTTCAATAAAATTCATTAAAATGTCTTAATGTAACCTCGTAATAAATAAAAATTAAATAAATTTTAAATAAATTTTCAACATTTAAATATCATATTTCACACTGTCAGTCACCGGTGGTTGATGCGGCCTAAACGGAAAGTTCAGTGTCAGCCACCGATGGCTGACATGGCACTCAACGTGTTAATAATTTAACATTAAAAAAATTACAAGGAGGCCTAAGTTTAGCTGAAAATCTCTAGTCATTTTTCTTAAGTGCAGACCCTTTCGCTGAAAGAGGCTGCAAATTCAAAGGGTGCTGCAAACTGTGTTTATTGTTTGTAGATTTGCACGCATATAGGGAATATTTATTTAATTAGTTCTTAACTCTAGCGATGCAGAATAATTAAGATTTACTGAATTGCGCTTAAGAATGCCCTGCACGATCTAGTCTAACGATACGTATGGAATGTATAAATATAAGAAATATAAATTGGCTAAACTTACAGATACAATAGACTGTTGGCAATTGTACCATAACAGGAAATATAGTCAAAGAGGGAAAAAGTGCAGTAGAAGGAGAAAGAGAAACGAAAGGGGCAGATAAATGAGAGTAGACGTATAAAATATGAAATGGGAATGAGAGTGGTGATTCAATGAATGTAAAAAGTGAAAGGTTAAGATAGAATTGCACATAGACTTGCACTGGTTAGGATTATATAAACTAAGTCCAATTTCCTAGCTATATGCTGTAATAAATAAATAATAGGTTACAAGCAAAAAGAGAGAAAGTGCAGTAGAAAAAAAAAGAGAAAAGAAAAAGCCAGATAAATTTAGAGAGTAGACACAAGAAATGAAGAATAGGAATGAGTGATGATTCAATGAATGTTAAGATGAAATCTTAATGATCAATGAAAAGTTAAGATAGAATCACATTGGTTAGGTACAGGGATCATATTGGTTAATAACAGGGAAATTAAATTTAAATTATATCATCGAATCAACTTCGTTCAGAAACGATTCAGAAATACCTGTACCGTCGGTGGTTGTTTTGCTTTTGCTATTAATTTAAGAATGTTAATGAGATATCGATCATCTCTTATAACGTCGGCGAGCATCGCATAAATCAGAATATAATTTTACCTGTTTTTCAGTTGTTTATGGTTCAGGGACTTCTGAACCGAATCGAAATGATGTTTTCCGTTTCCTTGGAATTACGAATGCAAATGAGAATGAAATTTATCGGCTCCCGTGGGAAGGGAATTCCTCCGGATCCCTCGGGAAGGGGTTCAAGTATATTAATATGCAGCGTGCATCGCGCTGACACAAATTGAGCTCCGTGAGGCAGCATTTTCGAAGGCCTCTTTTTAAAAAATTTATTCCGAAAGACCTGCCGAATTCTTGAATCAAAAACAGGTCATTTGAAATTTTTATGCGTCGTGTCGTGGAATTCGATTTAGATAAAAGCTAAATATGGAATCCGTAAGTTTCTGTTAACTCGTGATCTTATCGCGTCAATTTCCGCATGTCATAATAGCATCAAGATTTGCAACTCGATTGTAATTTTTCTGACAGAACAGTGACAGGAAGAACTTGTTTGCAGGGTGGCATCGTTTAATCGTTCGATAAGGGTTAGTACCCTTAGCACTCGAATGGCGCCTCTAAAGCGTCACTAAAAATTACCGTACTCTTGTCTAATCCCTTGTCATAGAATTCTCTTTGTAACTGAAGTTATTATGACATCTTCGTAGAGGTTTGGGAATTATCTAATAGAATTATATTACACGTGTTCTTAAGTAATTGATTGTGAAATTAACTCTTGTCTATTGATTGCAATTACGTTGAAACGTTGAAATTCAGGAAAATTAACACTACATATTTATTTACAACAGATCTTAACTTTACACTATAAATATCAACATTATCGAATTTTAATAACAACCAACTTCACAGACATTACAATGACGTTAATGTAACTTTTACATCAGAGCCAATCAGGCATTTTCGAAATGAAGCTTTACGTAAGACAATGGTCGCTGCAGTCTTCATCGTTAAAAATGTTACAGAAGTGAACGGATAATTTATATATTTTATAATACTGCATTTACTTCAATGTTTAACCCTTTTCACTCGGCACCTTTTCGAACGTTGCCTACCAGCAACGCGACACGAAAATGTGCAGCTAGGAATTGTTATATCATGTAGTATAATTTTGGAATCAAGTAAGATATTGCAATGACGTTTGATTTATATGAATTTGTAGACATTGAGGAACATATATTTGAAAATAAAAACAATATTTATTTGTTATAATTTTCTACAGAATGACAAATATTGAAATTCCCAATATTTGTTGCAGGCTGATTGATGCAAGTTTTATAATAGTAAGTTGTTTGACATCTTCCAGCTGGTGCTTACCTATCGGAACAAACATTACAGTCCCATTTCCTTCCCGATTAACCCTTTACAGTCCAAGCAATTTTAATTCCAAGATCGAGATATTCTTTTTACCTAGAATAGTTAAATTTTACATGGTTCATTTACATTCATGGATATAAAATTTATTACTATTATTCGTACCCAGAACATTTCAACTTTTACCGATTTCTTAATTGCAAACACAATGATGTGAAAGATGTTCTGAATAATTGTCTAGACATCGCGTCTAGGTCTGTGCTGCGATCAAGTGGTACACTGTCACTTTTGAGATATTTATGGGTATTCTTTGCCGGAAGAATTAATTACGGACTTGGGTGCGGCTGGAAGTTAAGCATTTTGTTTTCGAAATGGGAAAGACCAAAACCCAGATCTAACCCACACTAATCGTACTCCACTCAATGACAATCGACGCATCACAGACCCACCCGCAGTGGAAAGGCGTTACCAATTTCGGGGAAAGATCCTTGAACAAGGGATCTTTGTGCCACGTATTACAAGGTTTCGTGCGAAAACGAAATCACGAGTAAGTAGGCGTTGCACAATTTTAGGATTACGCCCCATACTAGTGATTCGTCCCCCATTTATCCCTATCAAAAGAAAAATCATTTTCCGAACTTTGGTAGGGACACACCGTGTTGCGGTCTGTGATGGATTTTTCAATCCATCAGACTTTGGCTGTTTGCACGTGGTGTGCCGACTAAATTTTAATAATTAACTAAACTTCTCGAAGGACCACCTTCC
>CM052094.1:22085108-22099487 GCA_028453745.1 Agapostemon virescens
CCAAAATCGAATAGTTGTATGAGAACCCATATATGGGTTCGTAGCGTTCAAAGGGTTAAAAAATTGTGAACGTGACAGAAGTTCTAGTCGCTGCAACCATAAAACAAATCGTAGCACAACGGCGAAATAATTCCGTGTCGACGTTACAAATTCGCAAAAGTTGTCACAAAATCGTAATGCCGACGCGAGGGAATTCGTAGCCGAGGAATTATGACGAAACTAAATCACGGTGCGAGCAAACAGTTAACATAATGGTAGCGTTCGCGCAGGGCTCAGGATATCAAAGTGAGGGATATGGGGTGGTGTCCGGGGTTCATCCGGAAAATGGCTGTTAGCCGCTAGTCTAAGGAGGAAAATTAATATTAAGCGTCCGCGTAACTGCGAGCCGGATGACTAAACGGGTTCGTAAGGACACGCGAGGAGCCGAGGGACCTCTATCCTGGTGAAAATGGTTAGGACCCGTTGTTCAAGGGGTCGTGGCCGGAGGCAAAACATCGGACGTGCGTGAACGAGACATTAGTTTGCCGCGCGAAGGATTACGGGCCCGTGTATATCTCCTCGTTAATCCTGATTTAGGGATTCCGACGTGGAACGGCAGCCGTCCTATTCGTCGCGAATTAAGACAGCGGAGAGCGTGTGCTCGTGCAACATCCGCTACGCAGCATCCTAACGGCGCTTAAGTCAAACCTCGGGGATTAACTTCGATCCCCGTGCCTTCATCCGACGCGCAGCCGATCATTGATCGCGAAAAAGTATCGGCCAACAACGAAAGCCTCGTTCACCCTAACTCCGGGAACCTTCTCCGACGAGTAACTTAACCCTTTCCGTGCAAACAGCCGGCATACGGCTTCTGCGCCGAGGATCATTAAGAAATACAATATTCGCGATCTACGGGGTGGTACTCGCGCAATCGACGGGTATAGCAACGTTTAACGCGTACATCGTTGTATACAGGGTGATCCACTTAAAATCAACCATCTGAATAACTTGGCTGCTATTGGCGACAGGAACGTCCTAAGAACATCCACGAGGACTTACGAAATGAACATTTTAATAACGTATGAAATTTAAATCTTGCGGACGCCCTGTGGATGTTCGAAGTAGACGTTTTTGGACGAACGTGATGTATGTCTTTGGAACATCTGTAGGACTTTCCAAAATGAGCTTGCAAAAGTTCAAAAATGAACAAAAGGAACTTACGAAATGAACGCTCCGACAAGGTACGAAATTCAAGTCTTGCAGACATCCTGTGGATGTCTAAAATTGATGTAGACGTTCGAACACGAAGTAAACATGAAATAAGTATCTGTCGTTTAGAAAATTCGGAAAAATTGGCTTATAATTATAGCGTCGAACCAAGAAGATTCTAAGAAAAAATGCATCAGGCCAAAATTACTTGTTATCGAGAGACTGATCATTCGATGTTACTAGTTTTTTAATAGGCGGAGGCATAAAGGAGATATGAAGGTCATCTGTGTTTCTTTAAGTGGAACGATGTTTTTTTTTAATTTTACACTTTTCGTATCCACTGAAGAATTTTTCGAAACGTATACTATTATTCGCACGAACAAATATTTAATCACCAACTTGAAGCTTATGAAACGACACATTAAAATGGCCATTGCAACTTCGAATGGTCATAGTTATGGATCTCGTATAGACGATTATCCATTTATAAATTATTAATTATATACAGAACAATACAGACTGGTTTAGTTTATCAATTTCAATTTATTTTCAATCGTCTGTCGGCACAATGGATCCGTGAAGACTCGTATCTTCTATTATTTTCTCAGGGGCTGTTTACCGCGCGGTAATTTTACATTACGGCGTGTTTATATGAACAGTCGTCGTAACGATAAATATTGGGTAGTCGGAAGAGTATTGAGAGATTTTTGTTATTAGATGTTGTTTGGCGTAATATGTCGGGCAACACTAATCAGATTGCGTCATACTGACGCGCATTTGAGAGGTGACATTTCGGCCTATTATTTTCATGCAGACAGTTTTGTATTGCGACATTCGTGTCAAAAGTAATATTGGTGTGAAAATGTGTGAAATTTCTGAAAAAATTCACCATGTTTTGCAATTTCACTATGAAAAAGGCAAAAACGCTGCACAAGCCCGGGACAAAATTTATGGTGTTTACTTTCAAGATGCTTTATCAAATGCAACAGCATGTAGATGGTTTGCTGGTTTCCGTTCTGGAAATTTCGATATTAACACGTTGAATGTCACGCAAATTTTGCATGCTTCGAACAAGTTTCATTTGTTTCATTTATAGAAATGATCAGCGTTATTGAACAAAAGTGTTAGTTACTAAAAATTAAAGTTTTCACCTCATACTATAATCTGGTTAATTTTGGTAATTATTTTTGATAACCGTTCATAAACGATGTAACGGTGCCGGTCACCGGTGACCCCCGTGGCATTCAACGTATTAAAGATGTACCTCGTTGTAGTGGACTAATCACGGAAAAAAGTAGATGAAATAATGCATCCGTTTTGAATCATTTGCAGAAGGCTGGATACGAAAACAAGCTCGATGTTTGGATGCCTCATGATTTAACAGAGAAAAATTTGATGGATCGAGTTTCCATCTGTGAATCATTGCTCAAACATAATGAAATAGAACCATTTCTTAACTTGGCTGGGAAATTTCGATGCATTCACCATATGTATAGCCCAGACCTTGCACCATCAGATTATCGTTTGTTTCGATCTCTGTAAAACTACCTTGGTCTTAAAAAGTTAGATTCAGAAAAGGACTGTAAAAATCACTTGGCCTAGTTTTTAGCCGATAAACCACAGGAGTTCTATTCCGACGGGATTATGACTCTACCCCAAAAATGGCAAAAGGTCATAGATAATAATGGCCAATATATACTTGAATAAAATTCATTTTGAATAAAAGAAACATTTAACACTTTAACTGCCGGATTAACAACCTCAAAAATTCACAAAATCAAAGTAATTTGTATAATGAAGTAACGATTGAAAATCTAGAACGTATGACACAAAGTTATCCGTCAACCTTTTCGTATTCTCCAGATATCAACTAAACGTACTAATTTATTTTTAAACATGATCAAATAATTCTGTCACCCATATATGGATGACATGGCAGTTAAAGTGTTAATCAAAAAATGACAAAAATCTCTCAATACTTTTCTGATTATCCAACATATCCTTATAATTTCAATAATTCTAGAATAAATAATCTGAACACAGTCAGAGTCACCGATACTGCTAATCGTGCGACGGACAGTCATAAGTAAAATCGTAATTTATATTTCTGATACAGTTAGGAGCATTAATCTGCGGATGTGCGATTATTTGTCAGCGTTAAGGAAGCACGAGCAGACGTTGAATCGCGACCGTCACCCGGTTCGGCAGTAACCGGGGTTCAACCGTGTACGAGTGGATTTATCGGCCACCCCGGCGCCCGTAAGAGCTTGTTAGACCCGCGAAGTATGCAATAAGAGAATTTACCTCCGGCTTTCGAGAAGGTGTCCACGCCGCGCTGAGGTAACGACGAGCGCCACGTAAGAGGCCCGCGAGACGCCTTATTAATATAATCCTATAATTCCGGTCGGATATATTCCGCTTGTGTGCGCACTCCACGGTCAGCCGTCTCAGTGTCGGTATCAATTACTTTACCCTTGTCAACCCGGTTAACCGTTCTCCCAGGGTGCAACGTAACGTTTCCACGGTTCTACGGCAACCTCTGCCTACCATACAGACTCTGTCAGTCCCGTACATCAGGAAACCAAACGAATCGAGACGGTCTCTCCAATTTATTCTTTCCCGCGTTTGCTACAACCCTGCGAAAAGCCTACGGAAAACCTACGAAAAACTTGAGAATTGCGAGGCAATTCGATAAGAGGTTGTTGGATCACCAACTACCTACCAGGTCTGCAAATTTGAAACTGGATTTTGTCTGTACGTGGCGCTAACTGTCGATGCAGTTGTAGTGGACCCCTTGGAGAAAAGTCAATCGGACTCAGGGAAGAACACAAAATTTCTCCAAGGGGCCCGTATAGGAAAATGATGTCCCCACCCCAGAAGTTTCCTTGTCGAAGGAAATTTCTGAGGGACACGGGATAGATTAAAAGCGAAATTCTGACGGATGACTGAAGCTAGTCGTTCATCCGCAGAGTAGCACCGACGTATCGATGTCAGTTCGTTCGTTTGTTATTGTTATGTTTTTGGTGATTTTCGTTGTCTGTAAATAAACTGTTGTTGTTGTGAAAATTAGGCGAATTTGATTTCAGTAGAACAATTCATCTAAACTAATAATTCGTCTAAATAGTTATCGTGAAACCGCGTCATTGATGCTGTTCGTTGCATCGCGTTGTGACGCGGATAATGGTTCAGCATCGCCGTACGTCGTAAATCTTCGATTTAAATTTCTTGACAACGCGAGCTCGAAACGATTCCCTATTATCCGTTTAGATGATAGGGATGATACTTTGTTAAATGACTGGAGAGATATTCACGACAAACGTAAATACTATATTAGGTAAATCGGAAAGTTCCGTCCGTTTTTTTACAAAAAGTATAGCTTTATTCATGAAAGAAAATGAAAAAGTACGTTAATCAAAATATTGTCCATCGTTAGCGATGACTTTTTCCCATCTTTCGGGCAGCAAGCGAATTCCGCGTCGAAAGAATGATTCATCTTTGGAGGTTATCCAGGCGGAGATCCATTTTTCGAGATCTTCGTACGAATTAAATCGTTCTTCAGCAAGTGCGTGTGCCATCGACCGAAACAAGTGGTAGTCAGATGGGGCACAGTCTGGTGAATAAGCCGCATGTGGTAGCACTTCCCAGCGAAGTGCTTCTATCGTTTCCTTGACAATTTTTGAGACGTGAGGCCGAGCATTGTCATGCAGCAAAATCACCTTACGCTGTCTCGTTTCATATTGTGGTCGTTTTTCGTGCAATGCTCGACTCAAACGGATAATTTGTTGTCGGTAGAGATCTCCTGTGACTGTTTGCCAAGTTTTTAGCAGTTCATAGTATACCACACCTTCCTGATCCCACCAAATGCAGAGTAAAGCCTTTTTTCCGTGGATATTCCGCTTTGGCGTCGATGTTGAGGGTTGGCCAGGATCACGAATGATTTTTCGACTTTTAGGATTGTCAAAATAAATCCATTTTTCATCCCCAGTGATGAGACGATGGAGAAACCCTTTTCTTTGTTGCCTAGCAAGCAAAATTTCGCAGATGGTTTTCCGCCTTTCAATGTCTCTTGGCTTGAGTTCATATGGGACCCACTTTCCTTCCTTGTAGACCTTCCCTAAGGCTTTTAAACGGTCGGAAATGACAGATTGAGCACAATTTAATGCTTCTGCAATTTGTTTTTGCGTTTGACATGGATCTTCATCCACCAACGTCTGCAATTCTTCGTCTTCGAATACTCGTGGCCGTCCAGAACGCTCTTTGTCCTCCAAAGAAAAATCACCATTTTTAAAACGCCGAAACCACTCTCTACATGTTTTATCGGAAACAGCATTATCGCCATAAACGTCTACAATCATTCGATGAGCTTCAGCTGCCGTTTTCTTCCAACTGAAACAAAAGACTAACACTTCGCGCAAATGTCGCTTATTCGGCTCAAATTCCGACATCTTCAATGTAAAAAAAACGAAGTTATTGATGCAAGCGTAAATTGTTGTGTACTGAGTTTTATTAACAGATGTTCAAACTAAAAAGTTAGCCTTACTTTAGAGGTTATAGTTACCCACAGTTCGAGCTACGGCTACTTGACGCTAGATGTACAAAACTTTCCGATTGACCTAATATTTTAAATGCAAACACAAAAACTTCGCAATGATTACAAGTGAGGTATGTGATTAATGGCAAGGTTTTCTTGTCGAGAGATGTTTTTGAAGAGTTCTCTTCGAGAGATGGTATTGAATTGTTTCTGAGTGTTACTTTTATTGCAAATAACCTCGGTGTAGGCGGGAACATAACATGATTTAAGCGGATCCGTGGATTTTACATTTTTCGGGGTACGGAGGGAAACGGTCACCTTAGCTGATTGGTTTTAGCATTGCAGGGAAAAATTAAGGTGACCGCCCATATTAACCAGTTAACTGTGATTGACGAGTATACTCGTCATGGAGAAGTGGCACGATTTTGTGTATTGACGAGTATACTCGTCATGCGTATAAAGTAGTGGCCATTGGCTATTTAAATTGTAATTTTTTAGAAAAACTAAACATATTCTCAAATTTCAAGATGTTTAGAATATTTTGAGGCCATGGCGGAATAAGACAAGCAAATAAAAAATATAAATAACTTGAGATGAACTCATGCGTCTCCGTAGGCACCGACTGAAACAGTTTACCAGTTCGCATAACGAATTTATTTATGTGTGATGATAACGTTTTTTAGATGTTAGCCTAATAGGGGCAAAGGCAAAAGTCAGAAAGTTGATTTATAATAGGGTTCCTTCAAGTATGGTCAGTCATGGAACAAATGCGTGACGCCGACCAGGTATTTAATATATGTGTATGTTAACCAAATAAGTAAATATTAGTAATAAAATTCTCAATTTTATAAAATAAATCCATCTTTTTGATCCAATATCTTACCAGCACAACTTACTCTGTGATTGAAGAGTATACTCGTCATGGCTCGATTCTGGCGACACAAAACAATGCGCGCTCTCAAACGAGGGCGCCACAGTTAACTGGTTAAAGGTCACTCGAAAGTACGAATTTGCACCTGCGCGTGACGCGCGGGGAATCCGCGTGCCTCGAGACTTAACCGTAGCAAGTAATAAACCCGGAAAAGCGCCTCATCTTACACAGCAATCGGGAACAATAAGTTATTAACGGTGACTCGATGTCTGGTCACCAGCTGTGAGTCGTAAAGAAATAAAGTACTTAACACTTTATCGACCGGCGACTATTTCAGAATTTTTGTAAGGCCCATGATCCATGGCTGAAAACTTTTTAATGGCTCTTTCAACACTAACAGCAATTTTTATTGCGAATCAACAATGCATCCCCAATAATATTGTCTAATAATGTTATTACAAATTGGAATGTAAAAATAGAATTTTAAGCTTCATTTTGATACAGCGCGAATATTGAAAAGCCTAATAGTAGGCTTCCGGTCGATAAAGTGTTAATATTCTAAAGGAAGAAATGACTTTTCGGAGAAACTGCCTGCTACGACGGGGTTCGTATGTATGATGTGCTTACCGGATTAATGAAATCGGTACTCTAGTGTCGTTTGAAAGATAATGAGTTTCGTCGACATTCTTGATTTTCTATAGGTTTTAACCCTTTCGCGACGGCACACCTGTACCATTCTTCGCTACTTTTTGCGATGGCGCGACTGACCATACTTCACCACCAATGTATTTATAGCTTCATTTTGAGTTCGCTTTTGAAATAAAATAATAATATAATTATGATTTTAATAGTATTTATTCCATATTATTTTTTAATAATCTTTTATAGTATGAAAAATTTTAAAACAGGGACAAATAACAGCCGCTGCAAACCAATAAGTGACTGCCGTATATACACGGCGTCAATCGCTGCAAACCAATAAGTGACTGCTGTATATACACGGCACCCGTCGCGAAAGGGTTAACGCTGAACAGACGATAAAGATTTCCGAGATTTGTGTCTATGTTTGTCTATATTCGGCTCATCAACCTATATTACCAGGTACTATATTACAGTTACCAGGTCTGTAAATATGAAATCGAAATTTGCCCACACACGGCACTAGTTATTAGTGTAATTACCGCGAAACCGCGTCGTTAACGTCATTTTCTTGTCTTGACATCTGATAAAAATTATCAACTCACAACTATACAAGTTTCATACGACAGCATAGTTTTTAATAGCGTCGAACATGTCGAATTTTATGCCTGAAAACTACGATTTGCGGACAGCACTGATTTTCTGTTACCATTTGAAGAAAACTGCTGTAAAATCGCATCGAATGCTTGTCGAGGCTTACGGTGAACATGCTTTTGGTAAATCACAGTGCTTTGCGTAGTTTAAAAAATTCAAAAGTGGCGATTTTGACGTGAGAAACGAGGAACGTGGAAGACAACCGAAGAAGTTTAAAGACAGCGAATTGTAAGCATCGTTGGATGAGCATGATGCTAAAACGCAACAACAACTTGCAGATTAATTAAATATGACACGAGAAGCCATCTCCATACGTTTGAAAGTCAAGGGAAAGATCCAGACGATAGGAAAATGGGATTAAATAGCAACGCAAAGTGATTTTGCTGCATGATAATGCACATCGCGCACAGCAAAATCGATCAAGGAAAGGCTTAATCACCAGACTTGACTTTATGCGGTTATTGTTTATTAGGAGTACAAATAAGTCTCCGCCGTTTGAAATCAGATAGAGAAAAGTTTTTGATAATTAAATTATAATTGTTTTAAAGATACGATGCATATACTTTAACCCTTTGTGGACGAGGATTTTTGAAAATATTTGAGATACTCATTGTCAGAAAATAAAATTTTGTAGTAATGTTTTCAGTTCTGAGTGAAAATTAAAATGTATATTGATCTTATATTATTACAATAATTAAATTATATTTGTTGTAACTTTAAGGATTGAATATGTAGACCTGATATTACCAATATGACGACACTCGTTCATAAAGGGTCAACTTTTATTATTTATTTTAATGATTAATGATACAGTTCAGAGTGATATATTTTAAAGCACATATATTTTAAGAGGTTAACCATGTAGCAAATAAAAATTGTCACGGTATTTTTGCGAGCATATATGAATATCAAGAAAAGTGCAGGAAGCGATACAAGTATTTTGGTTATTCAGTTTTATAGCGACACGAGGTAATTTGTTAATTTTCGTGTCTGTTATAAGGACAAGAAATAAATAAATAGTAATGTAAGTGAATTCGAAAAAATAGATACCAAAAAAAATTTTTTTTTAAGAAATGCAACTGTAAATGTATACGTCAAAAAGAAAAATATATGCTATACATAAATGGAAAGCTATTAAAACTTTCCTTGAAGACTCGGAACAGTTTCTTGTTAATCGACTCTCTTTCGGTAAATATTTGATCGCTTTACGTCGCGACGCAATTCGAATTTATCTAGTCAACCGTCAAGGCGTATTTGAATACAAATAACAAGTTAACTAGTCTCCTCCGGATAATAGGTTAATCACGAGCAAAATATGTCCGGAGCTTGGCCTGATTAAAGTTTCACAGTAATTTATGAGTCTCTTTGGAAGTTATCAAACTTCCAAACTGTCTGCGTAATCACCGAACGAGTTTATAATTTACGTGTCTTTAATAATGCTCAACTTATACTAGATTTTCGTGCCTTAATATATGCATTTTAATATCGTGTTCTATCACGAATACGAATTAAGAAAGCATTTTCACATACTTCAAACAAATTTCATTTTGCTTAACCCCTTGCCATATTATGACGAATTAGACTCGTTGAACATTTCTTACCTTTCTTTCTAGACGAAATTGAATATTGTTAATTTAAAATATATAGCAGTATAAAAGATATAAATTATCTTTTCTCTTCGGTAACATTTCTAGCGATAAAAATGTTAGAAATAACTTTAGTTACAAAGAAAACGGCACGACAGAGAGTTAATATAACAAACTCCTGTTAAATGGTCGTATACAAAAATGGCCGCTGCGTTTCCAAATGCCTGTAGAGGTTAGTTAACCAGTTAGCTGTGGCTAAAATACAGGCAATTGTCCATGCGAAAAATTTAGTTACCATTAGCTATTTAAATTGTAATTTTAGCGAAAACTAAAAGATGTATTCGTAAATTTCGGTATGTCTAGAATATTTGGAAATCAAGACGAAATAAAACGAACAAATAAAAAGTATAAATAATTTGAGATGGATTCATGCATCTCCGTATGCTCTAACTAGAACTCTTGTTTCTCGCGACATACATAGGTGCGCGCTTTGAAAAAGTTAACTGGTTAACTTTTGGATCATTTTCGTATCCTGTAAACGATTCTCAAAAATATAAGAAATCATTTAAACGTTAACTTAGGGCCTATTTAAACCGTTAACACGATCCGTGCCACATGGACTACCGGTCGTACATATTATGTAATAGCATATTGTTCATTTAATGCGCTAAAAATATATTGGATAGTCGGAAATGTGTAGAGATTTTTGTCATGTTTTGATTAAATGTTTAAAGTAATAGTAAATCAGTAATAAAGTAAAATAAATTAGTCAGTTACAGTCTAATTGTCGCAGAATCAAGTACTTGTGAAGTCAAATTAATTGTTATTAAGAATAAAGTGTAATTTGGTATATTTTAACTTCTACTGTGTACTTTACCAGTCTTACACGGATTACATACTTTTTCGGCCTTTCAACATTACTTCTAGATCGTATTTTGTATTATAAACAATTATTTCAATTTGTCAGTGGTTTTCAAAAAATAAAATTATACCGTTACAATCGAGATGAGTGAAACTAATAATAATGTGAATGTGCAAAATAGTGAATCATCTGATGGTTCTTCAATACGATTTATCAACAAAAAGTCTGGCTCAAGAAAACGTTTATGGTTGTCTTCGAATTCTTCTGATTGCAACAAACACATTGATTGTAAGGAAAAGAAGTTGTAATCCTGATAATTAGGCCCGAAATATACAAAAGCTCAAAAGAACAAAAGGTTTAGCACACAGGAATAGAGGAGGATATTTAATACCTGCAAAAACATTTGCTTTTATACTATAGAAACTTAAAAACAAATTGAAGAGATGAGTCCTTACATACAGCTGATGAAGAAGACATCGTTTATATTGCCGAAGAATTAATCACAAATAACAATATATTATAACAGAACCATTAGTATTCATTTTTATGAAAAATTTGTAATAAAAATATCTAATAATAAACTTTTTCTGTGAATAAAAGCTTAAAATTTAAACACTAAATTTAAATTTATTACTTTTTTCATATGTCAAATCGATTACTTCCACCAGTCACCTAAAACTTGTAACATTATTGACAATAACTTTTTGGCTATTCTTTATTATTAATTTTACATACTGTTAGATGAAAGCTACATCTTTATTTATGCATTCTACAATATTTAATTAAGTTTATCTTATATAGAATAACACTTTAAAAAACAATACACATTATTTCATCATATTTCTCCCCTTTTTGTTTTATGGAGTTAATCAATTTGTGCAATGAACGGCTCATATGTAACCCAGATCAAAGGAATGAAACATAAAAAATGTAGTAGAAACATAAAAGTGTAGAACAAAGCAAATAAATTTGTAATAATGTATGAATCTTTGGTTACATAATAAACGGCTTGTACGAAAAATCAAGCAAAACATAACTTGCCACGGAACGTGTTAAGTACCGACTCGAGTAACCGCTGAAAAGATCAGAGACGAATAAGACATTTCCAAGATGATGGAAACGCGCGAAGATTACCTGATATTCGCGAATCCAATTCGCGAATGCTGCACGTTGATCATCTGCCATCTGACACGTTCGCCGGTGTAGAATTGCGTGTGCGACAATCGCCTCATCTCTCAGTCCGGGCTGTTTCAGAAGCGCAAAAAGATACTGTCCAACAATAAGCGACGCGGGAGAAGAAACGAAGGCACGAGTAACGGTCTCCATGATCGTCGCCGCTGAGCGGCGAATTATTGTCAATGTCCACCCCTCGACACATAAATCGAGGTATCGAACCGAACCAAGCTGTTTCCCATCCTCCCCCGTTTATTCCCGACGCTTCCTTGCGGTCTCCGGTTGATGCACCTAACGAAGTGCACCGACGTACCCACGGAAGATTAGCTAATCGATATTCTCAGTAACTCTTATCGGCTATCTCCGTGGAAAAAAGTTGCATAATCCACTTTTACTCCGAGAAGTTATCTTCATAACTCATCGACGAGGATGAAAGTCTTTAGAAACTGTCCAGGAAAATCTTCCCAATATTTCATTTATATTAATAGAAATTTCAGTTTCTTAGTGGACACTCGATCGAAACTTCGGTATTCTTTTTTTAAATAATTTTCTCATTCTACTAATCGATTTGATCAAACCTTTCTTCTAGGTGAACACTTTCTAGGTAGACACTTGATCGCAACTTTGGAATTCTTTTTCAAATAATTTTCTTCTTCAACTAATTAACTTGATCAAACCTTTCTTCTAGGTGGACACTTGATCGCAACTTCGGAATTCTTTTTTAAATAATTTTTTCATTCTACTAATAGACTTAATCAAACTTTTCTTAGAATTAGTTTTCAAATAGAATGTTTTTAGTATTTAAAATTCGCTTGGTGATACCTTCCATAGAATTTATTTTTAAATACAGAAATCTCTATTAAAAAGTAGTATAAACTTAGTCACGACTTCCTTAGAACTAGTTTTCAAATGGAATGATTTTTTACATTTAAAATTGACTTGGTGATACCTTCCATAGAATTTATTTTTAGATATAGAAATATTTTTTAAAAAGTAGTATAAAGTTGGTCACAACTTCCTGAGAACTCGTTTTCATATAGAATGTTTTTTAATATTCAAAATTGGCTTTGTCACTCCTTCCTTGCAACTCGATTTCAAAAGGAATGATTTTTAATATTTAAGATTGACTCGTGACACCTTCTATATAATTTATTTTTGCATATGGAAATCTTTCTTAAAAAGTAGTATCAACTTGGTCACACCTTTCTTAGTACTCGTTTTGAAAGGGAATGTTTTTTACTAATATTTAAAATTGACTTGGTGACGCCTTCTATAGAAGTTATTTTCGAATATAGGAATCTCTCTTAAAAAGTAGTATAAATTTGGTCACACCTTTCTTAGAACTCGTTTTGAAAACGAATGTTGTTTATTAATATTTAAAATTATCTTGGTGATACCTTCTATAAAATTTATTTTTATATATAGAAATCTTTCTTAAAAAGTACTATAAACTTGGTCACACCTTCCTTAGAACTCGTTTTCATATGGAATGTTATTTAATATTTAAAATTGACTTGGTGACACCTTCTATGTAATTTAATATTAAATATAGAAATCTTTCTTAAAAACTACTATCAACTTGGTAAAACCTTCTACAAAATTCCGGTATAAAAATCGAGTGTCTCGTTTGTATTACTAAAAATATTTTGTTAACAATCTCATTCTACTCTTCACTCGCGACGATCAGGAATCTCTTCCGAAATAATAGATATTCTCGAAATTTGTTGTATAAAAATGTCCATTATTCAAGCACGTCTCTTAAAAACAATTCTTCCGGATTCTCCGTGCAAAATAACAGAATATAAAGTCTTCCTCCACGAACAAAACAAACAAACATAGCAATCTCGAACCGAGAACAGTCACAATCGATTCCCCTAGACACTGTCGCCACCAGCACGGACCAGTACGTCCACTTCCATCATAGTCTCTCGACACGGATGATCGGCCAACAGCATCCAAACGCGTCACAAACTGCATTCGATTAAAGAAAGAAAAGGCTGTCGTCAGCAATTCTCCAATATTTGGGGATTCACCCTTGGTGGATCACGCGGTTCCCATCCTAGTCAAACATCCTCGAGGTTGTGTCGAAGGCTGAACTGTTCCGACGCGGAGAAACTAGGTCCTGGGGCACCCTAGAGCCAGCTCGGAGCTACCCTAAGCGGTTCGTTCGACCGGTGGCTGTTAGGCTAAGCACCCTCGCGTCGCGAAAAACCGCAAGACAGAGGAAAAGAAGTGGCGGCGAGTAAACGGAAGGACACGATATTCTTGTTATTTTGTTAGCGCGACGA
This sequence comes from Agapostemon virescens, assembly GCA_028453745.1. Lineage (NCBI taxonomy): Eukaryota > Metazoa > Arthropoda > Insecta > Hymenoptera > Halictidae > Agapostemon > Agapostemon virescens. The sequence goes on from CM052094.1 coordinate 22,098,901, forward strand.
CGGAAGATCAGGCGAACGGGTAAGCGTCGAGTGAAACACTAGCTAGCGGGGTGCATGCTAGCTAGGGGCGCGCCCCCTCGCACACAGGCCCCCCTTTCGCTAGGCTCCTCCTGCGCGTGTATGCATCGGCGTACATTCGATACGTTGTCCACGAGGGGTTCTCTCGACCCATCGTTGCCGCCGTTACCACCGCCGTGGCTATGACTAATAAGAAGCCGAAGACACTGTCACACGAGTCCACCGGGACAGTGTTAAACGATGCGGAAACCTAGGGCTTCGATCGGCTAGGGGTGCTCGATAGGTGACCCTCAATCCCCACCGTCAACCACCCTGTCCATCGTGTACACGATCGTCTGGACATGGACGCGAATCTATACCGGGATCGTTATCTACTATTGTTAGCAGTCTATGATTGTTCATTCATGACTATAGCTGTCTGAAGCTGCTTTTAGCTGCTGATGGTCTTTAGGTGATCCTGAATTCTCAACGTCATTCACAAGTATCCATCGTATGCACGATCGTCTCGACCTAGACACGAATCACTATTGGGATCGTTATCTATTATTGTTAGCAGTCTACGATGGTTC
>CM052094.1:22106847-22136878 GCA_028453745.1 Agapostemon virescens
ACCGCGTACACTTTTCTCAATGGGATATACGGAAATATGAAAGTGATAAAATGTTTTTCCAAACAGTATTGTTTACGGATGAAGTATCCTTTACAAATTATGGTCAGATGAATCTCAAGAACATGCATTATTGGTCGGTTGAAAATCCACGATGGTTTAGACAACTCGATGAGCAGAGACCATGGACCATAAATGTCTGGTGTGGTATTCTAAATAATAGGATAATTGGGCCGTATTTTATCAACGGTACGCAAACTGGGCAAAAGTATGCTGAATTTTTAGAACATATTCTACCAAGTTTATTAGAAGATGTACCATTTAGGGACCGACTAGCATTATGGTATCAACACGATGTGTGTCCAGCACACTTTTTCCATATTGCAAAACGTGTCCTCAATGAAAAATTCCCAAATCGTTGGATGGGACGCAATGGACCTGTATCATGGCCGGCTCGTTTACCCGATCTCACCCCACTTGATTTTTTCTTATGGGGGACATTAAAGGGTACGGTTTATCAAGAGCAGCCCACGACGCTAGAAAATATGAAGGAACGAATAATTGCAGCATGTGCCGATATGAAACCTGAAATCATCGAAAGAGCTGTATAATCTGTCGTTTTTCGCCTAACGAAATGTATCACAACGGAAGGACATCATTTCGAACATTTATTGCAGTAATAAATGTGATTATTTACAAGTTCAAGTTCATGGTCGAATTCCTGTTACCGTTGAAATCTGAAATGTCGCTGAAAGAAAGTTCTGCATTAATTAGCAAATTTTAGAGTTCCCGGTCATTTCAAGGTTGTGCTATTAAACATGGAGGTATGCACAATAATGTTTGCTATAAGATACAATAACAAAAACTGTGTATACATATGTAAAAAAACACAAATGACCTTGGAGAAACGATTAAAAAATTACAATTTACAAAAAACGATTCTTCCATCTGATTCGTCTTTTGAAACCATTTAGACTACGTTAGCAACATTTTTCGTATTTTCAGAGGTAGTAGAGATATTTAGATGTCCTGTTTTAGACGAAACACCCTGTATACTGCTTGAAAAATAATACGCGATATTATACGCGTTAACGCAAGAAAAGTAAACAATTCATTTATGGTTGTATCGGACCAATTTCGTAACGAAGGAGATACGCCGCTATGTGCTGCTGTGTATCGATAGTAACTATTTGTTGTATTTACAATATCTCCTACTAAATTTTCGGAAAAAAGGAACTCTCGGCCGTGCGCGTTCATATCACGGCCGTCGACTTGTAGTTTCTAACGAAATTATTAGATACTGTTACTGAAGATACCTCGTGGATTCTGTATAAAAATTCCTGTCAGCGTTGAAAGATCGATTAGAAAGTTTTCAATCATGGACTGTGGAAGTTAAAAAATTCTGAAAGAGTCATCGGTCGGTAAAGTGTTCATGCCGAACATAAACGATACATCCTGCAGTTTACGATGTTTCAAAATACGATGGATGAAAACAAATTTTATTGTGTATAAAGATCCGCGGTCCATTTATAAATTATGCGAAGCTTTCGTTTTAGGTAACTGTACAGTGCCTGTAGAGATAAAGAAACCAATATTTATATTTTGTATTTGTATTTGTATTTGTAATGATACCACCCGAGAAAAACTGATTTTTTAACAGTTTACTTTCTTCGCGATTGAAACAGATTTCAAATTATAAGGGCAGTAGTTTCGTGCGGTTCGACGATTAAAAATTGTTTTACGCATCAAACTGAAGCGAAATTTTGAAAGGCTTCGGTCGCTGACTAGTTAGGGAGCGATACTTAAACGAGAAAAAAATATTCACGCGTTTAACCATTCCCGAAACCCGAAACGCTGATTCCGCGTCATAGTCTTGTTTTACCCTCCGAAGTGTTATCTGGCTAGAGCCCGTAAAACGCTCGTTTGTTCTCCTCGATACGATCGCGTGCCGTTTCGGTACCGGGGAAGGGTTGTTCCATAGGCAATTTTTGTGGGTTCAGGTTCCTCGGAAAAGAAGCCCTTTATTGATTTATCTAAGCTAGCGCTTAGTCAACCGAATTTCCCGGAACCATCGAACTCAATTGTTTGTCCTGCCTGTTGCAAAAAACCACGACGATCCGTCTTCGTCCTCCGACGAATCAGATTCCCTTGATGATCGTGCAAAATGTATGCGGTCATTGTCCTGATCCGTCATTTCACGCTTCCGCCATTTATTATGGACATTGAAGGGACGAGGACTTTGGCAAAAACTGGAATAAATTTTGATACGTCGCAGATTGAATAATGATGTTATGCGTTATGCTGTTGTCACCATTTTTTAAATTGAGAATATGCAAAAAGACGATTAAGAGGATTAGAAAGTTTACTTGGCAACAGACAAAAAGAAAAACGTTTTTAAAGGTTTACTAGAAAAACTACTTTGATGGGTTGTGAAAATCGTTTATCTTACTTTGTGTATTTTGTTTGAGTTTGAGATTTTAACACACTCGTTTACAAAGCATTCGAGTTGAATTCAAAATTTAGGTAACGCTGGGAATGCTTATTACATGGTTTAAATTCAGTTTGATCCAATAGAATTTATCATAGCTTCTTTTCCAAACTCTCTCGTTCCTATCGCAGAAACGCCGTCAATAATTAACAAGCACGACAAATTTCAAATTTTAATACTCAATCCATTTTCTCTAAAAATATCTGAAAGCGTTCACAATACGTTTCCTGTGCATTTTCCTTGAAAAAACAAGTTAAAGATTCTTTTCCACTCTCGCGCTCCTATTGCAGTAACTTCGTCATAAACAATTACAATTATTTAAAAAAAAAATGGATGTACATTCTTCCAACATGTGTTAACAAGCCCTCCAAATTTCAAACTTTAATACTCGATACAATTTCTCTAAAAACATCTGAAAGTGTTCATTATACGTTTCCTGTACATTTTCCTTGAAAGGACAGTCAAAGCTTCTTTTCCACTCTCGCGCTCCTATTGTAGTAACTCCGTCGAAAACAATTACAATTGTTTAAAAAAATATCTTAATATCCAAATATCGGTTAACAAACATGGCAAATATAAAATTGTAATATCTAACACCTCGATTTAAAAGAATTCCGAAATTTCTTATTCGGATTCTCAAAGCTTATGAAGTTAAGGAAAGGAATAGAAAATAAACTTAAAAACAGAATTTGAGGAAATTCAAATAAAACACGGTTGCATTCCCCGAAAATCCGCACCCCGATGGATCGAGGGAAGACTATCTGAGAGGATACGTTGAAGTGTCGTCAGAGGGGGTTGAAATCGATTCTTTGATCGTGCTTATGCGGTCCGGCGTGATTTACCGGGCTCTGTTCTCCGTGCTACCCCTCTCTCGTCGACGCGACTAGGCGAGCACGTTTTTATCACGAACGAAACGTGCACCAGATGCGGACCGTGTCACCCTAACGCGTCTCTCTTGCCTGCTCATAACCCTCGCGAACGGTTAGTACATCAAATTTCCTCGTTCTCGTGCGGGAGGGCCCCATGTGTCGCGATCCACGTCGCGGGTATATGTAAAACGCGAATTTCGATTCGCGTTGCGTCGCCCAGTCGGCTTCGGGTAACGACACTCCCGAGAGAAGAACAACGAGCTCTCCGGATTCCTGCCCCCTTGAGATTGTGCCCCTTGGAAAGAGTGTCGTGTCTTAAGGGGGCACTCTTCCAAATGTTTTTGTTCCCCCATTTCCAATACGATCTTTACGAATTTGTTTAACCTGTGGCACACCAATATCGCCTTAGGAGCGACATTAAAAATTATCATACTACTGTTTGTAAAGACGCGAATAACGCCTTAAGAATATTTTTAAATGAATTGAGAGGTTATAACCGTCCATGTGAAATGCCAGATGTTTTAACCAGTATTTTTGCCAGAGCTTGGGATATCGGTTTATTAGGGTTGTCCTTTCTAGACACGTACGCCTTCGAGACTTTTACTTTTGCACTCAATAGCAATTGACGTACCATAAACCTCCAGATGTGAATCGCCAGGTATTAGCGAGCGCGCGATCACCCTTGGGACGTTATCCGAGACGTACCGTTTTGGGGACATTTTGCTGCTGCTCCCATTGTGGGGTGGGCGACAAATTAAGAAGCCAATCAGGGTTTACATATATTTTTGTATGTACTCATTGGCGGTGGCTGTTTACGCCCCATCGATGAGCACTAGTATAAGTATCCGGTGATTGCAACGCTCACGCGGCTGTTTACTTTATTTTTCATAAGCAGTTCAACTCTATTTTTCATAAGCTGTTTTACTATATTTTTCATAAGTTATTTTATTCTATTCTTCATACACTGTTCTACTTACATTTAACGGCTGTTCTTCTATTTCATACGGTGTTTATTCATTTTATAGTTTAAAGTAACATTGTAATAACTGTTGAGGTATTTGTATTAAAGTGAAAGGACTCGCGTAAGAATGGAGTGAAAAATAACTATAATATATATATATATATATATTTGAAAGAAAGAAGGTGGAATACAATATTGGCGTCTACTAGACGGACGCACGTTACGGACGGAACAGCACAGAACAGAACAACTGACTTTACGCTGTTGCAGTACGCACATTTATACCTAAACGCTCATACTTGCGAGTGCACGCAGGTATACCTAAAGAAGGGCCAAGTACAGATAGAACAGTATATGCTGTTTTCGGAGGTGTAGAGTTTTCCACGAATACAGGGATTCTCATTTCCTTAACAGTGACATACGGTAACGGTCTACTCAGAAGTGTATATAATCATTAAAGTTCACAAGTATAATTACAAAGTTCGTGTAACGGTCATCTGATTATCTCCCTTTCTTACTTCACACCATCTATGGCTCACTAATATTGTCGAGCCCTGTCAAGACGCAATAACACTGTTCAAAAGAATTTTTACAACGCCACGGTCTGCACTTAGTGTTATGTCAACGGGACAGGTCAAAATGACACGCCTTGACTTCTTATTTGACAGTTATTGGAATTATAAGAATGATCCCAGGAAAACTTTTTATATAAACTCTTTTATGAACTCGTTCTACCACCTACGCTCGCCACCAGGTCGACAATAAGACGACTTTCCCGCTATTACCTGATCCGCCTCCGATTTATATACATATACAAGGTGGGGCACTTAAAACCGGCCACCTAAATAACTTGGCTGTCATTGTTGATAGGAAAAAAATGTATTAGGCCGAAATTATTTGGTATCGAGGGGATGATCATCTGATGTTACTAGTTTTTTTTATAGGTGGAGGTGTCAAAGAGATATGAAGGTCATCTCTGTTTTCTTAAATAGAACAACATATTTTTTACTTGCATTCTGATAGAGTATTTCAAAACGAATACATTGACGTATTGGAAAGGTCATTCGTAGTCTGGTTTAAACTAATTGTGTTGGAAAATAATTTACTTTAAGGAATTGTTCAATCAACCTTGAATACATTGATGCATGCTCTGAAATGTTGCTTGACGGATAATCCGGCAAGTTGAATTTCAGTTGCATTTATCGTGGCACAAGCTCTTCTTATACGACCCTTCATACAGTACCTCAAAGTAAAACTCGGACACCTATATTTTTTCACTTTCTGAGGTTATTATTAGTATAAGAAAACAAATTAAATGAAAAACAGAATTATTTTCAATAATTTACACTTAAGGTCAAATAAAATTTATTAAGCAAAGACAAAAATTATTCACGATAATTCAAAACAAAATGGAAATGTTAAAAGTCATGAAAACTAGCCTCAAACTGAAACTCGGACAGTTGGTAATCCTTTGGGAAAAACAAATGAAATGCGGGGAATCACCCTTCATTTTTTCATACTTTCATTTTATGTAGGTTTTAGTCGACGTAAGTCGTTAGTTTCTGTGAAATTATGTTTTAATTTCTCAAAATGGATAGACAATGTGAACAAACGTCAATAGAAATCCGGGAACTTGTTATAAGTCAATTTAGAGACGGTTTGTCTGTACGAAATATTGCATCAATAGTGAAACGCAGTCACTCTACAGTTCATGATATTATAAAACGCTTTAGATCCAGAAATAATGTGGAAAATAAACGAAAACTAAGTAAACGGAAGATTTTCACAGAATCCGAGAAGCGTTGGATCGTATGACAAATTAAAAAAAAAACCACAATTAAGTGTCCCGAAGTTAGCTACTGAAGCTAAAATACATTTATAAAAAGAAGCTAATTCAGAAATAAGGAGGATTATATTAAGAAAACATACTTTTAATGGGAGAGTTGCTAGGAAGAAGCCATTTGTGAGTAAAAGAAATCGTTCAAAAAGATTGCAATTCGCGAAATTGTACAAAAATAAAGATTTTTCATTTTGGAGGACAGTTTTATATACAGGCGAGAGTAAATTTAACATTTTTCGATCCGATGGACAAACTTATGTTTGGAGAAAACCTAATGAGGAATATAAGGAAAAGAATTTACGACCTACTGTTAAACATGGGGAAGGTTCAATAATGGTGTGGGGATGCATGTCAACTGCTGGACAAGGAAATCTCCACATTATTGACGGGATCATGGATCAGACAAAATATCTACAGATTTTGAAGAACAATTTAAGGTATAGTGTGGAAAAGTTAGGTATTGCCGATTCTTACAGTTTCTACCAGGACAATGATCCAAAGCATCCGGCTCATCATGTTCGTCTATGGTTACTTTATAATTGCCCACATGTAATCGTAACTCCCGCTCGATCATCTGATTTGAATGTAATCGAACATCTATGGGCGTACTTAGAAGAAAAATTGAAAAGCCACATTATTTCTAATGCTAAAGATTGAAAGAAAGCATTAAAAGAGGAATGGGCAAATATTAATCCTTCGTATTGCGAAAAACTAGTACGGTCCATGCCAAATCGATTAAAAGCTGCAAGAGCCAATAAAAGACTACCAAAAAAATATTAATATCAAATATAAATAGCATAAAACATATGTACATATCTACAAGAAAATTGTCTACTGTCCGAGTTTTATTTTGAGGTCAAATTCCATTACTTTTTAAACTTCGTTTTTTTATGACTTGATGTAAATATATTTTGTTTTTGTTTTTAGTGAATTTATATAACCTTGAATAAAGCTTACTAAAACTAGCTTTAATTTTTGTTTATATTCTTCTCTTACCCTATCAATCGCTTCATAAGGCCCAAAAATGTCAGTGTCCGAGTTTTACTTTGAGCCACTGTATTTTCGTCGGTTGTTCGTGGGTGCTTTAATTTTCCTCACAAATAGAAGTCCAGAGGTGTTAAATCTGGAGAACGTGCGGGCCATTTATGATTTCCTGCACGACCAATTCAACAACCTCTGAATGTCTCTGAAAAAGAGGGAGAGAGAGAAAGAAAGAAAGAGAGAGAGAGAGAGAGAGAGAGAGAAAAAAAAAGTAATAAAAGAGAAAGAGTATGATTGAAGGTTGATGCGACCAAGACAATGTTTGGAAAAAGCAGTATGATTGAGACACGACATGACTGAGGCACGGTGTAACTGTGAAACATTGTATGAAAGAAGCGACGTGCGGCAATGGTCAAACGTGTTATGATTGAGCCGCGGTGTATTAGATGTGCGGCGCGTTTGAAGTCACGTGTGTGATTGGGAACGAATGGTGTGGTGTGTGTATTTTAGGATATAAGGAGATCCCGAGGAGGCTTCGTTCTCATTCGGTTCTGATTCTATGTAATTCACTTATTCGTTTTTATTCTGTCTGGTTATCGTGTGTGGTGTACTCTTTGCGTTCTATATGAGCGATCCTATGTAGATGTGTTATAATAGAGAGTTACTTTAACCCTTTGCGATCGTATGTCTGCTCTCAGCAACCACAGTAAAGAACCATATTGATCTTATGTTACTGTATATTCAGTCAACATGCTTCGGAGATACGTAGAATTTATTGTATTACATATATGCAAAGTTGAAAAAAGAATTAACCTTTAGCACTCGAAGCTGGTTTAATTCCAACACCAAGGCATTCCTTTTGACCGAAAATATTTCCATTGTAGATGATTTATGCATTCAAAAAATTGTTATTGTTATTTTCTCTTACAGTAGTTAAATTTTTGTCAATTTCTTAGATACAAACAAAGTGATGCAAAAAATTGTTTTAAATAATAGCGTGGTAATTTTTAGTGGTGCCTGAAAGTCACCATTCGATTGCTAAGGGATAATAAATTTTGTTTTTCCTTCATAATCCTGCATACTATATATTATCGTTTGTTCAACGAAAATTAATTCCGACCAGCATGACGCCTATGTATAAACTTAATATGACCAGAAAAAGTTAATAATACAATTGCATTGCGCGGCGCACTATCTATCTCCTCGACGCGTAAAGCCAATCAACATATATAAAAAAAATCCCACAGTGTGTTCGCGCTATAGTATGATGGAATTCTTGAATGTTCGTGATTTCGTTGATACTTGATTTCTGGATTTGTTGTTCGCGTTTTATTATGTTATCTTTCTAGTCGTTTGCGATTTCTGAGATGGTTGATTTCTGTTTGTTTGCGCTTTTGGACGATGTTAACTTCTGTCACCTCGGTTTGGTGGTGATTGGTTGAGGGTAGTTTGGGGTGAAGGAATACAGCGACTTTTAATCGGTTGTAGGAGTAATGGAAGAAGTATGCTTGAAGTAGAGGTTACCGCGATCATGATGGCGTTTTCTCCAGAATAAGATTTTTCCGTTGCACCTCGGTTGAGCTGTACATTTAAAGGACCAGGAAACTGTCAATGCAGGAATATCGTGATTTATTGTTGGTTGTTTGTTTGTCGATTTGTTGCGTGCGTCGCACGTGGTGTCAGTCTGCCGGGGTAAAAACTTTGGCGTACAGCGCTTGTAAAATGATTTAATGATTTAAGTAGTTTGTGCATCCTTTTCGGGCATGGTCGCTAATTTGCTGAGGACAGGGTAAGTCACGTGCATACTTCGGTGTTACCGTCGCAACATATATTAACATAGAAGTTACACAAACTTTGAATAATTGCAACTATGTCGTTATTATAAAGCAGTGTGTATTACTATAGTTCAGTGCTGCGTCGTGCTAGTGTTAACACTTTACCGACCGGAAGCTTATTATTAGAATTTTCAATAGTTGCACTGTAACAAACTGAAGCCTAACAAACTGCTTTTACATTGTAATTTGTAACCAAATTATTAGATAACGTTACTGAGGATGTCATGCTGATTTACAATAAAAATTTCCGTCAGCGTTGAGAGATGCATTGAAAAGTTTCCAATCATGGACAATGGAAATTCTGAAATACTCGCCTATCGGCAAAGTGTTAAAAAATCGGCAAAAAATCACTGTAGTAAACTTTGCGTGCGGAAAAGAAAATTAAACATGTGCAGTGGAACTATTCTAGGTGAAAAATATCTCGATTTTAGAATTAAAATTGCTTGGAGCGTAATGGGTTAACAAAAATTGCGATAATCCCACTTTAGAATTGCACTCTGGGACAAAAAGCACACGTCATATTTTCCCATATTTTGTGTCAAAAGCTGATTATGATATATATTTTCTTTCGCCGATAACTCAAAGCACGTCTGTGTATACAATTTACGAAATATCGTCCATAACATATACTTCGACAGGATTCTAACACAAAAAATGTATATATTATTGTTCGTAAGCAAGACAAAATGACAGCACATGTAATAAATCTACGCTTTCCAGTTACACCGAAGCGTGCGAATTGCGAACATCAACCTCGCAACATAATTAATAAAGTCCGTGATACTATTTCGTGTTGTATATACAGGGTGAGTCACCTAACGTTTGCACCTCAAATATCTTAGTTGTTTCTAAAGATACGTAAAATATGATAAGGACAAAGTTGAATGGTCCAATGGGGCTGATATGATGCTATCAAATAATTTTGTTTTTATGTCATTTTTTTAGAGATACCAAGGTCACCTTGACTTTTTTTAAATGAAACCACCATTTCTTAAACACCTACAATGATAGTCCCTTTCATTAGGAATTCAGTGACTATATTATTCCAAGGTCATTCAAGGTCAAGGACAGAAAAAACGTATAAAACTAAAATATGGAAGCAGAATACCTGTATTTTACAAATGTTCAAAATGATGGCCGTCTACATCGATACATTGATGTAAACGAGTTCTGAAGGAACCTTGAACCCTGATAAGTACATTCGAGGTGGTATTTGTTTGTTTGAATGATTTTGAAGCAATCCCCATTGACAAAAGTTAATGGCCAGAATTCGTATTACGCTACTTTGACTTATGCCTGCTTCCCGGGAAATTTTTCTCGTACTCACGTAAGGATTGGCAGCTATAGCTGCTAAAATATTAATTTCATTGTCTTCATTGGTCATGGGATTCTTCCGTTTGTACTGTCTTGCATGTACACTTCCAGTACTTCGAAACAACTTATACGTTTTAATGAAAGTCTGTCTAGAAGGAGTGTTTCGCTCGGGGTACCTTGCTTCATAAAGTAATCGAGCCTGCACTGCATTTTGTCTACATTCACAGTAAATCGTGATCGTATCACACTTTTCAGTCATTGAATAAAACAGCGGAATCGCATTTGGAAACATACTGATAGTAAATAAGAATGCTGAATAAAAGTAACATTGAAGGACCTTAGTGTGTTTACTTTAACTACGACCATAGTATGTTTACTATTTACTACAAGTCTCAACCGTGATAAACGTATTCTGCTTTCATATTTTAAATTTGATACGTTTTTTCTGTCCTTCACTTTGAATGACCTTGGAATAATATAATCACTGAATTTCTAATGAAAGGGACTATCATTGTATACGGACCGGCGACAGATTTTTCGTTCTCCTATCGCGGCGCGCGTTACGTTACCCGACTGTTTATACTCTGATTCGTCTATCGGCGAGCGGCCCGCCTGACGGCTAACCGTGGTTTGAACAGAACGGCACAGAAATTCGGCGTGGCGCTTAATGTGTTAAAAAAGGGTGGTGTTTTTCCGCGTTTGGTTTTTAATCTTTAAACGCGGTTCCTTACGATTTATTTAAAAAGGTAAGGATGATAATCACTGAATTGAGTTTGATATACTGTGTAAATAAATATATTTTCTAGGCTTAACAAACTTTAACAAATTTCCAACCTTAATAATCGAATGATTGGATGAGATGAATCACTGAATCTATGCCGCGGATCTGGTGAACGTCGAGTGTGTTTAGGTTGAGTGGAGTGTTTAGAATGTCGGATGAAGTGTGTGCTGTCAAAAAAGTAAGTTCGGTATGGGCGTGATTAAAGTGACGAGACATGCGGATTCGTTGATGGCATATTTTTCGATGTAAGTGAGGGAAACGGTAAAAGTAATTGATTCGTTCATTAGTCCGCGTGGACTGGAAGAAATAACCGCCCCAAACTAACGGTCATTCTCAGGTATGCTTCACACCTGAGGATGACGCACCCGGAAAATCCGCGTGTCTCGAGAACTACCCGTAGCAGGCAATTACCTGGAAAGACGCCTCGACTCGGACAAAGCATGTAAAGAAGAATAGATTTTTGAAGGCGCGGAAAAGGCTCAACTTCTGGCCGACAGCCGTGAGTCGTAATGAAATAAAGACATTTAACGAACAAAGAGTAATGGCTTTACAGCGAAATTGCTAGCTACGGAGGAATCGTCGTTCTCTCGAAATTTGGGACCTGAAACATCTGCATACCAGATGGGTCATTTTGCTGTTATAAAAATACTGTGTGGATTGAAGGCTTTTATGATGGTTCCTTCTCTCTCGCGCGGAACAGGTAGTTCCATTTAAAAAAGTCAAGGTGACCTTGGTATCTCTAAAGAAAATGACATAAAAACAAAGTTTTTTTTATAGCATCATGTCAGCCCCATTGTACCATTCGACTTTGTCCTTATCATATTTTACGTATCTTTAGAAACAACAAAGATATTTGAGGTGCAAACGTTTGGTGACTCACTCTGTATGTTCAAAAAAGGCGAAATATTATCAAAAATGGGTCGCGGAAAGAAATCGAACGCGTGTGAAATTGACACTATAATAGAACTGAAAGAAGAACAATATTCAGTGACAAAAATAGCAAAAATTATGAATAGAAGTCGTAAAGTAATAATGAATTTCTTGAAAAATGTGGAAAACTATGATAAAAAGAAGAATTCTGGACGTCCGCAAAGCCTAAATGCCTGGGAACGATGTGCAATACTAACAACAGCATCAAATTCTAAGACGACTACAAGACAAATTGCTCAAAGCTTTGGTGTAGACACTAATATAAAGAATGTGAGACGTGTTTTACAAAAATGCAGATATGTAACACGAAGAAAATTTAAGAAAAACCCTTGGTTAATTGGGAAGCATAAGATGAATCGATTATACTTTGCGGAAAGGATTATTCATATGCGCAAGAAATGGCGAAGAATAGTATTTACGGCTGAAAAAAGGTTGAATTTAGATGGACCCGATGGTCTGAGTTACTATTTTCACGATATGCGGAAAGAGGAACAGTTTTTGAGTCAACGAGAAATGGGTGGTGGTGGTGCGATGATTTGGTGCGGTATCAGGTACTACGGTAAAATGGAAATCAAATTTATAACAGGAAAAATGAATAGCAGAGTGTATTTCGAAATGATTGAGGAACAAATAAACGCGTACGCCACCAAAATTACTGGAGAGAAGTTTAGTTTTCAGCAGGATAATGCCACAGTGCACACTGCAAAATTAGTAAAAAACTATTTTTCTCGAGAAAAAATTCGCATTTTGAATTGGCCAGCAAGGTCACCCGACCTTAACATTATTGAAAATTGTTAGGGAAACCTTACCCGAGCTGTATATGCAAATAGCAAACAATTTGGAAATATTGCCGAATAAAAAAATGTATTCAAAATGAGTGGGAGCAATTAAAGCAAAAAACCTTAACATTATTGAAAATTGTTAGGAAAACCTTACCCGAACTGTATATGCAAATAGCAGACAATTTGGAAATATTGCCGAATAAAAAAATGTATTCAAAATGAGTGGGAGCAATTAAAGCTAAAAACTATTAAAAAACTCTACAAATATTTACCAAAGAGAATGATGGCTGTTATTAAATGTAAAGGAGGAGCCACAAAATAGTATATATTATTATTATATTAATATATTATATATATATATTATTATAGCATTAAATATCATTCGTTGATTTATTGTTATACATAATTTTAAGTTAAATGTGTTATCACTTTCACCCACTACATTTCCTTAAAGTTCTTTTCTTTTTTTTAATAAAATTGTTTAAATTGGCGAAATTCAATTCAATTTCATTTGTGTATGTTTATAGAGGTATTTTGCAAGAATGTATAAAAACAAACCTTGGTTGTAATGTTAAATAAATAAAAATTACGTTAATTTTAAAGTGTGCTATCTTTTTGTCCCGGAGTGTAAGATTCGCGAGACTCCTGTCATATTTCTGTAAGAAGAATCTGTATTCTCTACGCAACAGCGAATAGGGGGCGAAAGAATGAGAATGCCACGGATAAACGTTGTATACGATCCTGAGCCGCCATTATCCATCGATGAAGGATGAACCGAGCATATTAAAGATTGGGGAGGATCGATAGGACGAAATCCTGCTTTGGTAGTCGGCGTTTCTCCTAAGATTGGTGGAAGTTATTTTCGAGGTGGAATCCGCCGATGGGTTTTTCGAAAATAAAAAAGACGAAGGGGCTGTAAGTTGAATGGTCTTCTTATCCCCGATTGATCGATGGATCATTGTACCGCTAAAACTGTTACAATTCTGTCTATAGAGAAAATTGTTATCGGTGATTATATTGATTCAAGGAGAACTGTAACACAAAGTGACCAATAACGAGAAATGCTCGATGAACATAATTCAATTGTATTCCGCATTAATAGCAGCGCACAGAATGCACATATTTCGCGATCTAATTTCTGCCTCAAGTACCCACTATTTGCTGTACCAATTGCGATAAGGGTAGGCAGAGTGCATACTCGAAAGCATAATCAAAATGCAAGATCAGAAGCTCAACTATCCTTCATTATCCCTGAAGATGTTTCTTACTAGACTCATTACGTAAATTGTTTACGTAAGATATTTTTCGACGGTTCAATATAAATTATCACAAATCTTTTAAGATACTGAAAATTGCATCAGACATGAAAGAACCATCTTGATGTTTGGGCGAATAAATTATTACAATTTTCCCATTGTTTTAAATGACACCTACTCATTGTTACCGTAAACGCAAGAAATTCGAAGTCTACTAATTACTATATCTCAGTCTCTTAAGAAGCAGAATCTACGAGAGAAAAAAGGTAACAAAGATCGCAAGGTAATGTTGAGATTCCACCGAAGCTGGACAGGCGACGCTTATGTTAATAGGGGATAGTAAAGTCCGGTGTAAAATCCGTAATCTCCGCGGAGGATATTTTTCGTCGTGCTCGGCAGGTGTTCCAATAGTCGCGAACAGGAGGAACCTAAGCGAGGCTCCTGCAATCTCTATTCTTTCTAGCAGAACAATTCCTTTCGTCTACGCTCTTCCCCCCTGGTAGAATCATAAAGTTTTTCCGGCTTGCGGTATCTCGAACAGTGGACGCGCGAATCGCCATTCTTATCGTGCCGTTTTACTCTCTCGCTGCAGCGAGCAAGAGGGTAGATAAACATAGAAGAACCGCAATGATACATGTACCATATGCGCACGCGACGTCGAACCGCCTCGCGCACCCCTTACACCCCTCAACGAGCACGTTTCGCAACCCTCGAAACGGTTAAGACGTCATATTTTCCCTCTTCGAGGCGCACGAGCGCCGCGATTTTCTTTGGATGAACGTTACGCCGAAGCAACGGCCCAGAAGCCCCGAGAAACTTGATACATTTATTTATTTTTCCCGACACACACGCATGCTGAGAGAGGTACACTAGGTATTTCAAATAGAAAGTAATATTATATAGTTTATTTTCTGTGAACTCACATGTACACTTGTAACAATAGTAAATAGTCTATTTTTCATAAACTCATACATACACTCTTAAAAATACAAATACAAAATAGTCTATTTTCTGTGAACTCGTATGTTGGATTATTGATTCTTTTGACTTTTTGAAGATTTTGATTTTTCTCCTGGCAACTCTGGCTGAAAGTTTCTGCAATTTGGCTTGGTGCGTTCTTTTGTCCATAAATAAAACACTGTATAATCGTTTCCTGTAACTGAAATTTCCTTTTATTATAATGCTTTTGTTACTGTTTTATTGCAAATGCTACGTCACTAGAGTTATTCTCAAGCCGAACTTTCGCATCTTCTTGTAATAGTTTAGTTTTTACAAGATCCGTTGTGATTTGTACTTGCAAACTATCCAGAGCCATCACCATTGGTTTACCAGGTGTATGCATAAGTTCTTTCCGGTTTGACTAAGAGGTGGCGCCAGTGAAAAGTACGCAGCGTATTAATTTGACACATATACCATTTTGTTCGTCTAACATAAAACTACAAACACACATAAGTTGAGTCTGCCAAGAACTGGCGTCTTTGTTTTATCGTTCAGTAATCATGTCGAGTTTTGTGCCTGAAAAAGAACATTTGCGGCACGCATTGCTTTTCTTATTTCATCAAAAGAAAAAGGCTGTCGAAAGTCATCGTTTGTTGGTAGAAACATATGGTGAACACGCTCCATCGATTAGAACATGTGAGACATGGTTTCGACAATTTAAAAGTGGTGATTTCAATGTGAAAGACAGTGAGCGCTCTGGTAGACCACAAAAATGCGAAGACGAGCAATTGCAGGAGTTATTGGATGATGACCCAACTCAAACTCAGCGGCAATTAGCAGAAGCATTACAAGTATCACAAGAAACAATCAGCAGACGTTTACGAGCAATGGGAAAGATCAACAAACTCGGTAAATGGGTCCCACACAATTTGAATGAACGTCAAATGGAAAATCGCAAAGTCACTTGTGAAATGCTGCTTCAACGCTACGAAAGGAAATCCTTTTTGTATCGAATTGTGACGGGTGACGAAAAATGGATTTATTTTGAAAACCCAAAGCGGAAAAAATCATGGCTTTCACATGGCGAAGCCGGTCCATCAACACCAAGACCAAATCGCTTCGGCAAGAAGACCATGCTCTGTGTCTGGTGGGATCAGACCGGTATTGTGTATTATGAACTTTTGAAACCCGGAGAAACTGTTAATACACAACGCTATCGCCAACAAATGATTAATTTAAACGACGCATTAATTGAAAGACGACCGGAATGGGCCAAAAAACATGGAAAAGTGATTTTGTTACACGACAATGCGTCGTCTCACACAGCAAAACAAGTGAAAGACACTATGAAATCGCTTGGATGGGACATCCTACCACACCCGCCGTACTCCCCAGACCTGGCACCATCTGACTATCACCTCTTCGCGTCAATGGGGCACGCGCTCGCAGAGCAGCACTTCAGCAATTTCGAGGAAGTTGGAAAATGGCTCGACGAATGGTTTGCCGCAAAAGACAAGCAGTTTTTCTGGCATGGTATTCATAAATTACCTGAAAGATGGACGAAATGTGTAGAAGCCGATGGCCAATATTTTGAATAAAAAAAAAATTAATTTCCCTTGAAAATTACGTGTTCTTTTTGATCAAAAAACCGGAAAAAACTTATGCATACACCTAGTATATTCCGATGATAAACCGGCCAAAAGGATAACAGCTAGTAATTTGTCTTCTACAGAACTACCAATGTCTGCATGTTTTTGAGACAAATTTAGAGCCTCTGATACATACTGATTCATATGTTCAAAGTTTGCACAATCTAACTTAAACAACGCTGTCGTTAAAATTAAAATGCGAGATTCTATCCTCGTAGGCTTTAGATAGTTACACTCCGCGACAGAAAGATGGCACATAATAAATCATTATATCATAAATCATTTGGACATAATAAATCTAGTCTTTCTTGGTACTTATACATTTTTATTACAAAATAAACTACGTTAGAAACAATAAAATTAAAGAAAATGTCCGTTTGTTTATGGAAACAAAAAATAACAAAAAATCGGTGCGACAAAATGATGGTACATATACAAAAAAATACGTGATTTACGTACATAAAATATATAACATTATGTTTAATACTTTGTGTGGCCTCCCTTATTTTCCAGAACAGACAACATACGTTTCGGAAGTGACTTATATAGTTTTTTAATATATTTTGGCCGTATTTTTGTCCATGTTTCTTCTATGCATGTTTTTAATTCTGCAAGGCTTTGGAATTGTCTTTCGCCTTCGTAAACATGCCTTGCTAGTTGTGCCCAACAATTTTCAATGATGTTGAGATCTGGCGATCACGCTGGCCACGTTAAACCCCTAATTTTATTTTGTTCAATGTATTGCTTAACGCATTTTGCAGTATGCAAATTAATATAAAATTTTCCCCGGAAATTGTCTGTCCGAATTTAGATAATTGCTGGTCTATGAAATCTATATAAATTTTGCTATTCATAGTTTTCTTTATAAACTTTACTCAGTAACTCTTCGATACCCAATTCCGGCCCAAAGCATTACTCCTCCGCCACCCATATGTCTGCGGCTTAATATTCTTTGTTCTTTCCGCAGGTTGTGAAAATAGTGTGCGAAACCATCCGGCCCATCTAGGTTAAACCTTTTTTCGTCACAAAAAATAACACGCCACTTTTTTCTCTAATGTATATGTTCTTGTGCAAATTTCAGACGCTCTGATTTATACTGAGCGGTTAAAGGTGGTTTTTTTCTCAACTTCATTCGAACTAATTGCGGACATTCTTTTATTACCCTTTGCACATTTCGTATATTTGTATGTACGCCAGCTGCTTTAGCAATTTTTCGTGCTGTTCTCGAAGAATTCGAAACTTCTTTTAAAATTGCACGTTTTCCGCGATTGCTTATTGCTTTCAGTCGACCGGAACTCTTTTTTGTACCGTATGTTTTGGGATTTTTTAATAAATTATACACTAATTTTCTGCTCCGATGTATAATACGTGCAATTTTCGAAACTGAGTAATTCTCTTTATACAATGTCAAAATCGTTTTTATTTCAGCATCGGATAAAGATTTACCACTACCCATAGTGTAATTTCAATAGAAGATAATAAGAAACATACAAAATATTTAATGCACAGTCACACAGTACACGATACAAACAGTCTGACGGTCTAGTGTTAACTGTATAGAAAGAATTTTAAGACTGTGCCATCATTTTGTCGCGTCGGTGACCCCCGACGTTTACATTTAGACTAGAATCTGTAACCTGCGCTTAAATCCGCCAGTGTAAGTAGCCTTGAAGCTCCATCGAAGTACATATACGGAAAGAAACATCAAATTTCATCACAGTTTTCAGAAGTAGCAATATTTTACAGGTGTGCCATCTTTTTGTCACGGAGTGTATTCCCACGCAAATTTGGCTGTAGTTACGTCCTTGACGTGTACATAACAATGTGAGCGTACATTTAAGCAAATGGCCGCCAATGTCCTCTGATCCTTTTTTGTATGTATACTACTTCCATCTGGTAATATAATGCAATGACATAAGTCTAATCCAATAAGTGTCGTTTTCATTATAAATTTCCAGGTAGAATAATTCAATGTACCATCTCATTTTGGATCTATCGATGGAATATTTCCTAGTAAGTTTATCGGTCCCGTGTTTGAACTTGACTGGGTTAGCCATTGTTTTACGTAACGGAATATTTAGTTTAAAAGGAGAAATTTATAAAAGTTTCCTCTTAATACGTGCAGTCGTAGCAACAAAAAAAAAAGTGATTTCGACGATGAAAATGTTTTTGACCATTCAGCCGTTTTCGAATGGTGCGTTAGTTCTTGAATGTATAGACTAAATTGAAAGAAAGTCTTTTAGCTTAAACCTGGGCCCATAACTCGTTCAATTATTGATTAAGCAGGGATTTATGCCACAATAATTGTGTATATTTCGAGTATGTCGAGACACACTTTGTGGCATAAATCCCTGTGTAATCAATAATCCAACAAGTTATGATTCTTTTGACCTTTTGAAGATTTTGATTTTTCTCCTGACGACTCTGTTCATAATTACACGTGCAAACAGACCGCTGTTTTGTTGAGTGTGATTAGCAAAGTGTGTCTTGACATACTCGAAATATAGACAATTATTGTGGCATAAATTTCTGCGTAATCAATAGTCCAACATCGTACGTACACTTTTAAAAATACAAAATAGTCTATTTTCTGTAAACTGATTCGTACACTTTCAAAAATAATAGTTCATTTTCTGTGAGCTTTTTCTTACACTTTCAAAACTACAAAATAGTCAATTTTCTGTGAGCTCATACGTACGCTTTTATAAATTCAAACTAATCTATTTTCTGTGAGCTCATACACTTTTAAAAACAGTGGACTATATTCTATGTGTTCATAAGTACACTTTCTAAAAAATGTAAGTAGTCATTTTTCTGTGAGCTCATACGTACATTTCTAAAAATATCAAATAATCTATTTTCTATGAACTCGTAGATATATTTCCAAAAATGGTAAATAGACTATTTTCCGGTACTATTACTGGCCCAATATTTACAATTTATTAAAACTGCAAATTCAGGAAATCATTTCAGGAGTAACTCTACGTTCTTGTAATTGATGCAGACAATGTTTATTGCACACAAAGATGGCGGTATTGTTATTGTGTACCGTAGGCATGCAGAAACAGAAAAATTGGGAAAATACCGTGAGACAGGGGGAACGTAAACCGCGGTAACAACGACGTCCGTAAATGTTTAACAAACCGAAAGGAAGAGGCCGACGGAAAGGACAAGGGGATTATCATTGAAAACGTGCTAACTTGAAGGGAGAGCGAGAGGAAAAAGGCGGACAAGGTAAGATGTAACGAGGGTGCGAATCCGAATGCCTGTCAGATGAACGTCGGAGGGATGTGAAAGAAAAATCGCATCAAATATTTACCCTGGTGCGCGAAGGTGTCGCTGAGGAAAATCGAGAAATCAAGAGAAACCGTGGCCATTGACAGGGAAATCCAGGAGGGAATCGAATCCGAGTGCGCCCCATTTCTTGTTTCTTTTTCCTTCTTGTATTCCTCCCTTCGCGCGTTCTCCCGAAGACTGGACATAAAAATGCTTGCAGATCTTCGAAATGTATAACATTGTTTCTTGGAGAAACACGGACCAGAATGAGACAACAGAAAACTCCTAGAAGAACGAATTTGTTGAAAGAGGACGTCGCGCATTTTCCTAATGTTGTACGTCACATTTATTTCATATTGGAACTATAATAGAAAATATTTAGAAGAACGTTCAAAAAGGACGTCGCATATGTTTCTAATGTTTTATGTTACATTTACTTAATATTGAAATTACAACAGGAATCTTTTAGAACAAATATATTGAAAAATAGTATCATTTTTTTAAAAAGGGAATTGCTTTTTTCGGGTAAAATATGTCGCTACTTTGGCATTTTTTAAAAACAAACTTATAGCATTAATTAATCTGAAACTTGAATATATATTTTTAGTATACATTGAATGTATTATATAAATTGTTTTAGTTCAGTTCACTTAAAAATACTGTTTGACTTGCCCGAGAACTAGGACGCTCCGAACAAGTGCTTCATTAACGGTTGATATAGTATCTGCCCTCTAATTCATCTGCAATAAAAAATTCTAACGAGGTTTTATTCTTTACACATTGTCTAACGTTATTTATCGTTTGATCTTCAATTTAAAAAACAAATTATTTTTCGAGAAATGGTAATTGTTTAAATCCAAACGTTTCGCCCCTTCCAAAGAATTTCCCGAATTTTAATAATTCACAAAAATTTACAACCTATCGTTTTGCCTGTATGTTAAACGATAAAAGAACTTTTTATTAACGTAAAGTTAAAATCTCTAGTTAATCGGTGCAATACTTGTTTTTTAATCGAGTCAACCAGCTGCGAGAAAGTTGTTTCGAGAAAAACGCTCGACCGCTCGATCATACTAAATGTATGTACACCCATGTTTCAAAGATCTATAACTATGGAAATTTTACAAATTTTAACTTCAAATTTTACAGCTACAATCCTATAAACTTAAACTAGTAGAATCATCATCAATCACTGGATCATGTAAAAACAAAATTGATTTTTTTGGTCAAAAAAAGGAAATCCCTCCGTAATATTGCTTTTAAGCATTCTATACGATCGTTGCAATTAGTAGTTACGCTTGCAAACTTGGCGCAACACACAACATTCGACATGTTAAATAATAAACGGGAACCTGTACGAATTTAACACTAAACCTAGCGTGCATTAAAAATGTCGAGACTTAATTTATTTGGAAAATTTTCTGGAATTTTCATAGACAATCGATTCCTACGAAGATAACTTTATAACTTTAATCCTTTGACTACGAAAGGCGTACATATACATATACAGGGTGAGGCACTTATTAATAAAACGGCCATCTAAATAATTTGGCTACTATTGGCGACAGAAAAAATGTATCAGGCCAAAATTATTTGGTATCAAGGGACTGACCATCCGATGTTACTACTTTTTTAGTAGGTGGAGGCGTCAATGAGATATGAAAGTCATCCCTGTTTTTTAACCAGTTAACTGTGGCGACCTCTTTTCAAAGCACGAACCTGTGTGTATCGCAAAAATCAAGTGTTCTAGCCAGAGCATACGGAGATGCATGAATCCGTCTGAAATTATTTATACTTTTTATTTGCCCGTTTTATTTCGTCTTGACCTCCAAATATTCTAGACATATTGAGATTTACGAATACATTTTAGTCTTCGCTAAAATTATAATTTAAACAGCTAATGGTAACTGAATTCTTCGCATGACGAATATACTCGTCATGACACAAAATACTGCCAATTCTCCTTGACGATTATACTCGTCAAACACAGCTAACTGGTTAAATGGAACGATGTATTTTTTACCGAGATTCTGGAAGAGTATTTCAAGACGAATATAATGACCTATTGGCAAGGTCATTCGTAGATTGGTCAATTCCTCAACATGACATTCAGAGATTGTTAGATTGGTCGTGCAGGAAATCAAATGACCCGCACGTTCTCCACATTTAACACCTCTGGACCTCTATTTTTGGAGGAAATTAAAGCAGTAAGTGTACAATGAAATACCAACAACCAAAGAAGATATGAAAGAACATGAAACGGCTGTAAATGTAGTATTAGGTCAATCGGAAAGTTCTGTCCGTCTAGCGTCGAGTAGCCGTAGCTCGAACTGTGGGTAACTATAACCTCTAAAGTAAGGCTAACTTTTTAGTTTGAAAATCTGTTAATAAAACTCAGTACACAACAATTTACGCTTTCATCAATAACTTCGTTTTTTTCTACATTGAAGATGTCGGAATTTCAGCCGAATAAGCGTCATTTGCGCGAAGTGTTAGTCTTTTGTTTCAATTGGAAGAAAACGGCAGCTGAAGCTCATCGAATGATTGTAGACGTTTACGGCCATAATGCTGTTTCCGATAAAACATGTAGAGAGTGGTTTCGACGTTTTAAAAATGGTGATTTTTCTTTGGAGGACAAAGAGCGTTCTGGACGGCCACGAGTATTCGAAGACGAAGAATTGCAGACATTGGTGGATGAAGATCCATGTCAAACGCAAACACAAATTGCAGAAGCGTTAAATTGTGCTCAATCTGTCATTTCCGACCGTTTAAAAGTTTTAGGGAAGGTCTACAAGGAAGGAAAGTGGGTCCCATATGAACTCAAGCCAAGAGACATTGAAAGGCGGAAAACCATCTGCGAAATTTTGCTTGCTAGGCAACAAAGAAAGGGGTTTCTCTATCGTCTCATCACTGGGGATGAAAAATGGATTTATTTTGACAATCCTAAACATCGAAAAACCATTTGTGATCCTGGCCAACCCTCAACATCGACGCCAAAGCGGAATATCCACGGAAAAAAGGCTTTACTCTGCATTTGGTGGGATCAGGAAGGTGTGGTATACTATGAACTGCTAAAAACTTGGCAAACAGTCACAGGAGATCTCTACCGACAACAAATTATCCGTTTGAGTCGAGCATTGCACGAAAAACGACCACAATATGAAACGAGACAGCGTAAGGTGATTTTGCTGCATGACAATGCTCGGCCTCATGTCTCAAAAATTGTCAAGGAAACGATAGAAGCACTTCGCTGGGAAGTGCTACCACATGCGGCTTATTCACCAGACTGTGCCCCATCTGACTACCACTTGTTTCGGTCAATGGCACACGCACTTGCTGAAGAACGATTTACACTACCGCTCAAAAGTATCCGGACACTTGCTTTTGTTCTATAAAACATAGTTTAACTTTGTACGAAAGGTATTTAGAATGGTTATATCAATTGTAATTATTATTGTAACCTTTTTGAGGTATCATAGCATAGTAGAATTAATTTTTATGTACAAATTATATAATGAGTATGCAGAAATAAAATTCCTGCACAGAAATACAAAATTTAATGGAACGATCTCGACGCTTAAAAGAATCTCAAGTTCCACTTTGTTTCATCTCTATGGCGCAGAACGAGTTCATAGAGTTCTTCAATACGTATTAAGTGTCTGTAAACTGTTAATAATAATAATAACGCTATGCACTCGCCAGCTTCGCTTTAGTTCGTCTGTAGCTTCTTTTCCATGAAGATATGAATTCGAAACGAGAATTATCGATACAGAAACGTGCCAGTATCCTTACACTTGCAGAAGAATGATATACAGTTAGAGAAATTGCACTGCCTCAGAAAATTGCGAAGTCAACAGTACATGACACTATTAAAAAGTATGCAACAAGTAAAGATTGCTCATCAAAAAAAAAAAGAACAGGACGACCAGCAAAAACTACAAAATCCGAAGACCGATTTATCGAAACCATAAGTAAACGTAACAGACGTCTTACTGCATCAAAAATCACTGCGGAAGTTAATAGGACAAGGCAAGATCCCATCAGCGTGGCGACGGTCAAACGGCGGCTAGTGAATGTTGGTATCCATGGATGTGTGGCTGTTAAAAAACCACTTTTAAGACCAATAAATAAGAGAAAACGATACAATTGGGCAAAAGAACACAATGATTGGACAATCTCAAATTGGGAAAACGTGTTATGGACGGATGAGTCCAAGTTCGAAGTTTTTGGCAGCAAAAGACGTCAGTTCGTTCGCAGAAAACCCAACGAAAAACTCTTAGACGATTGTGTAGTGCCAACGGTGAAGCATGGGGGTAGTTCGGTTATTGTGTGGGGTTGTTTTGGCAAAAATATGGCGGGTGATATAGTCAAAATAGACGGCATATTACGCAAGGAACAATATTTAAACATTTTAATTGAACACGCTGTGCCCTCCGGTAGAGGTTAATAGGATCAAATTTTATATTTATGCAGGACAATGATCCTAAACACACAGCTAAATTGTGTAAAAACTATTTAGAGACATTAGAGAAAGAAAAACTACTAAAAATTATGCAATGGCCACCACAATCCCCGGACCTCAACCCCATTGAAAAATTATGGGATGAATTGGACAGAAAAGTGCGTGAAAAGTGCCCAACATCGCAAAAGGACTTATGGAAGTGTTTGCAAGAAACGTGGAAAGAGATTTCCACAGAAACAATGAAGAAACTGGTAGAAAGATTGCCAAGATTAGTGCAAGCGGTAATATCTAACTGCGGTGGATACGTCGATGAATCTCGTATTTAATTTTAGTGTAGTATTGGTAAGTTCCACAGACGTAATTTTTAATTTAAAACGTTAGATATTTAATAAGAAATTAGAAATTTTATAAAAAATCGGTTTTAGTCACTATTTTAGGCACTTACATAAAATTTATGCAACGTTAATACATATTTCGCAAGTGTCTGGATACTTTTGAGCGGCAGTGTAATTCGTACGAAGATCTCGAAAAATGGATCTCCGCCTGGATAACCTCCAAAGATGAATCATTCTTTCGACGCGGAATTCGCTTGCTGCCCGAAAGATGGGAAAAAGTCATCGCTAACGATGGACAATATTTTGATTAACGTACTTTTTCATTTTCTTTCATGAATATAGCTATACCTTTTGTAAACAAACGGACGGAGCTTTCCGATTTACCTAATAGTTAGAAAGGAAAGGAAAAAAGGGGCGAACGTTTCATTCTGGGTCTGCTATATCATTCGTCAGTAAGGGTACCTACCAGACCTTGCCTCAGACGTTGGGATATCGGAAAGCGGTTAAGGACGGTATACATATACATATACAGCCGTAGTCTGACACATGTCTCACTGCACTTTTAAAGTGGTGTGAGGAAAGAAAAGGCGATAATCAGATGACCGGTACACAAACTTTGGAACGATACTTATGAACTTTAATAATTATGTACAGTCGTGGCTAGACCGTTACCGTGTGTTACAATCTCACTTTAAATTAAAGTTTTGAATAGACAGCGTATAAGTATTGCGAAAACAGCCTTTAAAATAAGTAGAACAGCTTATAAAAATGGAAAAAACAGCTTTAAAATATAAAATGACCGGATACTTATAAAGGGTGTCCCAAAATTAACGCAAGATTTGAATTTGCCGCCATTTTTGCAGTAAATTGTTGGCAACCCAGAAAAAAGAACGATTTGACAGCTGACAGTTTAGGGTTAGTAAGAATAGAGCGTTATACGATACAACAACGTGTTTTCATTATTGAACAATATTTAAAAAATAATGAAAGTTTGGCGGCCGCAGTTCGAAAATTTTGTACAAAATATGGTCAAAATAGTGTTTTAACCTCGTCAACTGTGAAAAGATTAATTGAAATATTCGGGGAGACTGGATCAGTTGGAGGCGCCAAACACACAGGTCGTCCAAAAACAAGCCGTTCAAATGTCAATATCGATGCAGGACATGAGAGTGTTGTGGATTTTCGACATTCGGCGTCGTGGACAAGAATTGCAAATTTCAAGAAGCTCTCTACAGCGTATACTCACAAAAGATCTGTGTCTCAATGCTTACAAAATTGAATTAACACAACAACTGAAGCCTAATGACCATGAACAGCGAAGAGAGTTCGTAGACTAGATTATTGAACATCAACAAGTGGATGCTGATTTTTCGAGCAAAATCATCCTAAGCGATGAAGTACATTTTCACGGCTTGGTGGCTTTGTTAATCGCCAAAATTGCCGTGTTTGGGGTTCGGAGAACCCGCATGTGATTGTCGAACAACAAATGTACCCATAACGTGTCACTGTTTGGTGCGGATTTTGGGCTGGACGCATCATTGGACCATACGTTTTTGAAAATGAGGCTGGTCAAGCAGTAACTGTTACTGGTGCTCGATATCGCGACATGATAACACAGTTCTTTCTGCCGAAATTGGATGCTATTGATGTGGCCAATATGTGGTTTCAACAAGACGGTACAACATGCCATACAGCCAGCGAAACAATTCAATTACTGCATGAGACATTTCCTGGTCGTGTACTCTCTCGTTTCGGTGATCAGAATTGGCCCCCTAGATCGTGTCATTTAACACCATTAGATTTCTTCTTATAGGGTTATTTGAAGTCAAAGGTCTATGTCAACAAGCCCACAACCACCTGTACATTACAAAAGAAAATTAAACGCTGCATCAACGAAATTCAGTCACAATTATGCAGAAAGTTTATGAAAAATGTCTACAAAAGAATGCGTCTGTGCCAGCAAAGACGTGGAAGCCATTTGCTCGATGTGTTATTCCATAAATAACCATATCCTATGTACTTTATGATTCAATGAAAAAATAACAATCTAAAGACTAAAAACTTTATTTTCTATTTAATTCAAACCTTGCATTAATTTTGGGACACCCTTTACTAGTATTCATCGATGAGGCGTAAACATCCACCACCAATGAGTACGTACAAAAATATGTGTAAACCTTGATTGGCTTCGTAATTTGCCGTCCACCCCGCACTAATGGGATGAAAGCAGCAACGAAATGTCCCCAAGACGGTACGTCGTAGGTACCGTCCCAAGGGTAGTCGCGCGCTCGCTAATACCTGGCGGTTCACATTTGGAGGTATATGGTACGTCAATTGCTATGAAGTGCAAAAGTAAAAGTCTCGGAGGCGTGAGTGTCTCCAAAGGACAACACTAATAAACCGACATCCTAAGCTCTGGGAAAAATACTAATTAAAACATCTGGCATTTCAAATGGACTGTTCCTTAAAAATAGCGGAGCACGGGAGTCCGTATCACAAACCTCTTCATTCATTTAAAAATATTCTGAAGGCGCAATTCGCTTCTTAAAAGTATCAAATCTCCGGATACTGTTTTGATCAGTAGTCACTGGACTGCGTGCGAATAACACGCCGTCCCTGATGAAAGATTACTCCGAAATCGTGCTGCGGTCAAAGTGTTAATAATTGTTAAGTCGCGACAGCGCCTTAAGAATATTTTTAATTAACGAAGAGGTTTATGGCACGGGCTCCGACGTTCCGCTATTTTTGAGGACCCATTCAGCTGAATACCAAATGTGTCAGGTAGTATTTACCAAATTTCGAACGTACACTTATTAGGGTGGATACGTGCGCGGCCGAGACGCCGACTTTGTACTCAATAAAAATTGAGGTGCCATAAACCTCCAGATGTGCAACACCGGACTTTAGCGAGCACGCGACCATCCTCGGGACGGTACCTGGGACCGTCTTGGAGAAAATTTGATGATAGACTCACCCCACCAGTGCAGGGTGGGCGGCAAATTAAGAAACCAATCATGGTTTACATAGATCTTTGTACGTGCTCATTGGTGGTGGATGTTTCCACCCCATCAATGAACACTAGTATAAATACTTGTGCATTGCGACGCTCGCGCGATAAGCGCTGTTTGATTTCTATCACGCGTTACGACGCTGGTTTGCTATACTTTACGAATCATTTTACTAAGTTTAAAGACAACATTGTAACATAGTGTAACGAGCCTAGTCAGGAGTGTATATATTAACATTAAAATCCACAAGTGCAACTACAATTCGTGTACCGGTCATTCTGATTACCGCCATCTTTTTTATTTCTCACATCACCTTACAAGTGCGGTGAGACGGACGTTAGACTACGGCTCGCTATCGCTGCCGAGCCCTGTCACGGTGACGAACAATAATTGCAACATAAAAATTCTAAAAAGGGTGATTTCACCCGCTGTGGTAGGTTTGGTGTTAAGAAAAACTCGATTAGTGAACCCTAGAAACTATTTGAGACATCGAGAATCTCATTCGATTTGAACGGCATGCAAACAAGACTCGATCACTGAGCCCGTGAGTCACGTTCAAAGAGCCACGGAGATGGCAATTTTTGTTTAACCACTCGATCATTAGTAATTGGATCTCTCGTATTTGTCGATCTCGGGATCTACGAGTTGAACAGACCGTAACCCTCGTCACCCTCCCCGCATCAACCCCCGAGAAGCACACGGCTGTCCAAGTTAAATATTTGACGCAATATTTCTTCTACCGTCTCCCTTTCCCTTGCGTCGGTCCCGTCTAATCCCGTCCCTCGGACCCAATAACAGGTCGTTCTTAATTTGACTTTTCTTTCGTTTTTATCGTTTTCTCGTTCCCAATAAATCGCGGCGCAACTTTCCCCCATTCGTCTCGCGTAAGCGGTCTTTGATGCTTCCCGGTTGAACATCTGTTAATCTCCGAACGAACGTTACGCAAGCTAGCTGGAACCGTTTGTTATACCTTATTGCTTCGCCGAGATGTGAAAGTTTTTCTTAATTTTTTGCGATGCCAGGGGAAGATGCGAAATTATCCGAACCCGTTCGGAATACTCGAGGTTCGAGCCCGGACTTAATTGCTTCGGCTGCGTTGGATGCAGCGAACGAAGTTTTAAGTGTTACGGTAAGAAACGTAAAAGGAACGTCTCGATAAATATGAGAACACGTGCGTCAGAAATTCGTAACTGCAACCTTTTGTAAACTTTCGAACCGCAGCATCAAATATTAACCCTTTGCACTCGAAACTTTATTATACGATTTACTCCATTTTATGCATATGGGGTTTTGTAATATTACCCGTCCTCACAATTATTCAATTTTTACAAATTTCTTAGATACAAGCATAGTGATGTAGACATTTTTTAAAATAATTATGTGGCAACTTTCCGTGGTGCCTCAGAGTCAAGACTCGAGTGCTAAGAGTTAAACATTCTGTTTAGAAGACTCAACTGCTACAGCATGAACCATTGCCGATACGACACAACTTTTGTTAGAAATTATTGGATTTTATATTCTAGATATACGAAAATTATCTTCCGAACGCCTTCGTAGAATTCTTACAGGATACATATTTGCTACATTCAAGTGAGTCCTTATGTTAAGAGCCATAGAGTCTGCAAATGTGCCTTATTCGCTCTTTTAACCCTTTACGGTTGTATGTCTACTCACAGAAGTTTCTTTCCTGTTCCAGTTGCATGTCTACTTTTGGCTACCACAGCAAAGAACCATACTGATCTCATGTTATATTAGGTCAATCGGAAAGTTCTGTCCATCTAACGTCGAGTAGCCGTAGCTCGAACTGTGGGTAACTATAACCTCTAAAGTAAGGCTAACTTTTTAGTTTGAACATCTGTTAATAAAACTCAGTACACAACAATTTACGCTTGCATCAATAATTTCGTTTTTTTCTACATTGAAGATGTCGGAATTTGAGCCGAATAAGCGTCATTTCCGCGAAGTGTTAGTCTTTTGATTCAATTGGAAGAAAACGGCAGCTGAAGCTCATCGAATGATTGTAGACGTTTACAGCGATAATGCTGTTTCCGATAAAACATGTAGAAAGTGGTTTCGACGTTTTAAAAATGGTGATTTTTCTTTGGAGGACAAAGAGCGTTCTGGACGGTTACGAGTATTCGAAGACGAAGAATTGCAGACGTTGGTGGATGAAGATCCATGTCAAACGCAAAAACAAATTGCAGAAGCGTTAAATTGGGCTCAATCTGTCATTTCCGACCGTTTAAAAGCCTTAGGGAAGGTCTACAAGGAAGGAAAGTGGGTCCCATATGAACTCAAGCCAAGAGACATTGAAAGGCGGAAAACCATCTG
>CM052094.1:22141878-22175164 GCA_028453745.1 Agapostemon virescens
AATAGTAACCTAAAAATATCGGTGTTTTACCAATTCAGTCTCTGTTGTGGAGGATTAATTATAGTTTTCTGAATTCGTCTATTCAGACGCAACGTATTGTAGACAATTTATGATACTGAATTGGAGTCTTTGGCCACTCTGTAGAGACCAGGACAGATCATAAATTTGTTGAAGGACGAGGCACATCGACGACCAGTGTCAAATGACCTTAGTCTCGGCTCTAGACAGTAAGCAGATTACCCTTTGTCACGCATCTTTGCAATTCCCGACACTACAGTCATTGCTTTTTGTAACGGTTTTTATGTTTCCGTTTCTCCACCATGTTCAACAAACCCAAATACTACCCACTACTTATCCAAATTTTCTCCTCAAAGCTCCTCCTACTTTTTATTTTGACTTGTAACATCAAAACCACGCTATTATAATTTCAGCCGAACTTCTAGGAATTCCTAAATACCACCCACTACTTATCCAAATTTTCTCCTCAAAGCACCTCCTACTCTTTATTTCAACTTCCAACGTGCAAATCACACTCCTACAATTTCAGCTAGACTTCGAGGCATTTCCGAATGACCACCAAGTCATTCAAGTTTTCTCCACAAAACTCCTCCCACTTTTTATTTCAACTTCCAACATCAAAATCACGCTCCTACAATTTCACCTACACTTCTACGATTTCCAAATACCACCCACCATTTACCTAAATTTTTTCCTCAAAGCTCCTCCTATTTTTTCTTTCGACCCCCAACATCAAGGCATCATCAGGCACCACTAAAAACTGCGGCACTATTATTTAAACCAAATTTCATATCAGTATGTTTGTATTTAAGAAATTGATAAAAATGTCACTGTTGTGAGGATGAGCAATAGCAAAAAATCTCCGTGTGCATAAAAGAAAACAAATCCTGTTCAATGAAAATATTCTAGGTCAGAAGAAATGCCTTGGTGTTATAGTTAAATCAGTTACGATTGAAGAGGGTTAAAAATAAATATAAGTACATTAATTGTCTCTTT
This sequence comes from Agapostemon virescens, assembly GCA_028453745.1. Classification (NCBI taxonomy): domain Eukaryota; kingdom Metazoa; phylum Arthropoda; class Insecta; order Hymenoptera; family Halictidae; genus Agapostemon; species Agapostemon virescens. The sequence continues at coordinate 22,142,893 of CM052094.1, forward strand.
GAAAAATAAATAAAATATCATTTCATAGAGGGTGACCTAATAAATCTCCTCTCGAGAAATAAATCATGTTCAATGAAAGTACGCGACGTCAGAAGAAATGCCTTGGTGTTACGGTTAAGACAGGTTACGAGTGAAAAGGGTTAAAAATATGTGAAAGTACATTAATTGTCTCTTCGAAAAATAAATAAAACCGGTTACATTACATACAGGGTGCCCTAATAGATCTCCTCTGGAGAAATAATCGAATAAACGTGTTCATTTAAACACGTATTACTCAAATAAATTCACCCTCGTTCCGTTCACGATCAACTCGAGGCAACGCGTTCCAATTTTAGCGTTCGTTATGTCCCCAGCATTAAATCCGGTGTAAGAAATCTATCGACACCGAGTCGACGTCTCCCCTAAACACTGTAAAATCGAATCACTCGTTGAAACATCGTTTCGCTGTCCGACCGACCGCAAACGGTTCACCCTGTACACGGGCGCGAACCTTAAAAATATCCGTCGAAACGGATGGCTCCGCGTCGCAGCGTGCACGAACCGACAGAAATAGAAGCTGAACGCGCGATCTTCGAACGATACTCCCCTTCGCGGCTCGCCAGGACGAAGGCCATATTCCGTTCCCAGTTCGGTTCCCTTCCGTTGTGAATTCTGACTGACAGAGAACCTGCTGGGCACGACGAGCTATTTTCAAACGCACCAGACCCCGAGAGGGTGAGACACAGGCTTCCGTCCGCGGATGTTTTCGGTCGCAAACTCGCGATGCCTTGACAGCCGAGTGTTCCTCCCTTAGCCGCAATAAAACAGTGTCGGACCAACACCGAACCTACCACCACTGGTCAACCCAGTCACTGGTTGTTTATGTCGTAGTTACGATAAATGTTCTGGAGATTGGACATGTGCAATAGTTAGCCATCGATTTACGTTTTCATTTATTGGATATTTTGTATAGGGTTTTCCAATAGGGACAGATCGATGTTGACAGTCCGTGGTGGTGTCTGTCAAATCTGTTGTTTGTAATTTAGTGAGTAATGCCAAATCGCCATGGCAAGTTACACGATCGTGCAGCACGTCCGAATAGTAAAGTTTTATTATGAAAATGAGTGTTCGTTAGCGCGCGAAAAATCATTTTTAGCGACGAGGCGCATTTTCGGATAAATGACTATGTTAAAAAACAAAATTACTGTATATGAGACGACGCTAACCCACACGAGGTTCACCAGGTGGCAATGCATCCACAAAAAGTTACCGTTTGGTGCGGATTTTTACGGCGGCGTCATTGATCCGTACTTTTTCCAAAACGATGTTGACGAGGCTGTCACCGTCAACGGTGAGCGCTACAATTTCTTTTGGCTTGAATTGAACAATATGGACGTGGACGACATGTTTCAACAGGACGGCGCTACGAACCACACAGCGAACGTCACGATGGACATTCTGCATGAACGATTTCAGGGTATGGTTATTTCTCGCGGAGGTAGCGTGAATTGGCCACCAAGATCGTACGATTTGACCCCGCTAGACTGTTTCTTCTGGGGTTATCTGAAGTCGCAGGTTTATGCCAATAAGCCTCAATTGACCGATACCCTCAAAGTCAATAAAGCCCAGGCCATTGAAAATTGGACCTCTCGGATCCGTGCCACCGTGCGAAGCCACGGTGGACATTTCAACGATATCATATTTCGTACATAATGGCATACATGGACCTTTCAAATGAAACCAAAATTTTGTTAATATCTCACACACAGCTTGTTTTATTCCATTTCAACATCGACCTGCCCTTATTTCCTCTGTGTAAGATTGAATCAACGCAGTACGAATCTGCGAAGAAACGATGAAACGTTCTTAGAAGTCCGAAAGCCGTCCCAATTACTTTGTTGCACTTTGTCCACCGATATTTGGCCAACAGCTCCTTAGCATTCATTCTCTGTGATCGAGTCGTACAGTAAAGACGTTTCTTTCATCCAGTTTAAAATAAAGTATTTATTAGAAATAAAATGGTGCAGTTATTTGTACATAGAATCCGTAATCCCAATATCACTAATTTCATTATCATTAATCATTAATTCATTAATTTATGAAAATCATTAATTTTGTAGACATTTTCAGGTAAAAGGGCCGTAGTAGGGGTGAACGGTCCGAGCAAAGGGGGCGAGTTTATGATGTAGACGTGACACTTAGTTAATTAGGGGGCTTAAAAAAACAGCGAATAAAACTCGTGTACCCCAGACGATGCACCCCCTCGGTCTTCACTTTCCCTTACTCCGCGATAAAAACGATATTTTTGAATGTAGGACCTAACATATAGAAAAATATGTTATAATAAAGGGTAATGATTAGCCATCATCATTTTACCATCAATTTTTCTAAGAGCTTCTATAAATGTAAGTTTACTTCTCCTTTATTATCATAAATGACTTTTTTTGCCTCCACAGACCTTAATATTTCACCTAATTGGATTCGTCTAGATAACTGCTAACGAAAAACAAACACCAAAACATGGCATACGTATTAAAAACCAAAGGTGATCTTCGTATCTTTAAAGCGATTTCACCTAATGATTAACCGTAATCAATTAATCATAAATTTTTCAAACAGCTTCTGCAAATGTAAGTTTATTTCATCTTTATTGTCACAAATAGCATTTGTTGACCTCATAGATCTTAATAATGCACCTCATTTGATTCGTCTTGATAACTACTAATGGTAAATAATTTTCCTATCTAAATTGTTTTATCTAAAAAGACAAAGGTGACCTGTTTATCTCTGAAGCGACTTCACCCAGCGACAAAAGATCAACATCATACCACGAGCCCTGTTGTCCCTTACAACTTGTATTTTGAAAACTTTTCTACCACTATCATATTTTCAAAGTTATTCTAAGTGATAATAATTAGCAAATCGCTCTGTAAAACCGTAACCGAAACCGATGCAAGCCCAAACCTTCTGACAGTTACGAGATCTCTTCAATCCTCCATAACTGTTCGAAGAACCAAAACTGTTGAGGGATTGTATCAAGTGAAAGACTCGCGTAAGGAAGAAGTATAAATAACTACATATATTTAAAAGGAAAAAGACGAGTACTCGCAGGTATAACTAAAAAGAACCCTTAGCAAATGTGCTTGCCAGAAAAGGCATCAGCTATTTCGGAGGTGTAGAGTTCTACAAATGCAGGGATTCCGAGTACATTTCCTCAACAGAAACCGATACCGCCACTGTTTTCTGTTGGAAATATTCAGGCTGATTGCGCCATCTATTAAATTTAATTACGTTATGTTTTGCACTAAGCGTAAATATAATAGGTCACGTAGCGCTTGTTCCTTCTTCTTCTTCCGCGAGTGCTCAAATAAGTAACACGTGTGCGAAGTCTCTATACAAAATTGTTGTAATGTTTTTTTAGTTTCTATCTACTGTGCAAATATGGACCGTTTATTTTGAAAGTGGTGTAAGTCCTTTTTTAAAAAAAATGAGATATGACATAATTTATGCTTAATTTAGTGTAATCTTTTTGTTTATAACTAGTTCATATTTAATATCTTAAAAAATGCCTATGCTTTGTTCAATTTAAAATTGGCCTGTAAAAGAAATTGCGTAACCATTAATTATGAAAGTGGTGTAAGTCCAATTTCCATAGACAGAAAAAATGGCATCGACAGGATTATTACGACGTTATAAACCAATGTAGACAACATAATAAATTTATTTTACACCAAATGAAACGAGAGAATTTCGTTTCAACAAAAAATCTACAAAACGCAATTTAAAAACAGATAAGAAGAAACACTAATGGAGAAAAACTAAATTGGTTGCAAATATGTTGGATGAGATTTTGCAAAAGTACACCGTATACTATTTTATATAAAACATCAATGGAGGACACAGAATTTAAGACTCTAAATTTATCACCTACATGTCGGGGAAGACCGCCAAAATTTGAAAAAATCGCCCTGGCGCCGCCTATCACGATGCCAGGCCTATTACATACGAAAAATATAAGGATATGCAGCAGCTATTACCTTATATACCTCCTGTGCATCATGAATATTTCAAAACACTGCCACATGAAAAGCATAAATAATTAATAATACCAATATCTTGTGTTAAGTTTAACAATATATAAATATAATTAAAGTTCAAAATAAAAAATACTAATTCTATTTTATTTCTTGTTATTATTTATAAACAAAATTGGGTTAATATGAAATATATTTTAAGTGATATTTGTTATTTCAAAATTGAAATTAAATGATATTTACAATTGACTAATTATGAAAGTGGTGTAAGTCCATTTGCAGCCTGGAAATATATATTATTTTAGTTAAATTTGTCTAAAAGAAATTTACATAATCAAATTACATATTGATAAATTAGTACAAACATTCCCAGACTTCACATAATTAACTTATATTTTTGAATTGTCAGATCTGCTAACATTTAATTTTCTCGAAACAGAAAGAAATGGATTTGCACCACTTTCAAAATAAACGGTCCATATATTGGAGAAGAAATAAATTAAGTTTCTCTGTAAAACAAAAGAAGACTCAATTTTTTTTGTGAATGAAAGCATAAACGAGCAAACATTGCTTTATTTCAACATTTTCAACCCCTGACGAAAAATAACCTCGCCCGTGAACCCATATTTTTGCCTAATTTCAACGGTAACCTTGTCACACTCTGCCTTATCGAGTCGCTACGGAGGCTAGGCTCTTAAACTGTACAGCAAATGAAATGTCCGAAGAGCGAGTCTATCTCGACTACGTAAATGTCGTATGATTTTATCGAGACTACCGAATGGCACGCAACCTTATCGAAACCAGGTAATTTTATTGAAATTGCCAATAACAGGAACAAAGTTGCACGGTTATGGCGGAAGATAGTACGCGAACGTCGCGAACACAGGCACTGCGAAGGAACTCAGAGTCCCCGATGTTGGTTAAGGAACGTTTATTACCCGAACGCAGGGTCAAAGTGCAGCCAGTACACAGACGTTAAAAGTTGCCGATTAAAGTGTGCGACAAAAGCTCGGAGCGAGGGAGGGAGAAAACGAAGAAACATTTTACGTTTCTCTATAAATCATCGTGTGCCATAGCCGGGCTATAAACTGCATCGCGTTGAGGACACGCGAACACGTGAAACTACTTTCTACGAATATTCTGTCGTCCCTGTTGAACGCCTCGCGTGCGGATTGAAAAAGTTCGCGAGGACATGGTAGTTCGCGCACCGGGAAGTCGATTACCGTTTTCGCGTACCTATCGATCGTAAAACCGGACGTTCATCATTCGCGCCGGAAATTTGATTAACTCCGGCGTCGGCAGTTGTTCAAGCTTTAATCGGTTAGGATTAAACGATAAATCTTACGAGTTTTCATATTTGCAGGCTATCTTTAGTCGATTTTTCACGACAATGGCGCACAGCGAACACGAATCTCGTAAATGAACCCTCGAGTGAATTGTTTAGACCGATGTGGCCTTATTTAACCAGTTAGCTGTGTTTGACGAGTATACTCGTCGGGCGTACAGTTTAGTTACCATTAGCTATTTAAATTGTAATTTTAGAGAAAACTAAAATGTATTCGTAAAGGCTATGGCCGGGTTTGGAGGTGATTTTCGCCCCCAACGGTATTTTGATCGAGCTTGGAATATGTAATAGCCTACCCAAAAGAACTCCCGTCTGCCAAGTTTCAGCCCCATATCTCATCTGTAAGGATAGTTAGTAAGAAAAATCGAAAAACGAGTTCTTGACCCATTTTCCCTATTTATTAGTTAACTAATTAATTAAAAATTTTGAAAAAATTCTGACACATTTCGGATACTATGCCACATGTTAGGTATTATTTTCCGATTATTCCGTTGCAAACTCTGGTTGTAAACAACGAAACACACGAAAAAATGCAGATTTCATATAGCAATCTTAAGTTCAACACCGCAGATTTAATTTAGCTATGAGATATTATTAATATAATATAAGTATTGTGCTCAATTTTTTTTTCCAAATTCCTGAGAGTGGTGTGGCATAGTTAAAAAAAGTAAAAACCACTTTCTTCGACATTTTTTAAAAATTATACTCATCTTTTCTGAATCTAAAAAATATATTACGTAATATTGAACGTTCCTGCGTTAAGAAAAAAATGTTCCAGACTTTCAAAGTTACGTAATGCAAAAAATAAAATAATGTTATGTATGATATATTCCAATGTTACGAAAATGATTTCAACGGCGCTAGTTGGTGCAACAGCTATGGTCCCTGACTGCAGAATACCTGGATACTTTTTGGACCAGGTTCGAATCCCAGTCAAGTCAATTTTTTTTTTAGTTATTCAGATGTTTTTTTGCTTACTACTTACAATATATAATTGTTAATAAACCATTGTAAAAACATTTAATGAGATTATACATGGTATATTAGGGAAAAAATATCAGCTTTTACATCGTCAGCTTGACAACAAACTTCTTCCTACGGTAAGGTCATATTTCAGGATTGCGTGTTTTTTAAATAATAAGTTTGGTAAAAGATTTAAATTTTGATATGGCACTTTTCGATGATGTTATAAACAGAATATTGCGTACAGATAAATTAACAAATAGTTTAGCACAACAAGTAGAAGCACAACACTGGAACCGCCGAAAAACGCCATGCAAAACCATATCTTTCAGAGAGATTCCTGATTTTCCGAAAATGACAGAAGATGATTTAAAAATCATTTTTACAGGATTGTATCGTATAAAAAAATTGAGCATAATACTTATAATAATATCTCATTGCTAAATTAAATGTGTAGTGTTCAACTGAAGATTGTTTTACGAAATCTATATTTTTTCGTGTTTATCGTTGTTTACAACCAGAGTTTGCAACCGAAAAATCGAAAAATAATACCTAACGTGTGGCTTAATATCCCCAATGTGTCAGAATTTTTTCAGAACTTTTAATTGATTAATTAATTAATAGATAGGGAAAATGGACCAAGAACTGGTTTTTCGATTTTTCTCAATAACTACCGTTACAGATGAGATATGGGGCTGAAACTTCGCAGGCGAAGATCTTTTTGGGTAGGCTATCACATATTCCAAGCTTAATTAAAATACCGTCGGGGGTGAAAATCACCTCCAAACGCGGCCATAGCCTTTCAACATGTTTAGAATCATTTGGAGGTCAAGACGAAATAAAACGAACAAATAAAAAGTATAAATAATTTGAGATAAATTCATGCATCTCCGTATGCTCTGGCTAGAACTCTTGATTTTCGCGACACACATAGATGCGCGCTGTGAAATTTAGGTCGCCGCAGTTAACTGGTTAAGATGATGATTGCTCCATGTGGAACACTAGATTTGCGGATCTATCAAAATGGCGGGTTCCCGATATTCTTAATTCACGATTAATGAAATTGAAAAATGCATCTGTGAGGAATTATTTAATAAATCTACATTTACTGTTTAAGGAATTGTTAAAAATAAGGCTCGAAACAATTTTATTATTTTTATAAAATAACGTAAAATGTTAGTACTAATACTTAACTTTAACTAAGTTAGTACTTAACTTTATGCTTTAGTCTTTTAATTATTTGTGAATTTATATAAAATTTCTACTATTTCGTTACGTATTTGTTTGCTATTTCGATAGAGATGAGTAGTAAATATAATTTAATCGGATCATTGCATTTTTAAAATATGTTGCAAAGTTTGTTTTAAGCGATAAATGATTTTTTAGAGTTGTCCTCTATTTTTAATTACAACTCACCGACTTCTGTTGCTTTTGCGTAAAAGAATCGACCAATTACTTAACCATTGATTCAATGGTTAAATAATCGAGCACCCAACTCACCTGAAACAGAAAAGAGGAGAATGGTTAGTAAAGAAATTAGCTCCGGAACGTTTAAAATTGCTTATTAAAAATTGTTCACTATTTTTTTAATTAAAAAGTTCTTTCACTCCATTGTAAAATAATATCATGATTAGCATAAACTGCAGCGTATATACGTTGATTGTTAATTGTTGTTATTTTCATTCTAATTGTTCATGATTGTTTCTCATTAAACGTTTATTAATTAATTAAAAATTCACTCGGTTAAAAGGTTAATGTTCGATGTAATTTTTAAAGCACACAGTGTACTCTGTCTGTGTGTGTTTATGTGGCCAATGTGTAACCATATGGTCAGTGTGTACAGTGATTTGTCAAGTGGTAATGCAAGTTTCGAGTACAGTCGAAGCCCGGCACTTAAGAATACACCCTAATCGAGGAGCCCCTTATCTTCGTGATGCATTGTAAGCGTCTGGGTCGTGAAAAACGGTCGAAAATGCAGAGAACCGGTGCTTTCGGCCGAGTTTACGATTTCGCGTGGAAACGAACTTGCAACGCGTGTTTAACGTTCGCCTGGTAGCACGGTGGGCCCTCCAGCTTACATGTAACGGTGGTAAATTAACCTTTATCTCGGTGGCGATGCCAACACCGTTGTTTCAAGCTGTACAGCAAAGACAAAATCAACCGGCCGCTCCACCTTGTCCACACCAGGCCCTCCGATGAACTTAATGTTCTCCGAAATTCATTCCCTCAACATTTCACTCGCAAGTCAATTTTCTAGACACCAATTCTGCAATTACAGTTTTAATCCTGCTGCATTTCTAGATGTCCTTCCGACACGATAATAAAATTAACTTCTTTAATACTACCATCCCATCAAGTTCGCTGATTATTTTGATATTCTTCAATATTCGTATCTTTACCTTGTCACCGACAAGAAAATTTTCTAGACAACCAATTCTGTCCTTTCAATGCGATAACAAAAAGTTGACTTCTTTAATATTCTTCCATGCTCTCTTCTTCAATTTTTCATTCACAAGAAAATTCTTCAGACACCAATTGTTTATATACAATTTGAATCCTGCTATGTTGTTAAATATTCTTTCGAATCGATACCAAAATTAAATTCTTTAATACTACCACTCCATCAGGCTCACTGATTATTTTGATATTCTTCGATATTTGTATCTTTACCTTGTTATCGACAAAAAAAATTTCCAGACAACCAATTCTGAAATTACAATTTTAATCCTGCTGCATTCTTAGATGTCCTTTCGATGCGATAACAAAATTGACTTCTTTAATATTCTTCCATGCTCGCTTCTTCAACTTTTCATTCACAAGAAAATTCTTCAGATACCAATTGTTTATATACAATTTGAATCCTGCAGTGTTGTTAAATATTCTTTCGAATCGATAACAAAACTTGTTGGAATTTATTTCATAAATTTACAACAAAATGAATCTATTATTTCGTTACTAGGAAGGATCAATTGAACCGTCTGTTGACCTATATATACATACATTGTATGTTTTCCCGGCATGGGACCCTCGGTCCTCAACTGTTTATATTAGGTCAATCGGAAAGTTCCGTCCGTTTTTTTACAAAAAGTATAGGTTTATTCATGAAAGAAAATGAAAAAGTACGTTCATCAAAATATTATCCATCGTTAGTGATGACTTTTTCCCATCTTTCGGGCAGCAAGCGAATTCCGCGTCGAAAGAATGATTCATCTTTGGAGGTTATCCAGGCGGAGATCCATTTTTCGAGATCTTCGTACGAATTAAATCGTTCTTCAGCAAGTGCGTGTGCCATTGACCGAAACAAGTGGTAGTCAGATGGGGCACAGTCTGGTGAATAAGCCGCATGTGGTAGCACTTCCCAGCGAAGTGCTTCTATCGTTTCCTTGACAATTTTTGAGACGTGAGGCCGTGCATTGTCATGCAGCAAAATCACCTTACGCTGTCTCGTTTCATATTGTGGTCGTTTTTCGTGCAATGCTCGACTCAAACGGAGAATTTGTTGTCGGTAAAGATGTCCTGTGACTGTTTCACCAGTTTTTAGCAGTTCATATTATACCACACCTTCCTGATCCCACCAAATGCAGAGTAAAGCCTTTTTTCCGTGGATATTCCGCTTTGGCGTCGATGTTGAGGGTTGGTCAGGATCACAAATGGTTTTTCGACGTTTAGGATTGTCAAAATAAATCCATTTTTCATCCCCAGTGATGAGACGATGGAGAAACCCCTTTCTTTGTTGCCTAGCAAGCAAAATTTCGCAGATGGTTTTCTGCCTTTCAATGTCTCTTGGCTTGAGTTCATATGGGACCCACTTTCCTTCCTTGTAGACCTTCCCTAAGACTTTTAAAAAGGTCGGAAATGACAGATTGAGCACAATTTAACGCTTCTGCAATTTGTTTTTGCGTTTGACATGGATCTTCATCCACCAACGTCTGCAATTCTTAGTCTTCGAATACTCGTGGCCGTCCATAACGCTCTTTGTCCTCCAAAGAAAAATCACCATTTTTAAAACGTCGAAACCACTCTCTACATGTTGTATCGGAAACAGCATTATCGCCATAAACGTCTACAATCATTCGATGAGCTTCAGCTGCCGTTTTCTTCCAATTGAAACAAAAGACTAACACTTCAAGCAAATGACGCTTATTCGGCTGAAATTCCGACATCTTCAATGTAGAAAAAGTTATTGATGCAAGCGTAAATTGTTGTTTACTGAGTTTTATTAACAGATGTTCAAACTAAAAAGTTAGCCTTACTTTAGAGGTTATAGTTACCCACAGTTCGAGCTACGGTTACTCGACGCTAGATGGACAGAACTTTCCGATTGACCTAATATTCGACTGTTCCTCCTTAGTATCGATCTCTTGTGTCTGTCTGTAATAAAGTTTCTTTCAAGGAGTAAATACGTGTCTCACTGCTTCTAGAGAAGTTATTAAAATATATAAAGTTTACTTCATATTTAACAGCATAGTGAGTTTTATTATATACCCATATTCCAATAAAATTAAATTCTTTCATACTACCACCCAATCAGGTTCACTGATTATTTTGATATTCGTCGATATTCGTATCTTTACCTTTTCACCGACACGAAAATTTTCCTAACTCCAATTCTGCAACTACAAATTTAATCTTGCTGCATTCTTATATGTTCTTCCGATCCGATAACAAAACTAACTTTTTTAATGTTCTTCTATGTTCGCTTCTTCAACTTTCCACTGACAAGAGTACTCTCCAGACACAAATTGCTCATTTTCAATTTTAATCTTGCTACATTTTTAAATATTCCTTCGACTCGTTAAAAAAATTAGATTCTTTAATACTACCATTCCTATCGGGTTCCCTAATTTCCTTAATGTTTTCTCAGTATCGATGCCTTTAATAAAATAAAGGCAAAGTCGATTACATTCAATTAAAACTCGACACACTACGCACCATCGAACGTCCGTTCAATGTAGGTGAGATAAAGTGTCACTTTTGACGAAAAGGTGACTAAATAATTTACAAAACAAGTTGTAGTTCAAGTTGTAAGAGTCACATGATCGCTTCCAACAAAAATTTAAGAGTATCGGGAAGGTTTGGAACGTTTACGGAAAAATGCCTCGTTAGAGTTCTCTTTAGGGGCGTTCTAGAGCTTTGTAAGATCATGGGAGCTTACGAGATCCTCGAAAACGATCATTTCGGTCGTTCGGCATCGAACGATCGCGAGATCCGACGATACAGTTGAGCAGAACCTGGCGTACACCCGCTGTAAGAGGGAATTAACGCGAGTTGACGGTGGGCGAAGGGCGGCTGCTAATGGGGTCTGACGTTGACGAATCTCCAGGTTACGAAGTCGTCAACCACGCAGAGAGCTCCGGTGCCGGGAGGTCGGTATTACATCTAAGGTTCACGCTTACCAGCTTATCGTAGTAATCTAAAGCATTCATTTCCGTCTGATGAGACGACTATTATTTCCGACGAGTTTCTCGCCGGGGAGGAACGCAGAGTGAGAGAGAGAGAGAGAGAGAGAGAGAGAGAGAGAGAGAGAGAAATGGAGAAAGATGAAGAAGGGTGTAATTTCACTTCGGAGACGTCACGCGAGCGAAAAAGTGACAATTGTCACCGGTGACGACTTCATGAAGAATGACAAATGGATACAATTCTGTTCAGAATGAATTACGAACGTTACCTTAACGGAGATTCGCTTACCACCATTGTTACAGAATGCATAAATGATTCGTGACGACTAAATCTCTCGCTCGCGTGTTAGGCGAACGAATTATTTAAGCAACTGGAATGAACGATAATTATTCATATAGTTCGTCGTGTATTTAGGTCACGAAACAGTTTTATGAATTACAATATTTAATTTTAACAAACACGATGTTTTTCACAAACTTAAGCAAACAATAAGTTAAGGAGCCCGTAATTAGACGATATATGGTTATAGGTCCCGTGTAGGGATTGGATATTGAATACTGGCACAACTGGCGTCAGAAGATAATTCAAAATGGTGGATGGCAGTGTTTGAAGCGATAAGGGTAAAATGAAACTGAACAAGTAATGACATTGATACTGTATAAAATTGAATTGAAAACAATAAAATATATTAAATATTAAGCCTTTGCATTCGGAGCTGTTTTAACTAGAAAACCTGAGCATTTCTTCTGACTTAGGATGTTATCATTCCACATGAAGTATTTCAACTTATGTATATAGAGTTTTTTACTGTTACTCGTCTTTAGAACACATACATTTTTATCAATTTCTTAGATATAAAGATAGTGATGTTCTAATTATTTTAAATAATAGTGTGCTAATTTCTCGTGGCGCCTCAGAGTCGCCACTCGAGTGCGAAAGGTTAATCTTACATAGAATATTAAATGTATAATTGAAAATGAATTGATAACTGTATAAAATGTATACAACAGTTTCAATTTCTAGAAATATTCATTCCTCAAAAGAGGTATTATCTCGTAAACTGTTTAATCTTGGCTTCAATTACTTGTCGTTGGATCGGATAAATATATACACTTGAAGAGTTTGTAAAAATTTACTGTTCTACAGGCGAATTCCAAGACATTGACATTTTTCGACATTTCTCGATACTCTCAAGATAAAATTTCTCAGATGTAGATTTCTCAAATGTTTTTATTTTCATTAATTCCTATCTAGAGACAGTTTCTGAAGCTTCCGATAATTCTTTTTCAATTTTCGATGAAGCTTCTCGATTGTTTCTTAAGACTTTTCTCATTTTTCAATGCGTGCAAGCGAACAAATTACAGAATGTGTCTCATAATTAATTACTGTTTTACGGCAATCATTAGGTTACGCATTTTATGCGTTTACGACAAAAATGGATAAGAGCAATTTGAGATAGTGGAAATATTAACCCTCTATGGGGCCGTGTAACTTTCAAGTCACATGTCAATATATCGACATTTTACCAAATGATTTTAGCTTTTGCAAGTTATCTGCAGATAGAAACCAACGCAACCATCTTGTACAATTTACATTGCTTGTGCTTCTATCCAATCTATTATATTCTATCTATTAAACAAAACAAAGCATACATAATAGCTTTGGGTTTGCATATCAATAACAACTTATTTGTTTCCAATGTTAATAATCATTTTGTTACTATTGGTATGTGATACAGTTTTGTGATTTTCAGGTTGCAGTAGGCTATTATGATAGATTTTGGTATATTTAGGATAATGCTTGTGTTTTCTTCTACTGGGTTGTTCGGAAAGTAATTTCGTTTTTTTTTTTGTGAAAATGGAAGACAATTTTTGTATAATGAACAAATATTTTATTAAATTATATATTGGCCATTCTAGTCCAATACCTTTTGCCATCTTTCTGGTAATAGCATGATTCAACGCTCATAAAATGTTTGGTCTCTGCTGGCAAAAAACTGATCGAGATGGTTTTTGACCTCCTCATTTGAAGTGAATATTTTACCGTCTAAAAAATTTTGCAGTGACCGGAACAAATAATAATCCGAAGGTGCCAGATCTGGAGAATATGGTGGATGTGGTATTGTATTCCATTGAAGCTGTAAAAGCTTTTTCCGAGTGACCAAACTTGTATGAGGTCTCGCATTATCTTGGTGGAACACTACACCTTTTCTCTTTATTAATTCTGGGCTTTTCTGTTGAACTGCATCATTCATTTTGTCCAGCTGATGACAGTAGACTTCCGAATTAGTTGTTGTGTTATCCGGTAAAAGCTCAAAAAAGAAAAAAACGATTCCTTTAAAATCCCATCAAATAGACAGCATCACCTTTTTTTGATGGATGTTAGCTTTAGAAATGCTTTGAGCCGGTTCATCTTTTTTGCTCCATGATCTCTTGCGTTTGACATTGTTATATACAACAAAAAAAATGGATCATTTTCGTGACGTTTGAGAAGCGAATCGCAGACGTCAACGCGACGACACAAATTTCTCTTCGTGAGAACATGGGGAATCCATATATCGAGCTTCGAGGTTAAACCCAGGCCTTTCAAGTGGTCATAAACAGTTGAATTTGATAAATTTAACCTCTCACCGATCTCACGTGTTGTTATTCGCCGTTTTGCATCAACTAATGCCTTTATCGTGTCTTTATCAGCTTCAACCGGCCTTCCAAAACATGGTGCATCTTCGACATCAAAATTGCCTGATCGAAATTTTGCAAACCAGTTCTGGCGTACTGTCAACACATCTTCTCCATACACATCGGTTAATTTCTTTCTGGCTTGAACAGCATTCTAACCTTTTCTGTAGTAAAAAAGTAAAATATGACGAAAATGCTGCTTATTGCTCCCCATATTTAAAAGGGCACCAACCAAAAACTACTGCATAGAATCAATTGGACTTTTTCACACACAAGCCTTGCTATAAGAGCTCTTAAAACATATAATGATTACGCGGCTTAAGTGTGAATTTGGGTGCAAAAAAATACAATTAAATCCTCTATCGGGAAAAAACAAAATTACTTTCCGAACAACCCAATATTTTCAAAGTTATAAAAGTAAAAAGAATAGAGTTACCATAAAAGTAATAGAGGAATTAGTATTAATTATGATTGTGATTATTGATGGTTATGATCTTCTAATTAGAATTAGAAGACCATCCAGTAGTATTTAACCGACAATGCATAAATATGATCGATAGTGACGATGAATTTAGTACCGAATCATCATCGGATAAGAAAAATTCAGGACCACAAAAGATTGTTTAGCAATCAGTATCCCAGACCCTGAAGACCCTGAAGGACTCTACTATCCTGTAACCCATTTTCGAAAACTATTTGATAGAGAAATTATAAGTGATATAGTCGACTATACGAATACACAAACGCTGCAGTGTGATTCAACAAAGGGATTCCAAAAATAAAATGATCCAAATGCAACGTACATCTATGTTTAACGCCAAGTGCAAACATCGTAAGCCGTTTTTACTGTAATGTTACAAAGTTATAAATTATAATAAAATTGTTAAAACTGGTAAATTTCGTTTAATCTGCATATATAGATTTGTAATTGTTGATTTTCCCTTGCAAACATTTTTCTATATTTAAGAAAAAAATTCGACCCATAGAGAGTTAAACGGTTTCGAGAATTTAATTTAATTACCTACTCTTGGACATTATTTGGGAAAGTATTCAATGTATATTTGAGACCTTCTTAAGACTTTGACTGCCATGCACCCATACATGGGCGACAGAATTATATTTGTTCATGTTTAAAAATAAATTAGTACATTAATATATTCGTTGCACTCAATTTAGTTGATATCTGGTTGAAGGACAACTACGCGTCATACTTTTCAAAGTTTTCAATTGTTGCTTCATTAAATAAATGACTTTGATTTTGTGAAATTTTTTATGTTGTTAGTTGGGCAGTTAAAATGTTAAAAATGATTGCATGGCAGGTGTATTCGCAATTAGAACTGCATAATGTGCAAACATGTCTTCCACGAAACACGAAGCGTACGGTGACTTACAATCAAAGTTACTTTCTTACAAAAAGAAACAAACTCCTACCAAGAGTTTTACTCATTCATTTTTTTTCAGACATTCGGAGCAACACAGACGTCAAAACCGAAGTCTGCCCGACCGCTTGAGATTCGATAATAAGCCATCACCGAGAGCGCATTTGTCAAAACGAATGTCTCAATCCACAATAAAAAGAATAAAGAAGCTCGAGAACCTGTTCTCCAGAACATTAATTTCGAACTTCCGAGCCGGGTCCGGACACGGTACGAAGCTGTAAAACGGTAATCTCTGGCAGCAGGTTCATCATTTTCAACTGGCCGAAATAAAAGTGAGAGACAGTGGAAGCGCAGTTCCGGGGCCGGTCCATAAAGCAAGGGTATTCCGAGGGATTCGTTTCGCCGGCGATAAAGTAAAAAATCGAACGGTGAAGTCGGAGAGGGCCTCCTGTCGAGTCCCTGATAAGACGATCCAGCGGGTCGAGGGAAAGAATCGCCGTGCCGGTAGCTGCCGGGCTCAAGTTTCGACTATTTGTCCACCAAAGACAAGATCCTAATGGGAAAGTAATCCCTTACGGGTAAACGGCGAGAGAGCGAGAGAGGGAAAGATAAAGAGGACCCTGAGAGATCCGAGAAGATTCGTATTGCATGCTCGCGGCGACCTGGACCAGGCTCCCGAAGATCCGGACCCCGATAAGGATCCCCCTTTTTGGAAAGCTCGTCCGGAATTTGTCTCGAACCGACAAGCCCAGAACCGGTGATGCGTCCCCGAGACCTGCTTCGCCTCGAATTCAGACCGGTAACCGTTCATTCAGGACATAGACCCAATTTTTTTTCACCTTTTGCGCATTAAAGCGGACTTAATAACAACGTTCATTAATTGCTAGCGCGCTCGCCCTTGCACATTATGCCAGTTTCATTAAATTTTATTTAGCTCGTATAGTTATTTTTATTCCGTAGCTGCCTTGCTTTTGCTTTCGTTCATTTTCTCGTTTCCTTATACGGTGTACCTACGTTCATCGATGTGTCTCCTAGCGCGTGCTTTAAGATCTTGCCACGAGTTTCGTTCGGTTAATTTAATTTTATACACGTCGTTTTCTTTCGGAAAATCAACTCCGAGTTTCGGTGTGTTTATTTACGTGAGATATTCTTCTATATTTATTATTACATGTTTTCATGTTTACATACGTGCCGTTCAACGTATTGCATGGATCAACGATGAATTTCATTATATACAGTGGGGGGCAAAAGTATTCGTACACTCTTCAAACCTAAATAACTTTTTTAAGATTGGACCAAACGTCTTGACTTTTTTTGAGCAACTAGCAGCTTTGATTTACTAAATGATATGCAAAAATAATTTTGAAATAAATCTAACTGGTAGAAATTACGTAGGAAAGTAGAAAAGACATTTTTTAAAACATTTTTATTTCAACTCGTAATGAAAATTTAAAATATGCGTTTTTCAGAACTGTGTTAGTTACACACATGCTGAAAATCTCACCGAAATCGATTGACGCGGGAAAGAATGACACGCGTAGAAAGATGTAAGAATTTCTGTAGTTTAAGCAGAAACTGATCAAGAATCGTGACAAATTGTGATTTTCACCATTTTCGATGGCACGTAGCTCGTGTGTACGTCGATCGATTTTAATGAATTTTTCTGCATGCGTATAACTATCATAGATCTACCAGATGCGTCTTTAAAATTTTTTGTGCGTGGCTCAAATAAAAAATATTTAAAAAGTCCCTTTTTTATTGGTCATGTAATTCACATCAATTTCAATATTTATAAAATTTATTTTGTATATCATTTAATAAATCAATGCAACTAATTGCTCAAGAAAAGTCAAGACGTTTGGTCCAATCTTAAAAAAGTTATTTAGGTTTGAAGAGTGTACGAATACTTTTGTCCCCCACTGTATTTGAATTTAATTTCATTTTATAGATTATCCAACGTATCGTTGGAAAATCGCCTACAACTTTTTAGTGTATTTACTTTCGTGAAGTATTCTTTGTTTTCTAAGAAATGCACACTAACATATTTTCTTTCATACCTTACAACTTTTGTCTGAAACATTTGTTCGCAGCACTTGTATACATTTTTATTAGCATGTACCTACTTCTTTTATTTGCAACAATTATATGTATAAACAGCGGAAAATATTTCAGATAAAATTTGTAAGTTACAGGGAAAAATGTATACTAATAAAAATATATATATGTTTCGTCAGCATATTCCTTTTTTTGAACACTACAACTTTTGTCTAATACATCATTTTATACCATTTATATTTTTTGTTCGCCATATATTCTTTCTACATCTTAGAACTGTGAAACATTCCTAAAAACTGGAACCTCAGATATATTCTTTTATCAACATATACTTTTTTAAATACACTACAACTTTTGTCTAAAAAACATTGTTTTTCAACAATTCTATTTCTTTTTCTTGCCATATACTTTTCTCTATTCCCTACAACTGTTGAAACATATCGTTATACCGCTTATACATTTTTCTATCGGCATCTACTTTTTCGTGTATCCTACGACTTTTATTTAAAGCATCGTTATACAACAATTTTACTGTTCTTCTTACCATATACTTTCTCTACACCTTGCAACTATTGAAACATATCGTTATACCGCTTATATATTTATCTATCATCATCTACTTTTTCGTGTGCTCTACAACTTTTGTCTAAAGCATCGTTTCACAACAATCTTTTTCTCGTCGTGTACTTTTCTCTACACTTTACAACTTTTGTCCGAAACAATTGTCCACGCTGCTTACATATTTTCCACGAGCGTATACTTTTCCCTGTGCTCTACAACTTTTTCTGTCTCGACAACGGGCTACCTGACGCATCGGCGCGTCTGGCCTCAAAGGAACGAGTAAACGCGCGGTTCTTTTTTTCCGAAAAAGCGACTCACATCGATTTCGCGTTAAGCACCCGTGGCAAAGGGAACCCTTTCCTCTTTAATCCTCGAAACGCGAGAGACTCGACAGATTTTCCGGCGCGCGGCACACGAAGGACTTAAACGCAACAGTGGAGTACGCGTCGCGGCGCTTTAATCTCATGTCCCGGCCTCGGACGCGAGCTAATTAAAAATTGCAACGCGAGATGCGCGCCCGAAAGGGCCACGATGGTACACAAGGTCCTCGGGGCCCTTTTCTACCCCCGTCGAAGAGACTTGGAAACTTGCCCGCTAATTGGCGCATCTTCAAAGACTGTCGACCCGCGTAGAGTTCCCTCTTTCTCTCTCTCTCTCTCTTTCTGTTCCGCTTTAGCGTCCTTTCCGGTGTTCCGTGTTTCTTGTCGCGCGAATAATCGTCACGATAAATCAAACCGATCTCTGTGTTTCGACCAGAAAATACTGTGAGTTGACACGCAAAACAAAGAACAGACACCAGGGAGATCTTGCGCGACGGCGGGATAACAATCTTGGTCTAATTTTACCTATTTTTCGGCATCTACAGGAACCGGAAGTTCCGGGACCAACGGGCTTGGGATACTCTGTTTTGCAAGATTACAAACAAATCAACCGACAAAGCGTTTCCAATTAGTTCGATATTCATTTAACACCAGATTTACTATTTTTAATTATTTATGGCTCGCAGCGTCTTCAACCCTTCGCATTCCAAGCAATTTTATTTCCAATATGGAAACATTTTTTGAGCTAGGATAGTTCCATTGCACATGGTTCATTTCCTTTCGTGCTTAGACAGTTTGTGACTATTATTCGTACGCGCAATACTTCAATTTTTATAGTTTTTTTAAATTTAACAACAGAAATGTAAAAATTGTTTTATTCAAAGCAATTTTTATATTGTAAAATTAGCGCTTACTCTATGATTTGCTGAAACCTCAATTGTACAAGATTCAACTTCATACGCATAATATGAAATAAGATTGCAAGAATGAAAATATATCAAGTATATCAAGTTTATTACTCGTACGCGCAACACTTCAATTTTTATAGTATAGGTTTTTATTTAATAAAAATAACGACTTGATGTATTTCCGAGCACATTTCGTCGTCAATTACGATTTTTCTTCTACTCGAAACAAACGAAAAAAAGATTATCGGACGAATTCGATTAACGCGCGTATTTAAAACGATTCGCGAGTGAATTATCTCTGCAATAGATTTCTTAAATCCAAGCATAGCGATGTAAAAGTTGATGAACTCAAAGAAATTTTTATATTGTTATATTCGCGCGTATTCTATGAATTGCTAAAACCATAATCGAACGAAAGAGCAGACTCAATTTCACGTGTATAATATAAAATAAGATTGCAGAAATGAAAATGTTCCAGGTTGAAAGAAATGTCTTGATTTTGGAATTGCTGCCAGCACAAAGGGTTAATAAATGCTATACTTTCAAAAATTTTTCAAATTTCGAATATCTTGGAAGCTTGAAAAATTTAAGAGATCTTGATAGTCTCGGAAGTTTAACTAAATGATTCAATTATTGCAAGAAATGTTAGACCTAAAATCTATGAAAATTTTAAATCATTAGTTGCCTAATGCTCGATAGTAATTTATTATAGAAAAAGTGGACTTGCAAGTAAATTTTAAATCTTAAAGTCAGATCATCTTTCCTCAAACTGCGAATCTCGTTAATTTTTAGAACATGTATCGGTTATATTTCTAAAAATTAACGAGTTTCGCAATTTGAGGAAACGTGATCTGACTTTGAAATTTAAAATTTACTTGCGAGGTCATTTTTTTCTATAACAAGCATTGGCAACTTGTATTCTAAAATTTAAAGTAAAAACTAAGTAATTTATGTTATCTTATCAAAATTATGAGATTGAATTTATTCGGACATCGTGCGACTTGCATTGTAGCGTAAGTATATACTAAATATATTTATAAAAAAGGTCCCACTAAGGCATTTTTATAAATTCGACGTTAGAAATACAGGAATCGATCATTTCACTCATAGTGATAGATTTCGTGTGAAGTCATCTTCAATCAAAAGTAAATATACAACTTCGATTATCAAACTCACTATTTAAAACTCCATTTTAACAATTGTACAACGCTTCCAAAATCGACCACCCAATCTCCTCGATTACTCAACAAACCATAAACTTATATCGGGTATTTTGTACATTTCATTTTGTCCCGATTACTTCGTTGCAGCTTGTCCACCGATATTTGGCCAACAGCTCCTTAGCATTAATTCTCTGTTATCGAGTCGAACAGTAAAGATGTTTCTTTCATCCAGTTTAAAATAAAACATTTATTAAAGAGGTGCAGTTATTTGTATTTGGAATCCATAATCCCAATAACTTAAAAAACGAACGACAACATCGAACGTTAAAGACAAAATTTCTACCTTGACTCTCAAGCACTACCGCAACCGGTGCACTCCCGAACGGTTCCTCATTGTTCGCACAGCGTAACTGTCATCTGATCACTGACTTCTCACCAAAGCGTTGAAATACGTCGAAGCACAGTTGTCACCGAGAATCGTCAAAGTGCACGGACACTTTTGTTTCCCTTTTTCAACGGAATATGGAAAAAGATAGTTCGCTTGAAGTCTGTAGTTATAGGGTAAAATATTGTCGGAGGTTGCGCGAATCGCAAGGAAGCACGTGTCGTAGCGAAACGTCAAAAGGGAGGAAAACGAGCAAACCACCCTGAAGAGACACGACGGTACGTGGCACGCGCCTACGACTGAGAGCAAAGCATTCCGACACCGGCTACGGACACGAAATCTCGCGTTCGGGCGTGTTCGGGCGTGTTCGGCGATGTTCGGCGCCGCTCGACTCGGAGCACGTGGCTGCTCCCGCGCGATCACGCTGTCCCTTTCCGGTTTCCTTTTTCACCTTGCCGTGCCACCCTTTCGCCGGTGCCTTCGTCTCCGCGTAGTGGGCTGGATTCCAATTTTTGTTTACGCGTCGTGCTCTAGCTTGCCGACCTTCGTCCGAAATTAAAATCGCATGTTAGAAATTGTCTTCTAAACTGTACACTATTTTTCCAAATGATAACACTTTATATTCTAGATGTCACCCATATTTGGGTGACGGGTGTGCTTCCGCGGAGGCCCCGTCACCCATATACAGTGAATCACGAAAGTATTCGAACGCTCTGAAATGAAAAGTTTGACGCTTAAAAAATGTAAGCGATATTGCGAATTACAAAATACTCTTGTTCCTATAGTAATATATAAGTGTCATAACTATACATGTTAAATTTGAAGTGTGTCCGACAACGTAAACATTACTTATGAAAGATTTCTTGGTAACGTCGAGTAAACAGATGTCACGAAAGTATTCGAACGACGAAACTTGTAGTACAAAACAATCCTTGAATTTGACAAACAGTAAAGATTGGCTTTCTCAATTGGTGTTACACACTTCCCTTGTTCAGTGCTGCAAGTGTTAATAAGATTGTAAAATTCATATTAATAATGGACCGAAAAAAATCGGAGACAAGCATCACTGATAGAAAATTGATAGTTAAGTGGCATAATGAAGGCAAGAGCTATGGCGAAATAGCACAATTGTTAGGGAAAAGTAAATTTACCATTTATTACATAGTAAAAAAGTTAAAAACCACTGGAATCCTTCAGGATGAAGTCCGTTCTGGCCGGCCTAGGATATTAATGAAGAGGGAAGAGAATATAATTGTGCGTGAAATAAAAAAGGACCCAACAATTTCTGCACCAAAACTTGCTATACAAGTTGCTGATAGCTTCAGAAAACAAGTTCATCCTGAACTTTGTCGAAGAATTCTCCGTAAAAATGATTTTCATGGTCGTATTCCTCGAAAGAAACCATTTATTAGCAAAGTCAATAAACAGAAGAGATTAAGTTTCGCTAAAAATTATGTCAACAAGGATAAGGACTTTTGGAAACACGTAATTTTTTCGGACGAGAGCAAATTTAACATATTTGGCTCAGATGGATGTCATAAAATTTGGAGATAAAGCAAATAGAGAGATGGATCTTAAAAATCTACGACCAACCGTGAAACATGGGGGTGGGTCGATAATGGTATGGGAATGTATGGGGGCTAGTGGTGTTGAAAACCTCGTCATTATCGACGGAATATTAGATAAATATAAATATATGCAAATATTGAAAGACAATTTGAAGCAAAGTGCGGAAAAATTAGGGGTAATAGACAATTTTCATTTTCAGCAGGACAATGATCCAAAACATACCGCACGTACTGTTAAAGAATGGATCATATACAACGTACCCCACGTTTTAGAAACACTCCCACAAAGTCCGGACATTAACCCCATAGAACACTTATGGGCAGAAATTGGCAAACAACTTAGTAAACATAGTATTAATTCCAAGGAAGCATTAAAGACCAGAATTTTGGACGTCTGGGACAATATAAAAAAAGATATTACTGAATATTTGGTTGATAGCATGCAACGACGGTTGCAAGCCATACTAAGTGCCCACGGTGGTCCGACAAAATATTAAAACACTATAGTTGTTTAAAATATGTACTATTAATTTAGTCGTTCGAATACTTTTGTGGCGTTCATTTAGATGCCGTTACCAAGAAACATTTTATAAGTATTGTTTACGTTATCAGACACACTTCAAATTTAACATGTATAATCATGATGCTTATGTGTTATTACAGAAATAAAAGTATTTTGTAATTCGTAATATGACTTATGTTTTTTCAACGTCAAACTTTTCATCCGTCCGAATCCTTTCCGTTCGAATACTTTCGTTACTCACTGTATGGGTGACGTTTTTCATGTTCAATTAAATACGATTTTCAGTTGCATTCTTAACCACTTCGGTACGAGCGTCGACTATAGTCGACGGCCACAGACGGCACTTACCGTCCGCACGCTGCTTCGTGCATCGACAGTGAATCTGTCTTGCTCTTTTACTGATCTGTGATGAGGAAAGCTTTGAAACATCGAAAGCTTGTTTTACATTACTGACGGACATTACTTGTAATGTAAATCAAGAGAGCATATGTTTTTATTACGATATTTCTAAATGTTCACAATTTTATTTTGATAAATGAAAAATTAGAAAATTTAATTCAAAATTATTGTTTTATTTTATTCATATCTTAAAGAATATATTTTATTCATATCGCAAGTTTTTTAATACATATTGCAATAAATGTTATTGTTTTGTGTGATACATTTGAAAGCATGGGACTATACATAGGCCAACATTGCATTGTTTACAATAATACCTAGTACTACACCTTTTTTTATCCTTTGAACGCACGATACATCTTCTCAATGGATTTTCCCTTTTTGTTTTATCACTTTCGTACAGCGTTAAAAAATCTCTTTCTTCGAAAGACATTTCGATTGCTGACGGAGTACAAGAATTGTATTCCCTCGATTCCGAGTACTGTTGTAGAAGTTGTGTTATTAACGCTAAATGATATTCAGACATTGATATATTCTTTTTTGTATTAAATTTATACAAACAATATGCATTCCATATTGAAACGTCTAGTAAATGAAAAAAGAATTTCGTGTACCATTTCAGCGTTTTTCTTGTGCTTGAAACCATACTAGTGATTGCAACGCTTTTGTCAACTGTATCCATCGACTTGCTATAATCTATAACACATGAAGGCTTTTGAATATTTTCACCCGTTCGATAATTTTTCTTTTGACAATCGTTATATTCTGCTGAGTGACTAGTGGACAATATCCAAACTTCGCGTTTGTCGTGCCATTTCAGTGCGAGCAAATTTCCTAATGATCTAAAACTAAAATGTCCTTTTTGTAATTTTTCTGGCATTTTCGACATACCTTTACGTCGCTTTTTTGCTGTCCCACATGCAACAATGGTATTTTTTCAGTAGATAAAGGGAGTGCCGTACGCATTCATATCACAGCATTCATTCATTTCGTGGCCGATGAGCGCCGTACCGAAGTGGTTAATAAAACATTCTGTAATATTTTTCAATATAACAGTGACTTTACTTTAAGGAACGTCTTTACACTTCGAAAGAAAGGACTACAGTGAAAGTTAAAAGACGAACCATAGCCGCACATCTGCAGACCCTATGACTCTTAACATAAGGACCCTGCGGCGGCTGTACCTCCTACGCTCGCTAACAGATGGACAATAGGACGACTTTTCTGCTAGTACCTGATCCGCCTCCGATTTATACATATATCGTCCTTAACCGCCTTCCGATATCCCACCGTCTAAGATAGGACCTGCTAGGTAGCCTTACCAACGAGGCCTCTAGCAGGCCCAGAACTAAACGCTCCCTTTTTTTCTCCCTATCTCATCTATTCAACCACCGCCAAAAATGTGTTGCAAGGATGCATTTTGTAAGAATTCTACGAAGGAGTTTGGAAGATAATTTTTCTTTGTCTAGGATGTAAAATTCAACATTTTTGATGGGTACTTCGAAAGGAGTAGTAAACTCGGACAATGCTGGTTCTGAAGTAAAGTTGCGTTAAATGCCACTATCTTGAGTCCGAAATGTTGTGCAGTTGTAGTTGTTGCAACTGCTCGAATAACTACGGGATAAATGCCACAGTATTATCCTCACTACTACGAGATATGCCTTTTGAAGTGTCATCAATTTTAATTCTCGTCTATACGCGATAGTACAATATGCATTTTGGACTCCAACTGGCGACATTTAAGGTGACTTTAACGTCATTTTTCTGGCGTGTTTTTCAATCCTTAGCACTCCAATAGCTTCTCTGAGACGGCACTAAAAATTGCCAAACAATTATTCAAAATAAATATTACATTACCATGTTTGCATTTAAGAAATCGATAATAAAGATCGATGTCTAGAATATATTAGGTAAATCGGAAAGTTCCGTCCGTTTTTTTACAAAAAGTAAAGCTTTATTCATGAAAGAAAATGAAAAAGTACGTTAATCAAAATATTGTCCATCGTTAGTGATGACTTTTTCCCATCTTTCGGGCAGCAAGTGAATTCCCTAAGACTTTTAAACGGTCGGAAATGACAGATTGAGCACAATTTAACGCTTCTGCAATTTGTTTTTGCGTTTGACATGGATCTTCATCCACCAACGTCTGCAATTCTTCGTCTTCGAATACTCGTGGCCGTCCATAACGCTCTTTGTCCTCCAAAGAAAAATCACCATTTTTAAAACGTCGAAACCACTCTCTACATGTTTTATCGGAAACAGTATTATCGCCATAAACGTCTACAATCATTCGATGAGCTTCAGCTGCCGTTTTCTTCCAATTGAAACAAAAGACAAGTGACGCTTATTCGGCTCAAATTCCGACATATTCAATGTAGAAAAAAACGAAGTTATTGATGCAAGCGTAAATTGTTGTGTACTGAGTTTTATTAACAGATGTTCAAACTGAAAAGTTAGCCTTACTTTAGAGGTTATAGTTACCCACAGTTCGAGCTACGGCTACTCGACGCTAGATGGACAGAACTTTCCGATTGACCTAATAAAAGCCAACAAAATCGAATGTTGTTCGTTTGTAATCAATATTTAAACATTGAAGTAAATGTAACAGTATAAAAGATATAAATTGTCTTTTTTCTTCTGTAACATTTATAGCAATGAAAATGTAATAATAACTTTTAAAATTGCTTGGAGTGCTAAGGGTTAATTTTTCTTCATTGTAGGTACAAGCCACAAATGTACGAAGCATCGCGTTGCAAGAGTAAGAAAATCAGCTCGAACTTCGTTGACTTTCCACCGAAAAGGGTTAACAAAAAAGTTCGTCCAACAAAGGCGACCCTTGCAAAAATAGAAACCACTGATCCCTTACAACATATCTTATCCCGCGTAATCTCGCATCGCCCTCTGGAATCATGCAAACTCCTCGAAAGAAGTAGTCTCCCGGCCCGTCATTATTGGAGTCCTCCATTTCTCAGATAACAATCATAAAGTCTGTTTGGACATCGGAATACGATACGCGGCCGGCGTGCCGCGAAAGCAAAAGGCGAGCCCCGATGGAAAGGAAAAAACGTACGCC
The DNA here is from genome assembly GCA_028453745.1 of Agapostemon virescens. NCBI lineage: Eukaryota > Metazoa > Arthropoda > Insecta > Hymenoptera > Halictidae > Agapostemon > Agapostemon virescens. The sequence continues at coordinate 22,169,626 of CM052094.1, forward strand.
CACGCACGGTGGATTTGCAGGGTAACGGTGGACGGTCACGAGATTATCAGGGGGTTGGCCAGGGCTGCAAGCTCTATAACCATAGTCTACGGCAGCACCCTGTGCGAGATCGCGGCCGCATTAGTATTCACGATGGATGCCCGGCACCGTTGATGAGCTCCGGCTGACGTATCATCGGTCCCCTTCGCTCCACGATAACCGCGACTTCCAGCTTTCCTGCTTAAGGGAAAGACTTTGAAATTCAAAGTGCCGTAAAAAAAAGTGGAGGGAAGTACGAACCACGTCGTCGATAACGAGATCGTTCGACGAGATCAACGGCCTGGTATGATCGATGGAAACCGCCTTAGGAACTCCCACGGGAGAACAGGGTGTTCCAGAAATGTTAGAGTTCCTTCAATCATACCTGCCGCTGCCCTAAGAAACTGTTGTCTTCGACGATTCGCGATTCGACGAGCTATCTGCTCGAGATATCAACGCTGGAACTATCGAGCACTAAATTGCAGTAATATACATTGTTTTGTAAGAATGAAAAAGTTGAATTTATTCAAATCTTGTACAACTTTTATGATAATATTGGATAGTCAGAAAAGTATTGAGAGATTTTCGTCATTTTTTTATTAAATGATTCTTTTGTTCAAAATGAATTTTATTCAACTATACAGGGTGGTCCACGCAATTGTTTCAAGTCATAACTTCGTTATTATTACATTTACGAAAAAATGCCAAAGGAGAAAGATAAATGGTTCGAAGAGCACTACATCTGTAGGCCTTTACGTTTTTTTTAGATGCAGCAGTGCATGTGAAATTAACAATTGCATCATTTCTTTAAATAGAAATGCACATTTTTTTTACACAGATCGATTCTTCTGTTCATTCTACGTAAAAAATGATTAGGATACTACGGCAAAAAATTATTAGATCTCGAGATATTTTCAAAAAATATCTTTATTGAAGATGATACTCAAACACTTCATGACTATGTTGTAAAAGTAAACACCCTTGCGACATTGTTATCATAACAGAAACTGATTTGTACGAGTAAACATTTCATCGTTCAGTAGCAATTGACGTATCGTAACTCGAGTACGAAAACAAAGAATTTGAAAAAGTGTAACTGTATTTCACTAAATACAAGAAAATGTATTTTACTAATAGTGAGAAACAAGATATGTACGACACTTTTGTGTTGTGTGACAAAAATACGAATGCTGCCGCAAGACTGTACCAGGAAAAATATCCAAACCGTCGACAACCATCGCGACAATTGTTTTTCAAATTGAATAACAGTTTGCAACACTATGGTGCATTTACCAAACCCAAAAGAGAAGTTCAAAAATCAGTAGTAGGAAATGAAAACAACAGAGTGAACATACTCACTTATTTACAGTGGAAACTACAAGCATCTACACGAGAAATGTCGAGAGAATGCAATGTAAGCCTTGGTAGTGTGAAACGAATTTTGAAATCAGAGAAGCTTCATCCGTATCGATTTAGTGTTGGACATGCCTTACATGCTGGAGATTCAATAAGACGTATGCAATTTTGTCAATTTGTTTTAAACCAAATTCAGATAAACGAAGATTTCCTGCGGCAGATTTTGTGGACGGATGAATGTACGTTCACCAACAATGGTATTTTTAATCGTCATAATGAACATACATGGGCAAGAAGAAATCCATTCCTTAGGAGGAACATACATCACCAAATAAGGTACACTATTAATGTATGGTGTGGGATTTTAAATACCAATATTATTGGTCCATACTTCATCGATGATGCCCTAAACGCAGAAAAATATCGGCACTTTTTGGAATTTGAATTGTCATCTCTTCTCGATGACATTCCTCTCCGAGACAGGCTAAATTGTAAATACTTTCAACAAGATGGTGCACCGGCACACAACTCACAAGTGGCCATGCGGTTTCTAAAAAAATAAGTTTTACAATAACGTTATCGCAACAAATACATCAATACGTTGGCCAGCCCGTTCACCTGATTTGAGTCCCCTTGACTTTTTTCTGTGGAGTTATTTGAAAGATAGAATTTATTCAAATCCCATAGCTTCTGTAGAGAATCTGAGAGAAAGAATCATACTGGAATGTACAGCAATAACTGCAGATAATTTAAACGCAGTTGTGCAAACAATAAAAAAACGTTATCAGAAATGGTTAGAATGTAATGGAGAAGCGTTTGAGCATCTTCTTCAATAAAGACATTTTTTGAAAATATTTCGAGATCTAATAATATTTTTGCCATGGTACCCCTAATCATTTTTTACGTAGAATGAACAGAAGAATCGATCTATGTAACAAAAAATATGCATTTCTGTTTAAAGAAATGATACAATTGTTAATTACACATGCACTGCTGCATCTAAAAAAAATGTAAAGGCCTACAGATGTAGTGCTCTTCGAACCATTTATCTTTCTCCTGTGGTATTTTGTCGTAAATGTAATAATAACGGAGTTATGACTTGAAACAATTGCGTGGACCACCTTGTATATTGGCCATTATTATCTATGACCTTTTGCCAAATTTTGGGTAGAGCCATAATCCCATCGAAATAGAACTTCTGTCGTTTATCAGCTAAAAACTTGGCTAAGTTATTTTCACAGTCCTTTTTGAATCTAACTTTTTAGCATCAAGGTAGTTGTGCAGATATCGAAACAACCGATAATCTGATGGTGCAAGGTCTGGGCTATATGGTGGATGTGTCAAACGTTCTCAACCACGCTTTCTCAATTTTGGCCGAGTTGTCAAACTTGTGTGTGATCTGGCGTTGTCATGATGGAACACAACACCTTTTCTATGGATCAGTTCTGTTCTATTTCTTTTAATCGATTGCTGTAATCTGGTTAATTGTTGACGGTAGAAATCAGAATCAATCGTTTGACCAGGCGATAGCACTTCATGATGGGCAATTCCTTTCCAATCCTACCACACACACATTTCGTTTGAGCAATGATTCGCAGATAGAAACTTGATTCATTAAATTTTTCTCTGTTAAATCATAAGGCACCCAAACATCGAGCTTCTTTTTTTATCTAGCCTTCTGCAAATGATCCAAAACCATCTTGCTCAACTATTTGCATTATTTTATTGACTTTTTCAGTGATTGGTCGACCAGAGCGAGGTGAATCTTTAATATTGAAATTTCCAGAACGGAAGCGAGAAAACCATCTACATGCTGATGCATTCGATAAAGCGTCTTGATCGTAAACACCACCATTTTTTTCCCGGGCTTGTGCAGTGTTTTTGCCTTTTTCGCAGTGAAATTGCAAAACAGCGAATTTTTTCAGAAATTTCACTCATCTTCACGCTAATATTACTTTTGACACGATCGACAAAATGCAAAACTGTTTGTATGAAAATTGTAGACTAAAATGTCACCTCTCAAATGAGCGTCAGTATGACGCAATCTGATTAGTGTTGCCCAATATACGACACCAAACAACATCTAGTGCCAAAAATCTCGCAATACTTTTCCGACTATCCATTATGTGCTCGAATGAAATAATTTGTTTGAAAACGTTTTGCGGGAATATTCTTGTAACTTCAACAACTGTGAAACGAAAGTGTTGACGAAAACCCTTTGAAAACGAATGTTGCCATATTGGCGACATCAGGTCGGCATATTCAATTTTTAAAGTTGCTCAAAATATAATTTAGTTGTTGCAGTGACGTAAGATCAGTATATATTTTCATTATTAACTAGAACTTAAAACTTTAGTGTAAGATTTAGCTTTCTGGAGGAAGTATTTCGAATATTTCTAAAAGTCCTCGTCCGCGAAGGGTTAAAAGGATCACTAAAATTAGGCGTAAAGATGAAAAACAAATTTTTCTCAAGGATTTTCTAGGCAGAGCCGAGTGAAATGTTGTTGCAAATATTAAATAGTTTATTTTATTGGAAATCGTACGTTCATTAGGAAACAAAATAAAATATTGTATTGTTGGAAGATATTTTCTTAACAGTATTTCGTTCGAAGGTTGAAGGAGCATTTGAAATATATTTCTCCAAAAATGTTATTAGCTCTGATTTTAGCGTTCGTAGCTGTCGGTGTCACATCCGCCTGTGAATGGTTAGCGTAGACCGGTGCTAAAAATATGAAACGATATGCTGCCTTTGAGCGAGCATTCGCTGCCAAGACAAATACGCTGGCCCTTGCAGAGCCATCCAGTTTATATCTTGAAGTGAAAGTCCGAATGACTAGAACTCTCTTCCACTTAAAGCGCCTCGGCAAACTAGAGAGCTCTTGAAGTCACAGTTTCATGTCATACAAGTCTCTTGAAACTTCTACAAATTTACTAACGAGAGGTACACCTTCGAGAGGATGAACTTTTAAAGCTGACTCGTTGAATCTTATCTTTCCATAAAATCTGGTACTTTCGATTATTCGAAATCGTTCGAGTAACTCGAAAACGAGGCATCCTATCGCGAATCGAAGAAGGAGCTAAGTTTTAGCTTAGAATTACTCCAGGAATCTTCTGTTTCAAATGTCCTGGAATATTATGAGACACACTGTAGAGCCAGAACCCTTCCCACGTTAGCGATAATAAGTTCCATCGATCTTCCAGCTAACAAACTTGGACCTGTCAGTTGCGAAGCGGCTTCGAGCGCAAAGGGTTGAGAGAGCCAGAGACGGAGCGTCTCCTCGGGGCAGATCCTCTCGAGATTCCCAAAAACTCGAGCAGGGTCTGGTCGCGGTTCTGTTTACCGTCAACTCGGCAATAGCCATTATTCCGGAAATATCTTGGCCGGTAATCGATGCCGGGTAGGGGTAGTCAGTTGGCAGCAGGGGGCAGGGCAGGATTTACGAGCGGACGGAGTCGGGGATCCATTAGAATCCGGCGACGCACACGAGGAGAGACACTCGTACACCAGCTTGCATACTGTCTCGCATACTGCCTCGCACACTGCCTCGCGAGCGCTAGCAAACAACCGAGGAAATACAGGCTGTTCCCGATCTGGTGGCACATCCGGTAACAGAGCAAACCGAGATATCAAATTAATCCGAAAGTGTGGAATTCAGGGTGCCCCCTAAAGTTTAATGAAATTTTAACACTAGAACTACCGAACCAGTTAAAATGACTGGTTCCTGATTTTTTCGTTTACAATTACTAAAGTTATAAAAACATTTTTACCAGAAAGTTTCAAATCAATTTCTTCATTGAAGCAGACATTACGATAAAAATTGTACGAGATCCGAATGGATGCAATTTTTTCATTATTACAAAGCAATATACATCGGTCGGATTTATTACTCGGTAGTTCTAGTGTTAAATGGGAATCACGTGAAGTGGTTCTGGACGCCATTTTCCTTTGCCAGTTTGTAATCTGATGCTTGGTTCTTGGGTTATTAACAAAAGACACAGACCGATCAAAAAGTGGTTACAGTCGACGTATTTCGGCTCAGCTAACGATAGTGCAACGCTCAGCAGGATTTCCGGCTAAGTAGGAATCCATTCGTTGTTTTTTTCATAAATAATCTCATTAATTTTATCGTTGTTGATTTAATTTTTGTTTACCTTTGGAATCTTT
>CM052094.1:22180164-22195736 GCA_028453745.1 Agapostemon virescens
ATATATTATAATATATATTGTACATTATATTATAAAATATATTATAATATATATTGTACATTATATTATAAAATATATTATATATTATATTACATATAATATTATAATATATATCATATTATATTACAATATATTGTATATTATATTATGTTAATATTAAATATTAAATTGAGATATTTAAATTCAAAACAGACTGTGGATCCTTATGCACAATCAAAGAAGGTCTACAGTAACTGTAAAAAGCGGTAGCTTAATTAACATAGAACTACTAAACTAGACTAATGCTTTAGACTATATTATAGACTATAGGTTATAGACTATTAAAACTATATTTAAACTTTAAACTAGACTGCTTTATAATAGTGACAAAGTTGTGTCTACTCAAATTTTGTAAAACTTTTATATTAACCCTTTGCACTCGAAGCTGTTTTAACTCCAACCGCAAGACATTTTTTCGGACCTAGAATATTTTCATTCTACACGATTAGTTGCATCTTATGCATACAAAATTTGTTTACTATTACTCGTCCTTGCAACAATTAAATTTTTACGAATTTTTTTGACACAAGCTTAGTGATGTAATTTCTAATTTAGGGTGATTTCTTTTACGTAGAATAATTATAGTGTACATGGTTGATTTTCTTTCTTGCATATTAAATTTATTACTGTTATTTGTACGTACAACAGTTCGTTCGTCATGTAATAGTTGTTTTGAATAATAGTATAATAGAGGAGCCATTGGAGTTTTAAGCACCTCGCTCTGGTGGGCCAATCACTGAGAAAGTCGATAAAATAATGCAAATAGTTAAGCAAGATCGGCATATAAGCAGTCATGAGATTGCTGGGGAACTAAACATTCACCATCAACCGTTCTGGATCATTTGCAGAAGGCTGGATACAAAAAGAAGATCGATGTTTGGGTGCGTCATAATTTAACAGAGAAAAATTTGATGGATCGAGTTTCCATCTGCGAATCATTGCTGAAACGTAATGAAATCAAACCATTTTGGAGCTTGACTGGGAAGTTTTGATGGATCCATCGTATAGCCCAGACCTTGCTCCATCAGATTAATCAGATTATCGTTTGTTTCGATCTCTGCAAAACTACCTTGATGATAAAAAGTTGGATTAAAAAAAAAACTGTGAAAATCATTTGGCCAAGTTTTTACCCGATAAATCACAGAAGTTCTATTCCGATGGGATTATGGCTCTACCCTAAAAATGGTAAAAGGTCATAAATAATAATGGTCAATATATACTTGAGTAAAATTCATTGTGAATAAAAGAAAAATTTAATCCAAAAATGGTAGAAATCTCTCAATACTTTTCCGACTATCCAATATACATACATATTGTAATATAAGATCAGTATGGTTCTCTGCTGTGGTGGGTGAGAGCAGACATAGAACTGGAACGGTAAGAAAATTCTGGTGGTTGAGAGTAGATATACGACCGGCAAGTTTGATGAAAGTTAAAAAGGAGAATGTGTATGAAATCCTATTTCCCAATATTAATAATAGTAATAGGCCGAAGACAGTAAGAAGTAATTCTCACAGTTTTACATTTATTCATTTTTGTAGTAAATGTATTTGTATATGTATATAATATATAAACGTATATTACGTATATTTGTATGTAAATATAATATACACTGCATGTATATAAACGACGAGTCAGCAGACATCCGCACTTATGCAAGCGAGCTCTCGCACGCGTTTCCCAGACACGCATTATTGGAGCGTGCGACCGGCAAAGTTTCCGAATTCTTTCGAAGCGTGTTCGTTTTTAAATTAAAAATTCCAAACATACGTCAGCCCTAGGGAAAATATAGCTATTCAGAATGAGAACCGAAGCCCTCCGAATACACAGCCGAAAGTTGGAGACAAATGGATGTTACACACGCGCAGCGAACGAGCATCGACCGCTGGACACATTCCTGTGGTCGGACAGTGAGAAATGTACGCATAGCGCGTGTCACGCGTGTTACACGCGTTACATGTACTCGTTATACCATGCGGAACAATTATTCCCGCTTCCTGACGTTACTATCATTATAGAAAATTCATGCTGATTAAGAGTCCTTTATCAGCCGATACACCGGTACATTTTGTGACGTTATTTTTCTAACACTGTACAACGAAGCGTATACTTTTATGTAACTTGTGTTCAGGAAAGGTGGTCATTTTGCAATTATTAAACATCCTGACTGGCGACGAGAGTGCCACCGAGATCGACAATGTAACGGTGGATAACAAGGTGTCACCCCGTGTACGTGTAAGCATTTAACGACCAATAAACGTTTTTTCAGTGTGGCGGTGCTCTACCTCCTACACTCACTAGAAAATGGATAATTTGACGAATTTCTCGCTGGTACTTGCTCCGCCTCCGATTTATACATTAGGGATATCCATAAGTTATTAATTATTTGGAAAGAAGTTTTCTGTCCTTAGTTTTGTATCGAGCGTTGATGAGGAAACACGTATTATTTTACAGTTTTCTGTAAAACAGTTTGTGTTCTAAATATTCTAAGAAGTATACATTTTTTTACTATAAAATGGCGGCGTTCGTACCTTCCGAGGATCGCATTCGTCGTTGCATTGTCGTTTTTATTGTCATGCGGGATTTAATGCTACAGTAGTGACAAAGAAAATTTGCGATATTTACAGAGATGCACCCTGGAGGCATCTTGAGTCACATTTTGCTTCACCGACCCTGGATTTCTTTAAGAAGAAATTCACGAAGATTTTCCCGAGAAAGAACTTTCTTTTTCACTTTGGAAGAGAGGAATTTTCGTCTCCTCTAAAACATTTCGGGAGAACCTTAGCGGGGATTAGAAAACCTTTTAGTGGGAGTATATTGATGACTGTCGCGGAGACAACACCGCGCTCGCTACTTGACAGCTCTTCCTTATATTCGGTTTGCGATTTTTATTTGCTCAGTACAAATAAATATTTATCGTATTTATCACATTACAAAAATAGTTCCTAAAATTATAAATGAAACCTCGATTTTTCTACAAAGTTTATTTTAGATAACAAATAATTAATTACTTATGCATACCCCTAATATAATATATATCGTCTTTAACCCCTTACCATACCCTTCATCCTTTTACCATACCCTTACTTTGTAACTATGGTAAAGTTATCATAACATTTTCATCGCTAAATTTGATTTGTAAAATCTTCAACATGGGTCTGATTCGCCATAATGTGGCAACAGGGTAATCACCTTTCGATATCCCAGCGTCTAGGACAGAGCCTGCTACACTCCCAGACAAAAAGATAGTACACCCGTGCCATCTTCAATTTTTCGTGTTAAGATTATGCTAGCGTGGCAACTCTGAGTTCTATGTAAAACATACCTTCTACGAATATGTAAACATAACATAAAGTGACTTTACTTCATTGAGTTCTCTTAGTTGGAAGAGAAACACATAATCCGACGCAGACAAAATGATAGCACACTTAAAAAATAAAGATATATATTTCATATAACACCACTACATGTTTCATATAACAAAAGTATATATATTTCTTATAATAATATGTGTACAAAACTATATTTTTCTAATAATGTGTAGAACCTCCTTTGTTTTCTATGAGTTCCACCATCCTTTTAGGTATAGACTTATATAGTTGTTTAATTTTTATTTGTGCTAAATTTTCCCATTCGGTCACAATGCAAGTTTTTAATTCATTTATGTTTGAAAATTGTCGGCCTTCAGCATATACTGCTTGCGAAAGCATTGCCCAGCAATTTTCTGTGATATTAAGGTCGGGTGAGCACGCCGACCATTGAAGAGTGGAAATATTCTCCTTTAAAAAATAGTCCTTAACAATTTTAGCAGTATGCACTGCAGCATTATCTTGCTGGAATGTATATGGTGTAACAGCAATGCGTTCTGCATACGTATAAATTTGATTTTTTATTAGCTCTAGATAACGGACGCTATTCATTGTGCCCTGAATAAACTTAATTACTGTTTTCCCTTTATATCCGATACCAGCCCAGACCATTACTCTACCTCCATGCATTTGACGATGAATTTTTGTTAGTGGTTGTTTACGAACATCATGATAATAATACGTACATCCGTCTGGGCCATCAAGGTTGAACCTCTTTTCATCCGTAAAGATTACTTTTCTCCAAGTTATTTTCCAATGCACATGTGCTTTTGCAAATAACAAATGTGCCTCCTTATGTCTTGCATTTAGTGATGGTTTTGCCATTAATCTGGTCCGATTTACAATGTTGCTAATCTGGAGTACATTATGAACATTTTGTACATTTGTTTCCACTCCAGCTTTCTTAGCGATCTCTCTCGCAGTGGCACAAGAATTGGAAGCAGCACGTATTATTGCCCGTGTATCGCGTTCAGATAATGCTGCTGGCCTTCCTGTACTTTTCTTCTTTCTGTATGCACTTGTATCTTTCAGCAAATTATATATAACTTTTCGACTGCGGCTAACTTCTTTTGCAATTTGAGTAATAGACAACTTTTGTTTCCGCAGAGATAAAATTGTACTAATTTCGCTTTCACTAATCTTTCTGCCACGACCCATTATGAGGACAGCGATATAACAAAACTCTAGACAGAAATTGAACGTAATAACTCCGTGCAAATTCACGAAACACTGAAGAATATGTAAACATAGTCCAAGTGTGCTATCATTTTGTCTGCGTCGGATTACGTGTTTCTCTTCCAACAAAGAGAACTCAATGAAGTAAAGTCACTCTATGTTATGTTTACATAGTCGTAGAAGGTACGTTTTACATATAAATCAGATCTTCCACGCTAGCATAATCTTAACACGAGAAATTAAAGATAGCACGTGTGTGCTATCTTTTTGTCTAGGAGTGTAGATAGCCGTCCTCTCATCTTCCTCTAGGAGGCCCAGGACGACACGATCCTCTCCTTTTCTCCCCTCCACCGTCATCTTTTCAGCAGCCACCAAACTAGTATCGTCCTTTCTCTCATCACCCACGGGATACGTACAGTGGTCTGCATTAATATTCGGACACCATGATACTCGAGAAGTTTTTGTTGTATATCTCCATTGTTAATGGACTTAAAGAAATTGTCGTCTTGTAATAATAAAAGAGACCTATTTTAAATGCTAGAAACATAGTTTTTATTTATTTAATTTGTAGACTTTTCGCGTTAATCAATTTTAAACAAAATAATGCTCAACTTTAACATCGCAAAAATATTCGGACATTCCAATAAGCATCGCAGTTTAACCGTCCTGTTAAGCCAGGTACGGTGTTCGGTGGTAATGTTTGTAAACATAAGATGTAAGCACTATCTCATAAAGTTAATGTAATTTCGAACTTCGTTCATATCGTACGTATTATTTGTGAAAATGCCACGTAAAAGTAAAAATACATCGTTCAATGTACGGCAACTTGTTTATAATCGCGAGAAAGGGAAATTATACCGAGAAATCGGTGCATTATTACAATTGAGTAAGAGTACTGTAGCGGACATCATACGAAAATATAATTTTGAGGATAGAATCGAATCTATTCCTTAGTGTGGTCGTTCAAAATTACTTGACGTTCGTGACATACGTAATATGATTAGAAAAGTGTAAAAATATCCTAGTTTAGGTGTCCCGAAACTATCTGCAGAATTATTTGAACAAACTGGAAAGAAAGTTCAATCTGATACAGTCCGTGGAATGTTTCATGAAAGTGGATACCATGGTAGAATTCCACAAAAAAGATCATATATTAACGATGCGAATCGAAAAAGAAGATTACTGTTCGCCAAGGTAATCATTTCTAAAGAAGTATTGTGGAAAGATGTCATTGTTACAGATGAAATCAAGCACAATATTTTTGGGTCCGATGGACACAAACTTATATGACGTACAAACAATGAAAAGCTTTACACTAAAAATCTCAGACCCATCCTGAAACACGGCGGAGAAAGTGTAATGATTTGAGGTTGTGTCTTGGCTGCTGGAATGGGCGAATTAGTTTTTATTTATGGCATTCTGGATAAGAATAAATATTCAATTTTGAAACGAAATTTAATAAAAAGTGCCACTAATAAGAACATTTGCCACAGTTTTAAATTTTATCAAGATAATGATCCGAAACACAAATCGCATGTAGTTCAAGAATATTTATTGTATAATTATCCAAAAGTATTGTAACCTCGTCCACAGTTACCGCAATTAGATCCAATCGAAAATTTAGGGGATTATTTAGATCGTCGAATCAGAATATCACCGATAAGGTCGAAGAAAGAATTAAAATTGAAGAAGAATGGTCACGTATTCCGCTAGAATATTTAAATAAAGTTATTTTAGTATACCCAAACGATTGAGCTATGTAATTAAACAACAGGGTCCTCCAACAAAGTACTAAAAACGATATCCTTTCCTTAAAGTATATGTACATTTTTAATTACAAAATTATAATTCGTCAAGTGTCCGAATATTTTTGAGTTGTCAAAATTCAGCATTATTTTGTTTAACATTGATTGACGCGAAAAATGTACAAATTGAATAAATAAAAACTATATTTCTAGCGTTTAAAATAAGTGTTTTTTATTATTACAAAACGACGAATTCTTTAAGTCCATTAACCCTTTGACTGCTACGGGCGCAAATGTGCGCCCAGTGAAAGCTATCACTGTGGCCTATGGACGCACATATGCGTCCAGCACAAGCCATCGATATACATAGACTATGGACGCACATGTGCGTTCGGCGATGACTTCGATCATTTACTGCTGTCTTACTGTACCCTTGACGAATAAACAATACATATTGAAGATGAAATATATTAATAAAATTAAAAAATATTACTTTTAGAGTGGATAAAGTAACAGTAATTGGATTCTGTACTATATTATAATTTAATACACCGCCGAACAGATTTAGATGCTGTTGACGCGAGGCGTTTCAGCTCAGAGTATTCAGCAGTGAAAAGGTTAACAGTGGAGATACAGTCCGCGACAATAGAATAGCACACCTTCTAAATTTCGTAGTATTTTAAAAATACAACAGAAATGAGAGCGTTCAATCCATATGCTTCTTGAGTTACTTCTTATATATCCATCTTAGTGACTTTGACAGGTAAACACTGCCCCTAAATTCTTAGAATCGTTGTTTTGGTAGATTTCATGGAAACGTAATCCGACAAAATAATAGCACACATGCTACACTCTCACTTCTCAGTTGAACACGAGCAAAGGAAGGTGGCTAAGTATTTGATATATAGTGTGGTGAATTATTGCGGAAAATTTCTAAAAGAATGAGTCGTGGAAAAAAGTTAACAGATAGTGAAATGAAAACAATTATGACACTATCTAAAGAAAATATTTCTATTTCAAAGATTGCGAAAGTAATTCATAGAAGCCGGAAGGTTGTCATGAATTATTTGAAAAACTCCGAGAAATACGGTAATACAAAACGTCCTGGACAACCTGCGGCACTATCAGTACGAGAGAAACGTGCTATTCTAAGGGCAGCATCGAATGCACCAATGACTACCAGGCAGATTGCTGAAGCAGCAGGCGTACAAACAAACGTCAGAAATGTGCAACGTGTCCTGCAAAGATCTAAGCACTTGCAGCGAAGGAAGCTTAAAAAAAAACTGCCTCTAATCGAAGCGCATAAGAAGGCAAGGCTGCAGTTCGCAGAGCAACATGCTCACTGGAAGAAGAAGTGGAGAAAAGTCATGTTCACCGACGAAAAGAAGTTTAATCTCGATGGACCTGACGGGTGGAGTTATTATTACCACGATTTACGTAAAGAAAAAATGTTTTTGATCCGTCGCCAGATGGGTGGCGGAGGAGTCATGGTGTGGGCTGGTATCGGTTACCATGGAAAGACGGATATTAATTTTATCAGTGGAAAAATGAACAGCGTGAAATATCTAATGTTAATCCGTGAACAAATAACCACACACGCAACCAGAATTTCCGGGAAAAAACACATATTCCAGCAGGATAATGCAGCGGTTCACACCGCAAAGGTTGTGAAAGCATTCTTCGAGACGGAATATATTCAAGTCTTGCAATGGGCAGCTCGTTCCCCTGACTTGAATATTATAGAAAACTGTTGGGGAGACCTTGCTAGAACAGTTTATGCTAAAGGGAAACAGTTTAATAACGTATACAAATTAAAAGAGTGCATTGCACTCGAATGGGAACGAATGAAACAGAAAAGGATTAAAAAATTATTCAAGTCGATTCCAAAGCGAATAATTTCGGTTATAAAAAACTCTGGAGGATCTACAAAATATTAAATATTGAGTTCCCTTCGTATGTATACATAAATGTTAATTAATTGCAATAATGTGCTATTATTTTGTCGCACCGGTTTATCAAGATATATACATTTTTGCAGATGAAACAAAAAGGACCATCCTTGTATATAGAAACTTAGCGCTATTTGGTGTTCAACACTTATGTGTACCTGTCTACATATTCAAAATTATATTTTTATACTTTAATAAATAAGAATTAACAAATTTTACGGGGTGTGTATCATGGTGTCCGAATATTAATGCCGGCCACTGTATGAACGTTACCGCGACGTCCTCGGAACTCGCAGAACGTTCGCCACGAATCAAATATACAAGATGTCTTTGTGCTTCTTGGATAATCGCATCGCTGGCTGCAGGTGTCTGGCACTTTGGCGCAACACTTCACAGGAATGCATTATGTAGGTAAGTCTCGGTCCTGCGTTCTTCCGCTATTACTAGGACGATATTTCTTACACAGGTTATTCGGTGTCGTTGGAGGCTCTCCCTTTTCCACCCCATCGGTACGTGGTGTCGGTGCGGGGATGGATCGCGAGAGAAAGGGAACGGGAATAAAGAAACACAACCCTGGTCCCGAAGACCCTCGATGTTCGGTGTGACGCATCAGTATTCCGAAATCGCGTCGGCCGTTCGTCTTTCGAGACAAGAATTCAAACCATTTTGAACGAATTTTCCGTCGGAGAGGAGAGTTCACGATGACTTGGCCGCTGCTCGCCCCTTTCCAACCCTCGCAAACACGGAGGTCCTTGCACTCCAGCTGTCCTCTCCCTCTCCGTTATGCTCCCTCTTCCCTAATTGTCCTCGAAATAATAAGTACTCGCGAAAACTTTTTTGGTACGTCTCCAATTTCCCGCTGATGTCCAGACGTTGTTCCATCCGCTTCCTCCCTCGTGCAACATGGCCGACGTTCTCGCTCTTCGACCAACCATTCGGGAACCCGTCTCACTATCGCTTGGCAGACTCAGACCCTGACGTCGCAGATGCGGAATAATTACCGTCGGTGACCGCTTAATTAACGGTTTCTTTGGTAAACAGATTTGTGGAGAATTCTAACTATTGAATGGACCTTCGAAATGTATTTTTTAACTTACCCTTACTATTATTTAACGCAGCTTTTACGTCGCTACGTTTGCATTTAAGAAGTCGGTAAAAATGGAAATGTTAAAGTACAAGTAATAGTAATAAACTTTATATTCACGAATGGAAATTAATTATGTACAGTAGAACTCTTTTAGATCAAAGAAGTTTTTCGATTTTGGGGATAAAATTTCTTGGAGTGCTAAAGGTTAACACTAAACCTACCTAAATATACGGTTGGTTTGGATATTTGAGTATCTACTTCTGTAGCGGTACGCGATTCGCATCGCAAGATGTCAGAGTCGCGGCGGCCACGAAGCTGTGTTTCAGTCATAAATATTTTTCACTTTTTCCGTTACATCCTAGCCGTATTGTTCAACGTTTTCCACAGGCCCGGTCCGTCCTGGTCCGCATTTGGCGACCAGGCTTGACGCAAGCCTGATCCTTTCCTTATTCCCTCTTTTCGCTACTTTCTATTTTTATGACACATGCTTGCTATGAAATTTCCCCTCAGTTTTCCACTTCTGACTTTCCATTTTCCCCACTATTCCGTTTTGCATCCATGTGGGAGCGCGAGCGTTCCCTCCGCGAAGGCGACTCGATGTGACGTTTCGGAACGTTCCGATCGTTCCCGCCATAGAGACGCATCGACGATTCGGGAAGCTTCGAGAAGCGTGGCAACCGTTACGATCAGTGAAGATTCGAGAACTCGGAAAAACAAATAAAACGCGCGGAGGCGTCGGGCCTTGCGTTCTTTGCCGCGTGAGCGATTGATTGGAGTTTTCGAGGAGCTACTCGAGTTGTTCAAAAATCATTTCTTCCGCATCCATCAGACAGTCGAGACCTTTCGCGAGTCGCCCCCGCACACAAGTCAAATAAATTTGAGTCGAGGAAACCTGCACGTAGACTTTGTCATTTTACGCATCACTCTTTCCTCCTCAACTTCCTCCTTCACTTGTTAAAATTACGAAAATATTTTCATAAGACATTATTGAATACATTTTTTTCTTGCACATATTATTTAAAATAAAAATTGTACGAAAAAATAACAAACGTTTATCATCTTTACATAAGGCAAACTTTACAATCCAGTTTCTTGTAACGTTCGATGAGTCAGGCGCCGTCTCGTTGCAATATAATTTATTTTGCGATTAACACTAAAATACTATAACGGGTTAAATGACCCTTTTCCAGAGTTTTTATCTTAGAATTATTAAAGTCACAATGCTGTCCGCCAATCGTAGTTTCCAGGTACAAAATTCGACATGTTCAACGCTATTAACTCTTAGCGTTCCGTTGGCTCCGCTACGGATACGTCTGTCATTTCTTCCGTACCTCCGATGGCTCCGATGCGGAGCCAAATGTTTTTAGCATGATTACGCTTAAGATGCTATGTCATCGTCAGCATTGGCAATTGTCACCTGTAGCTAAAACGTGCTAAGTCTGTACTATTCAGTTTAAATCATTTTATGATCTTTTTTATGATTAACAACATGGAGAAGAATGAATATTATAATGAGTATTTAGAGTTGAGCGGTAGTGAAGACGTACAGTTGCTCAAAGTAAAACTCGGACACCTATACATTTTCACTTTTTGAGGTTATTATTAGTATAAGAAAACAAATTAAATGAAAAACAGAATTATTTTCAATAATTTACACTTAAGGTCATATAAAATTTATTAAGCAAAGACAGAAATTATTCACAATAATTCAAAACAAAATGGAAATGTTAAAAGTCATGAAAACTAGCCGCAAACTGAAACTCGGACAGTTGGTAATCCTGTGGGAAAAACAAATGAAATGCGGGGAATCACCCTTCATTTTTTCATACTTTCTTTGTATGTAGGTTTTAGTTGACGTAAGTCGTTAGTTTCTGTGATATTTTGTTTCAATTTCTCGAAATGGCTAGACAATGTGGACAAACATCATTAGAACTCCGAGAAGTTGTTATAAGTCAATTTAGAGACGGTTTGTCTGTACGAAATATTGCATCAATAGTGAAACGTAGTCACTATACAGTTCATGATATTATGAAACGCTTTAGATCCAGAAATAATGTGGAAAATAAACCAGAACTAAGTAAACGGAAGATCTTCACAGAATCCGAGGAGCGTTGGATCGTACGACAAATTAAAAAAAATCCACAATTAAGTGCCCCGAAGTTAGCTACTGAAGCTAAGATACATTTAGGAAAAGAAGGTAATTCAGAAACAATCAGGATTATATTAAGAAAAAATAATTTTAATGGGAGAATGGCTAGGAAGAAGCCATTTGCGAGTAAAAGAAATCGTTCAAAAAGATTGCTATACGCGAAATTGTACAAAAATAAAGATTTTTCATTTTGGAGGACAGTTTTATATACAGGCAAGAGTAAATTTAACATTTTTCGATCCGATGGACAAACTTATGTTTGGAGAAAACCTAATGAGGAGTACAAGGAAAAGAATTTACGACCTACTGTTAAACATGGGGAAGGTTCAATAATGGTGTGGGGATGCATGTCAGCTGCTGGACCAAGAAAACTCCATATTATTGACGGGATCATGGATCAGACAAAATATATACAGATTTTGAAGGACAATTTAAGGAATAGTGTGGACAAATTAGGTATTGCCGATTCTTACAGTTTCTACCAGGACAATGATCCAAAGCATCGGGCTCGTAATGTTCGTCTATGGTTACTTTATAATTGCCCACATATAATCGAAACTCCCTCTCGATCACCAGATTTGAATATAATCGAACATCTATGGGCGTACTAGAAGAAAAATTGAAAAGCCACGTTATTTCCAATGCTAAAGATTTAAAGAAAGCATTAAAAGAGAAATGGGCAAATATTGATCCTTCGTATTGCGAAAAACTAGTACGGTCCATGCCGAATCAAGTAAAAGCTGTAAGAGTAAATAGAGAACTCCCAACAAAATATTAATATGAAATAAAAATAGTATAAAACATATGTACATATCTACAAGAAAATTTTCTACTGTCCAAGTTTTATTTTGAGGTCAAATTCCATTACTTTTTAAACTTCGTTTTTTTATGACTTAATGTAAATAAAGTTTGTTTTAAGTAAAATAAATATAATATAAATAAATAAAGTAGCTTTATTTTTTGTTTATATTCTTTTCTTACCCTAGCAATCGCTTCATAAGGCCCAAAAATCTCAGTGTCCGAGTTTTACTTTGAGCCACTGTATATGCACGCTCAGAAACAGAACATTCTATATCGAAATCTACATTGCTATATAATATTTAATCAGGTTAAATAAACAGGTTAAGTAACATTATAAAATAATAAATTAATAATTCTGTAAAGTATGATACATTTCCAAGCATTTTGGAATATGTAAAGGAACTAGATATTCTTTACGCTGTCAAGTTATTTCGCTTCTTACATTATTTTTTCACACACACATGGCGTCTCTGCAGGATGTTCCTTTTCGTTAGTGGACGGTATAATACATTATTGAATTATTATTATGTTTCATATAATACATTTAACTCAGGCATGTTGTAAGGGTTCAAATTCAAATATATAATATGACATTCGTCTTGCTGGATCGCTGTAATACTGAGAATGAATACTGTTTTCAATGTATTTCTTTCTAGTTTACTGGCTTGCCGATGCGATTTTGTTATCGGTACTGTTGCAGAGAAAAAAGGAAAGAGCATCTTGAACATTTTAAATGAAACAGAATCGATGCACGATTTTCGGCGTCCGCCAGAGACAGCTGTTGATGTCTCAGAGACGTCAAAGTCTACAATGGCACATGAAATGGATGACGTCCAACAGACGTCATTGTATCCCAAGGGGTTAAAATAAAGCATTGATTAAAGTTAAAGTGGTGCAGTTATTTTGTATTTACATTCCATAATCCCAACAAGGGTTAATTCTAGCGAAATCTTTTTGATAAGTCGTTTTGTCCATTTCCTTAAAAATTATATTTTACCAATAACAAATAACAGAGTTATGATCAAAGATCTCCACGATCCTTGACACTACCATTCATTAACAAAGCAGGATTTCTCAATCTCTCGACGACCTCAAATCCCCGGCGCACAGAAAACGTTCGTATAAACACGTTCTGCTTCTTATAAAAGAACTTGCGAATCCAGCTAATCACGCTTAACGGCGTCAATTTAGCGCGCAACGACAAATGACGTTGCAAAAATCAGGCATTAAATGAGGAGCGATAAAATCACGAAAAATCGTTTCGCGTTTATTTTATTACCTATAGCACGATTAAATACATTATATACTCGTAAACGTCCGCGGTATAGTAACGACGCTCCGGCGAACGTCCCGCAACGAGTTGATTAAATCGAATTTTTCGCGACACTATATAATGGACGAGTCGGCTTGATCGATAATTAGGCGATAAATTCTAATTTCACGTGTTCATATGCTCGGTATCTTAATTGGACCGCGCGTGGTCGGTCGGCCCGAATGAATCTTGCCGCAGCGGACGTACTTCGCGGATCTATGGAGCGGCATGAATCACTTGTGCAAACCATTCCGCGAACGCAACCTGTCCACGCAAGAATCGTCTGCTAAACTCGATCTAAAAGTCCCTCCGTTCGAGTATCATGGGTGTATTTACAACGAGATACGCTTGGTTAAATTCGGTGCCATTATGGTTACGCGTACGAGTTTCCATGTAAAATTAATACCTCGTCTGCGGGACGAGAGCACGCGCGTACTCGGTCGATAACATAATTCGCGGCTTTTATGACTTCTTCGATGTCCGATGGCCGCCATCAACATTCCGCGAGCTAAACTCGCAGCAACTTTTAACTGGCCGACGACTACCACGTTTCCTATATCTATACGGTGTCGGGAAAGTACGCGACAAGAAAGAACGTAACGTAATTCGCAGCTCCACTTTGTATGCATTAACTAAACCGCCCGTTACGGGTTCGTTTTCGGACCATTGGTCGCGTCGATCGAAAACTTATGGCTGTTTAAAACACGATCAGGCTGCTAATGTCCCGCTGATCGAGTTTCACTACTTTGTAATCGAGTTCTTATCTTAACATTGTATTATAAACTTATCTCGGTGTCAGTTTTGCACCATTCGAATGCCATTTTTGTAGAGTCATAATCTTCGATTATATAGCAATCATCTTATCACAGACCCCTCATCCAATTACCATTTTTATACGCGTACGTCGCACCTGGTTTATTTACATTCCAGTCTTGGAATCGTGGTACCGTAATATTACTACGGTGGTAAGCAATCAATTATTATTTGTATTATTTTTTATACTACTTCTATACTTACAGCTATCTCTTAAAATCAATTTTATTTATTTACTTTTACAGATACGCTACATGCTATTTATTATTGCAGCGTAATAAATACGCTGAAAGTCTTTGGAATCCGAGTGTCTTGAAGTAACGTAGAATTTTGTGAAAAGTAGAAATAATTTTAGGATCTTTATAAAAAAATATATTAACCCTTAGCACTCCAATGGCTCCTCTGAGACGACACTAAAAATTGTCAGAATATTATTTTAAAAAATTGTTACATTACAATGTTTATATTTAAGAAGTTAGTAAAAAACGAAGTGTTGCGTGTACGATTAATAGTAACAAATTGGTATGCACGAAAGGAAATGAATCGCGTACAATGGAATTCTTCTGGTACAAAAAACGCCTCAAAGTTAGGAATTCAAATTGCTTGGAGTGCAAAGGGTTAATATAGTTTTCTCTTTTTTATCTGTATACTATGTTTGTTTTTAAACAGAATATAAAGTAACTGATTGATACAGTTTTCTGAAAATTTTTTTGTGAAAATTGTTTTTATTATGGCCACGTTACACTGTCCTTCAGATCATCGTAAACGACTTGCTGTCTCAATTTTTTATTTTTAGTGTCGAATTCGTTATCAGCGATCTACAAACCTCTAATCGTCAAATTTCTGATAGTTATGATGAAATTTGGACGATCAACGTTTCGTTACAATGTACACGATCGAAAAGCTTAACTCTTTGTACTCCAAGCAATTTTAATTCCAAAAGTAAATTTCCTTCATTTCCTTTTGTGTAAACTATTTTTCATATGTACAACACTTCAAGTTTTATCGATTTCTTAAATGCAAACATAATAATGTAATAGTCGTTTTGAATAATAGTATGGCAATTTTAAGTGTCGTCTCAGAGGAACCATTGGAGTGTTAAGGGTTGAAAAACATGGGAGAAAACTGACGGT
>CM052094.1:22208988-22221417 GCA_028453745.1 Agapostemon virescens
TTCATTTTCTTTCATGAATAAAGCTATACTTTTTGTAAAAAAACGGACGGAACTTTCCGATTTACCTAATATAACAATGTCAAACGCAAGAGATCATGAAGCAAAAACGATGAACCGGCTCAAAGCATTTTCAAAGCCAATATCCATAAAAAAAGGCGATGCTGTCTGTTTGGTGGGATTTTAAAGAAATCGTTTTTTTTGAGCTTTTACCGGATAACACAACAATTAATTTGGAAGTCTACTGTCATCAGCTGGACAAACTGAATGATGCACTTCATCAGAAAAGGACAGAATTAATGAAGAGAAAAGGTGTAGTGTTCCACCAAGGTAATGCGAGACCTCATACAAGTTTGGTCACTCGCCAAAAGCTTTTACAGCTTCAATGGGATACAATGCCACACCCACCATATTCTCCTGATCTGGCACCTTCGGATTATTATTTGTTCCGGTCACCGCAAAATTTTGTAGACGGTAAAACCTTCACTTCATATGAGGAGGTCAAAAACCACCTCGATCAGTTTTTTGCCAGCAAAGACCATAAATTTTATGAGCGTGGAATCATGCTACTACCAGAAAGATGGCGAAAGGTATTGAACCAGAATGGCCAATATGTAATTTAATAAAATATTCGTTCGTTATACGAAAATTGTCTTTCATTTTCACAAAAAAAAAAAACGAAATTACTTTCCGAACAACCCAATAGATTGGTTTTTATGAGCTTCTTCCTAAACCTTAGCAAATTCGTTAAATTGGCATATAATTCTATGTGTGGTATTCCAGAGTGTTTGTGTAATTCTGCTATATTTGTGTTTCTATGAGCTGTCAGTAGTAGCCTTAGCATTTTGTTTTGTAAAATTTGTAACATGTTCATGTTAGTTACTGCAGCACTACAGCATACTTGTGCAGCATATGTTAATATAAGCCTAATTATCATTTTATAGATGAGTCTTTTGTTCTAAGTTGGTAGATAGAAATTGTATACCATTAAAGGGTATAGTATTCTGAGTACGGAGTAAGCTTTTCTGATGCTTTCCCTTATATTATGTGCATATGTTAATTACGTAGATGATCAGACGAGAATCGGTTCTTTGCAATGGCCGTTGACGAAAGCCTTAGATTCGAATTTCAATGAAATACTTCAAAAAGACATTTTGAAAATTTGTTTTCCTGAATTTTGCTTTTAAAATATTATAAAATCTCAATCTATATTGAATAGCCTGGTCTCTCGTATGTTCATGTAATTTTAATTGTACACGAAGATGTCACGTCGTTGATATCTTCTTCACAGCGTGTATGGAATGCCGTTCAGCACCTGTGTCACGTAATACCTACACGAATTATAATGTTTGCGATTTCTTTATTTTTAGCTTCGAAATGTTCGCGATTACCGTGTTGTAACTTCTATAGTTCTGTCTGTTCGCGATTTCTGTTGCACAAATTCTCTCCGTTTGTTCGCGATTTCCGTTTTACAAGTTCGTTTGTCTTGTTGCGATTTTGTTGTAATTGGTTAAGGGTAGTTTGAGGCGGAGGAATGTACCGTTTTTTAACTGGTTGTAGAAGTGATGGCAGGAGTGTGCCTGAAGGAATGTGCCTGAAGGAGTGGGAAAGGGTCAATGAAAAATTATCGTGATTTATTACAGGGTTGTCTGGTTTCCGTTTCTTCGAGTGCATCGCATATGGTGTCTATCCGTCGGGGTAAAACTGTCCGCGTACGGCGCTTGTCGAAGGGTCGGCTTCTTCGGTGTTGACTTAAATAATTTCATGTCTATTTTTCGTTTATGTGTTCTAAATTGCCGAGGACAGGGTTAGGCACGCACAACCTTCGGTGTTCCCGTCACAACATTAATATTAACACTTTGCCGTCCGCACGTTTCATCAGGATTTTCTTGTTTGGCGTCGGCGGTTTTTCGAAGTTTTTAAGAGATCATAAATCGTCAAATTTTACTAATATCATCGCCAGTTCTCCTTAGTTTTCAATCAGGTACCGCTATTTTCATGAAATTTTGAGAATATATGTAAATAAATGTAACATTTTTTTGTATTATATATTTATTTATTTATTAATGTTTTCTTGAGTACTTGTTATTTCTATTTTAGATTTTAGATGATCTCTTTTAGAAGCAAAATAATCTCCGAGATGTAACTTGACTTCACAAGACTTACACATTAAATTTGTGTCCTTCTGTTTTTTGTTTTTGAAACATACTTGGCACTATCTTCGTCTTAGTTTGTTGGTTTTGAAATTAGTATTAGCTGGTGTTGCTTTAACTGACCGGAAAGTCTGACGATCGAATCATGACTGGAAACACGCGATATAGTAGTGACCTCCAAGTTCTCTTCAGCGACATGTAAATGATCCTTTATCCAAGATTTGCATACTTTCATATTGATAGTTTTGCGCACGACATCAACGTGGTGCTCCCGGACGGCATCGTGTTAATAAAAGAAATTAATCGTTCATTCTGTGGTTACGAAGTACTGATTAATACGTTCCGTGCCACGTGTACTACCAGTACATGATAACAGACATACCAGATATGTAAATATGAAACCGGAATTATTGTATAGAAAATACACGTTTATTGCATGAGCATTGTACAAAATATTTAATTCGAAGTACTGTCCATCGGTAGCTACACATTTTTACCATCCCTCTGACAATTTGTGGATGCCGCACCACAAAAACTGCTCTTCTTTTGAGGAAAATCTGTTATTGAGCCATTTTCGTAAGATGTGGAACACTGCAAGTATTAGGTAAATCGGAAAGTTTCGTCCGTTTTTTTACAAAAAGTAAAGCTTTATTCATGAAAGAAAATGAAAAAGTACGTTAATCAAAATATTGTCCATCGTTAGCAATGACTTTTTCTCATCTTTCGGGCAGCAAGCGAATTCCGCGTCGAAATAATGATTCATCTTTGGAGGTTATCCAGGCGGAGATCCATTTTTCGAGATCTTCGTACGAATTAAATCGTTCTTCAGCAAGTGCGTGTGCCATCGACCGAAACAAGTGGTAGTCAGATGGGGCACAGTCTGGTGAATAAGCCGCATGTGCTAGCACTTCCCAGCGAAGTGCTTCTATCGTTTCCTTGACAATTTTTGAGACGTGAGGCCGAGCATTGTCATGCAGTAAAATCAACTTACGCTGTCTCATTTCATATTGTGGTCGTTTTTCGTGCAATGCTCGACTCAAACGGATAATTTGTTGTCGGTAGAGATCTCCTGTGACTGTTTGACCAGTTTTTAGCAGTTCATAGTATACCACACCTTCCTGATCCCACCAAATGCAGACTAAAGCCTTTTTCCGTGGATATTCCGCTTTGGCGTCGATGTTGAGGGTTGGTCAGGATCACAAATGGTTTTTCGACGTTTAGGATTGTCAAAATAAATCCATTTTTCATCCCCAGTGATGAGACGATGGAGAAACCCTTTTCTTTGTTGCCTAGCAAGCAAAATTTCGCAGATGGTTTTCCGCCTTTCAATGTCTCTTGGCTTGAGTTCATATGGGACCCACTTTCCTTCCTTGTAGACCTTCCTTAAGGCTTTTAAACGGTCGGAAATGACAGATCAAGCACAATTTAACGCTTCTGCAATTTGTTTTTGCGTTTGACATGGATCTTCATCCACCAATGTCTGCAATTCGTCGTCTTCGAATACTCGTGGCCGTCCATAACGCTCTTTGTCCTCCAAAGAAAAATCACCATTTTTAAAACGTCGAAACCACTCTCTACATGTTTTACCGGAAACAACATTATCGCCATAAACGTATACAATCATTCGATGACACTTCGCGCAAATGACGCTTATTCGGCTCAAATTCCGACATCTTCAATGTAGAAAAAAAACGAAGTTATTGATGCAAGCGTAAATTGTTGTGTACCGAGTTTTATTAACAGATGTTCAAACTAAAAAGTTAGCCTTACTTTAGAGGTTATAGTTACCCACAGTTCGAGCTACGGCTACTCGACGCTAGATGGACAGAACTTTCCGATTGACCTAATACGTGCCCCATCGATGAAAGTAAGTAATAATCGGATTGGGCCAAGTTTGGTAAGTAAGCCGCATGCGAAAGAATCTTCCAACTAAACGCCTCAATCGTTTCCTCGACCGGATTTGCTCGTGCGATGGTGCATTATCATGAAGCAAAATCATTTTATGTTGCCTCTTTTGATATTCCGGTCGTCTTCTGGATTTTTTTCATGACTTCCAAACGTATGGAGACGGCTTCTCGTGTCACATTTAATTGATCCCCGAGTTGTTGTTACATTTGAGCGTCATCCTCATCCAACGATGCTTGCAATTCAATGTCATTAAACTTTTTCCGCGGTCTTTGATGTTCTTCGTTTCTCACGTGGAAATCGCCACTTTTGAACTTTTTAAACCACTAGAAGCACTGTGATTTACCAAGAGCACGCTCGCCGTAATCTTCGACAAGCATTCGATGCGATTCTGCAGCAGTTTTCTTCAAATGGTAACAGAAAATCATTGCTGTTCGTGAATCGCAGTTTCCAGGCACAAATTTCGACATGTTCAATACTATTAAAAACTGTATTACTGTATGAAACTTGTACGGTTGTGAGTTGGAAATCTTGATTAAATGTCAAAACAAGAAAATGACGTAAATGATAACCACATAACCCCTTAACGCACAGTTCTTGTTGAAAAAACGGGCCAAAAAAAATCAATTTTTTTAATGTAAAAAAACACAATTTAGAACATTGTCTTGGCAAAAAAATTAAAAAAATACAAAATTTTAATTTTAATTTTGGATTTTGATCCACATTGCAGAAAAGAGCCGAATATTGCAATGTTACACGTACATCGACTTTTTTTCTTTTTCATGATTGCAACAAAACCAAATCCACATCTTCAAAGGTTTCCATTTGTTACCGCCCCTGATTCAACTTTTCTTTTGGTGGAGAATTTTGATATACTGCGCTTTTGTTCCATGGAAAAAGGCTATATTTTATTCTTGAATAAATAAGTGTTATAGCTTACAATCCCATGTAAATGATAAATATCAATAAAACGATATTTTTTCTTTGCTTTCACATTGTTATTTTCAATTCTCGATTACATTCGAGTGTGAAAAAGTATAGCAGCATAAAATACAACGCCGTTCGAATTATCTCGAGTGTGCACAGTTTGGCCTGTTTAGCGTACTCGTACTGTTAATAACTATATTGACAGCTAGCGTCACGTATAGGCAAATTCCGGTTTCGTATTTACAAACCTAATCTTCGGGCGACGAATGACAGCAGGTAAGAGGTTAAGTTTTAATAGAACCTGTAATTGCGTGGATATTTAGAAAATTATGATAGCGTTCGTGACCGTTGGGTATCGCGGTTGGGAATGACCGTTAAGAGCCAGAAAGGAGTTTAACGCGAGTTTAAGAGTAGAAGTCGTTTCGCCCCTCGACAAAGAAAAAAAGGAAAATCGGGGGTAGCTTCCTCTCTCGTTCTCTCTCTCTCTCTCTCTGTTGGGCACTTGAGACGAGAGAGAGAGAGAGAGAGAGAGAGAGAAAGAGAGAAAGAGAGAGAGAGAGAGACTGCTTCGAGACAGGACGCTCCAGGGCTCTCGGAAGGGTGAAAAATTGTAGGGACTTATTAAACGGAAAAGTTGGCCGCCGAGGCGAAACGGGACGGGACAAGAGAGCGTGATATATGTGCACCTATCGGGTAGGAAAGTTTTGACGAGCGAACGACTGCCGGCTGCGTTATTATTGGCGATAAATTATCGGAGTCTGCACTTAAGCGGGGGGACCAAGATACAAACACGATTCGGGGTGTAAAGTTGGCACGAATTACGCGATCCGCTCGATTTACGGCTTACGTGCCACCTCGCCGAGGCTTTCGAATCTGTTCGATCTCACGGAAAAAAGAAACGACGGTTCAATGCCGGCAATCAGCGCGCCGGTGAATTAACGCTGGAACCTCCAAAATCAGGTTTTTTGCCAGTGCCAACTGTAATTTATGATCCACGGGGTAATTACATGTTGCAGTAAACGATATCTAATTATGACAAAGTGATTCAATTCGGGATCTTGCATGCTCGTTTTTACGAGCAGTTTCACCCGAAGCGCCGGAGAATATGTAACAGTTTTTAAACCACCGATCATCTGATTGTCGACGAGAATGGTGTGTTTCAAACTTTGATTTATGGGTAACAGTGTTATCGTGATTGCGCGTACTCGTGCTTATTATCGCGTAAAAGTAGAACTCGAGATTGCCAGCTTTCGAGGATCAGAATTTACTAATGGCAATTTTCATGTTTTCTGTGATTACAGGTTGTCCCAAAAACGTTTGGATTCCAAGGAAAAATTCCTTGGATTATTCTAACAAACTTCTTTCGTTGCGAAAGGGTTATACATGACTTTGTTTCAAATTATTAAGAACAAAGTCCAGTCAGAGCGCAGCGATAGTTGACGGATACTATCTTGACGCGATATCTTGAGAAAAATGGCGGCTGGTCTAGGAGGGCGTTGCATCTCATAGTAAATGCACAAATGCTAGTAATTACGCATCGCGATGTTAATAATTCGAAATTAAAATTAAATTAATATCAATATTAAGTCAATAACTCGAAAACATTAAATCGCAAATTGGCATAGCAAAATATTGCATAGATTACCTTCGGGTATCTCTCATTTCAAATTTCTACGATCTTTACGAGACACCCTATATATGGATGCTATATTTACTTTTCGATTGCGGTGCCCGAATTCAAAATTGTCATTTAAATTCACAATTTCTGGAGGTTAAATTAAATTAATAGCTGTTGCATTAGGATCGCCAGAAATACTAATATGCCTTTGTATATAAAATTGTAATAGTCTTTCACTGTTCAAAGGTTACTCATCGTTGATGCTTTTTCCTCCAGCCTTGAGTTCACAAGTTCAAGCATCGTCATCGCTCCATCTGAGATTCCCAATTTCGGAAGTTCGACAGGTTCTAGAGAGCCTATAGTTCGTCGAACCCTGTCTTGACTCTATCATCGACGGCTAATTACTCTACGTTCTCGTCGCTACCTTCCTGGGAGTCCAGAGACGTTTATATCCGCGTCTAACAATACATAATGTTCAGCATCGTCTCCTAAGTCCCTTGAATCCTCGGCGTGACCTTCCATGACCCCAAACTCATCACCTGCTAAGGGTTCAGAATTATCACTACGACCTCGTAATGTTCCATACACCGAGTATTAACCGCCGACAGCTCTATGTTATCTGTACCGTCTACCTAGAACCCCGGTATTCGGTATGTCTACGCTACAGGGCGTGTCAAATTACGTGAAATACGATGTAAAGTTTGATAAACACGGTTCACTTATTTCCCGTTTAAAAAACTCAGAATATTTCGCGAATAACGTGGATAAGAATTTGATTCACCTATTCGCAAGAATTCAGTGCTACTTTGAAATAATAGCAATACGAAAATTTACAAACCTAGATAACATACTATAAAACCAATTTTTAAAACAGTGTCCGACAACTGCTTATGCAAACATCAAAAGCGTCCACATTCGAGAAATCAAACAATTCGACAAAATCCCTGAACATAATTAAATCTGTCGTGCAACGACATATCTCCCTTAAAACAGTCAACGAAGCTAGGTAACCTGCCTACAAAATTATTTTTTAAAACAATGCCCGACATCTATTTATGCGAGCCTAATCTGTGTACGCAACTATAAAAAGCGTCAACAGTCGAGAAATCAAACAATTCGACGAAATCCCTAAACGTAATCGATTCTATCGTGTAACGACATATCTGCCTTAAGACAGTCAACGAAGCTAGGTAACCTGTCTACAAAATTATTTTTTAAAACAGTGCCCGACATCTATTTATGCCAATCTAAGATGTCTACGCAACCATCAAAAACGTCCACATTCAAGAAATCAAACAATTCGATGAAATCCCTGAACGTAATCGATTCTATCGTGTAACAACATGTTTGCCACGAAAAAGTCAACGAAGCTAGCTTAACCCTTTGCACTCGAGAGGTGACTCTCACTCACCACATTATTCGATGCCGCAACTCGAGAGGTGACTCTCGCTGACCAGAACCTTATCTCGCCTTAAACGTTTTTGTGGCGTTTTTAGAGAGACAAGTGCCGTGTGAATAAGACCCTTTATGTATAGTTTTAACAAATAGAAAGCATCTGCCAAATCAAATAAAAGAAGCAAAATTTTGCGAGAAATCTACAGTAACATACCACAAAGGAAATATCTTAGTTTTAGCATGGAAAGACAAGAGGGTTGTCACATTCCTGACCAATTGGAATTATGCAGGAATGACTTCTGCAAAAAGAATTTTACGAGGTGGTATTCAAGTTACCGTCAAAAAGCCTAATATTGTAATTAGTTATATAAAACATATGAGCGGTGTCGATCGTGCAGAACAGTATGCCTCAACGTACTGTTTCCTGAAAATATCTTTGAAATGGTGGCGTAAATTGTTTTTTTGAGGCCTAGAAATTTGTATAATAAATTCTTATACTCTTTATAAAACCACTTATCAGTAGAGAAGAGAACAGCTGTTTAGTCACTTGCTATATGTGAAAAACTTAGTTAACGAACTGACTGGAGATTTTCGACAAACACGTGACCGAACGACAACTTCAACTTCCAATTTCAAAGACATCCGTCTGAATGCAAAGCTGCATAATATTGTAACAGAAGTTAGGAACGATTGCAGAGTCTGCTCTCAAAGAAATAAACTTAAAAGACATCAAATTATTGTAATACTTGTCTCGACATATCGGGCATGCACCTTGATAATTGTTACATCAAATATCATACAAAGCAAAATTACAAAGATCAGTATTTAAGAAATTATCTGTTGAAATTTATTTCATAAATTTAGAACAAAATGAATCTATTATTTCTTTACTAGGAAGGATCGATTAAATCAGCTGTTGACCTATATATACATACATTGTATGTTTTCCCGGGTATGGGACTCTCGATCCTCAACTGTTTATATTCGACTGTTCCTCCTCAGTATCGATCTCTTGTGTCTGTCTGTAGTAACGTTTCTTTCAAAGAGTAAAGACGTGTCTCACTGCTTCTAGAGAAGTTATTAACCCTTTGCACTCGAGGGCTCCGGAGCGAAGCCATTTAAAATTTGTCTTCAAACTCGAGGGCTCCGCTACGGAGACAATGCAAATAATTTTCAGTTTTTAACATAAGAACAAAAACAAATCGTAAAAACTAGTTGTAGGATGTTTCGCTGTTGGTGACAAATGACGGTCCAGGCAAAAGACGGCAGATCCATTATTTTTGTGATACCTGAGAGGTATCACACTTTGGACGATTACAAAATGTAATAATTTTATAATTTTTTGTTTTTTTATATATCATAATATTTGTATTCATAAACAATTTAAAAAATTGTGGTATACTACCACATAAAATTTAAAAAAATGTATTTAATTTCCTCCAAAAATGGAGTTTCCCTTCGA
The DNA here is from genome assembly GCA_028453745.1 of Agapostemon virescens. Taxonomy (NCBI): domain Eukaryota; kingdom Metazoa; phylum Arthropoda; class Insecta; order Hymenoptera; family Halictidae; genus Agapostemon; species Agapostemon virescens. The sequence continues at coordinate 22,218,446 of CM052094.1, forward strand.
TTTTCCCTCCAATTTATATATAAACGTTTTTGTTAAAAAGGGGTATGGAAAAGGGAATGAACAATAAAAGTTTTAAAAAATGCGTTTCCTTATTAGAGTTGTTCCTCTCCAGAGGATACGACAAAAATAATAACATAAAACGATGACTTTTCTTTTAATGCGTATATCATTAACTTACATGTGAATATGATCTTTTCACTAAAATCGCTTCGAGTTGCTGGTAATATGAATGAAAAAAAACTTCGAGTGCAAAGGATAAAATATATAAATTTTACATCATATTTAATAGCATAGTGAGTTTTATTATTTATTATTATTTACCCATATTCGAATATTATCTTCCTAAAGGTGTAAAAATAAATAAAATGTTAAAATTTTATACATTAATTTGTATGTGTAATCATTTTAAGTTAGAGGTAAGAAATTGACCAAAAATGCTTCGAAACGTCTCGAGTTGCTGGTTTGTCCGCACAAAAAAGGTCTCGAGTGCAAAGGGTTAATAATCAACTTTTAAAAAATTGACGTAACGCTCTGCACAAGCGCCAAAGCAACTTACTTTCAAGAAATCGAGCTTTACGGAAAAGGACCCAGGAAGCGAAAATATGGCAATTTCGTAGCAGAAGAGAGGATTACATCGTCGAGTGAGTCGCGCGACAGTGTACCGATCCGCGACAGGCTAAACGATCAGTTGTTATCCAAGGGAATCTCTCGGAAGCTGGTGTCGGCGCGTTCGATTTCGCGAGGGAGCCGGTGCAGAAACGGCGCCGCTCCGTGAACGATCTGCCATTCCGATCCCGGCAGGTATGACTACTCCACTCTTCCCTCTTCTTCGTCGCGGCTTTCCGGATAATTCGAGGCGATAAGCTCGTCGCCGATGAGAGGGTTTATCGTCGGGGGTTGCTCGCCCGCCCTTCGACGACAGGGCGAGACTCTCTAACCGTGATTCAAAGCGGACGAGCACACCACTGGAAGAAGCGAGTTAGGAGCTGAGGGGTGGTCGAAGGAAAGGGAGGAGTGCCTGCGTAAGTAAGGAGCAACCTGAAAGAGGAGGATCTTCGGGGCGAGGTTTAAGTCGGCTGCTCGTAAATCGTGGCCGTCCTCGTCCTCGACGCTTCGCCTTGGCGATTGGCTTGGCAGATCGATCCGAAAACGGGGAACTTCGGGACCGGAATCGGCCGGGTACAACCGGGTGAGAAGAAGGGAATCGGAGAGGAAGGGGACGATTAAGATAAATATAGAGATCGAACGCCTTTCGTTCCCGCTGCTAGCCCAACGCGCGAGGAAAACTCGCGAAACGACGAGCCTTGGCTTCGACGATACTTTGTGTGGGTCTCGAACCAGCCGGAAATAATAAATACCCTAGTTGAAACATGTTTTAGCTCTCGATACTGCGCTGAATGACTAGTTATTTGTGGTCTTGGTAGTATATTTTAGTTGAATCGTTATCCGCGTTTATGGCCTTGGTAATATACTTCTGACCAGGTTGAATCACCTTCCTATGATCCTTTGTGTCTTCGTTAGTCACCCGAGAGACATTTAAATACCGCGCAGGAAGCGCCGATGATTAGTATGCGCTTTTACAGGGTGATTCGCTAGGAAATGCGCTCAAAGCCAGTGCCGCCTTCGAAACACACCAAGAAACGCGTTTTTTCGGTTACGGTTAGGTGTCGGACAACGGACCGCATCGCTTTTCTATTTATGAGATGGAAAGTTCATAGAAAAATGAATATGCATAACCTTTAACACTGGTTTAACGAATGCGGTGCAATGTTTTAAATTCGCGTTTAATAAATTAATACGTGAGAATATTCAGGATTTAAATGTCACTCTGCATTTTGAGTATTATTAACAATTTTTATTTGAAAATTAGGTAGCAAGATCTTCAACGGAGTGCTCGTCGACATCGATCACGAGAGAAATTCTTATAGACATTATGCCATTCGAATTAATAAATTGTAATAATAATAACAGGGCAAGATTTAAATAATTTTAGTGTTGCCATTTTTCTGAGAGATTACACACTAACCAATATTAACACTGAACTTATTACAGCGGGTCAAATGACCCTTTTTAGATTTTAGATTTACTATTATTAAAGTTATAAAGATGTCTTTATAAGAATCGATACAATAGATTCCTTTATTCAATTTATATATTATAATGAAAATTGCAAGAATTCTAAATTAATTATATCTGGTCATTTTTATAAAGCAATGTACTCTAGTCGATTTTAATGCTCGTTAGGTTTGATGTTCATGATTGGTAGGTATAGCCTCGCTGCAGAATGTACCGAAACATGTACGGCTTACTCTTTGAGACAAGCATAAACGACCGATTTGATCGGACCGTCTTCAATTCCTTTATTCGATCTTAAATTGTAACAATAATGAGGCAAGATCTAAATAATTTTTAGTCTCGCCATTTTCTTTAGAGATTATACACCAACCAATACTAATGATTGGAAGGTATAGTCACGATGCGGCATGTACTAAGACGACGTGTAGGGCTTAATCTGTGGCGCCTGTACCTCCTACCATCACCGATAGAGGGACAGTAAGACGAGACTTTCCCGTTAGTTCCTGATTCGCCTTCACTTCATTATACAGGGTGTCCCAAAAGTATCGTGACAGCGGGAAATGAGGGGTCCTTGAGGTCATTTGAAGTAACTTTTTCCGTTGCGAAAATTCAATCTGCGGTTTCGTGTACGAGTTATTAACGAAAAATCACTGGCCAATGAGAGAAAAGCACGCGAACTAACACGCGCTCGAACCGTCTGTCAGTCAGGCGTGCGATTAAAAGTAAAAGAACAAGTCAGAGAACGCGAATTTTCCGAATAATACTAATATTCCGAATAATATTAGTATTAGGTCAATCGGAAAGTTCTGTCCATCTAGCGTCGACTAGCCGTAGCTCGAACTGTGGGTAACTATAACCTCTAAAGTAAGGCTAACTTTTTAGTTTGAACATCTGTT
>CM052094.1:22227453-22244976 GCA_028453745.1 Agapostemon virescens
GAAGCTACCGATTGAACAAAAACGGCCAGAATTGGCCAACAGGAGAGGTGTTGTGTTCCATCAGGACAACGCCAGGCCACATACGTCTATAGTGACTTACCAGAAACTCCGGGAGCTTGGTTGGGAAGTTTTCATATAGTCCGAATCTGACACCAAGCGATTGCCATGTTTTTCTTGCATTGCAAAACTTCCTTAGTGATAAGAAATTGGCATCAAGAGAAGATTGTGAAAATCGATTACTACAGTTTTTCGCCAATAGGGACCAAGATTTCTACGAGAGAGGCATTATGAAGCTACCTTTAAACTGGCAACAATTAATAGAACAAAACGGTGCATATTTGACCCAAATCGGACAATCCGAAATATATTAAATAAAGTTTTGAATTTCCCGTAAAAGTAATGGATTTTTTTTCCCCAACCTAATATATGTATTTGAAATCTATCGCGCCGAGTGGGATTTGTCGACATAAAATAAAAGAAGCGCTATCGCCTCGGTTGGGCTTCTTCGAAATGGATTAAGACAAGCGCTATCGCGCGGCTTGGGTCTTTTCGTTCTGATTTAGAGAAAGCACGGTTGCGCTGTTCGGGATTTTTCGACAATGTTTTTTCCGTACCCCTGGGGACTCAGCAATTAGAAGCACCGATTTATTGAAAAAACGTCCAAGAAGAATTTTGAAGAAATTGAAATTGGTAGGCATTATATAAAGAAACGAAGGAGACAATGGAAATTTCAAATACGCGTCTTGTAGATTCGTGTTGGTCGTGGATATGCAGAAAATTGCATCGTGCGTGTCGTACACGGCTGTCCAAAATCTCGGAAGTGGTTGGCTAAGACGAGCTAGCGGAACAGCGAAAAAATCGCAGATGGACAGGCGCGTACGGGGAAAAGGTTTTCCCGGAGAGAGAGTTTTCCCAAGAATCGGGATTCACGAGGCGGTTCCGCGATCGGCCGAGCGAGTTTCTCGGGGCCTCGTCTTGGGTCCGGTCGCCGGAGCAAGCGTGTTTTTTGCGGGGACTAGTCCCGTCGTCCTCGGCGAGCGATGGCGAACGACGACGAACGACGACGAACGACGGCGAACGACGGGCGCGAGCCAGTCCCCGTCTGAAACGCGAGTAATTTCAAGCCGGGTATCCAGCGTGCCGCATCGATCATCATCATCGCGCTCGAATAAAGTCCCGCTGCCTGCCGCCGAGCGCAACGCCAATTTGTCGTTAGGATAATTCAGTCTAGCGACGCTCCTTTTTCTCACCTTACTCTTTCACAATCCTCCCCTTTCCTCTTCCTTTCTCCCCCAAGCCACCCCACGATTTTTCACCGCGGTCACGCGGTTCGATTGAAAAGTTACGCGGCCTGTTATCTGCTCCGGGCAACGGCAAAAAACTGTTCCGACCAGACCGACGATTATTTTAATTAGCGAGAACGATTTCGATTCGCATGCACGCGAGGCGCGCGGCCCTCTTCTCCGATCATTAGGATGAAACCCGAAGAGCCTGACCGCTATCCAATCGACCGACGGATCGTAATGATACGTGGCATGAGCCTCGCGGAAATTAATTGGTGGAACATAGCAGCGGAACTTGCACACGTTCTTTCTCCCTCTCCCCCCCCCCCCCTCTCTCTCTCACACACACACTCACTCTCTCTCTTTCAATCTCTATCTCTTTCTGTTTGGTGCACGGAATCGACCCGTGTAATATTAGCACTCAATCGGAATAACCGAGAACCGGAGAACCCGAGGACGCCACTTTGCCGGCCCTAAGTAGAGGCTCTTGACTCGCAAGAAGTGACAATGGTGTCCTGGGGTTACCTCGCGGAGGGCCACTTACGGCTGTAGACTTATTTTCAAGTGACTGATGCGCAAGCATTGCCCGGTTGCAGGTAGAATTACGATTATTTTGGAATCCTCGATGATGCAGCCACGGTAGGGTGGTCTGTATTTTTCGATTTTCGATCTTTTTGGTTTCGCCAGCCACTAAATTGCGAGAATTGACGAGAAATTGATGTATGTAAAATATGGGCGCGACCCCGAGTTGCAGGTAGAATTATGGAAGACTTTATAATTTTAGATGATGTTGCCACGATGGGGTGGTTCAAGTTTTACGACTTTCAATCCTTTTGGTGACACCTTCCTCTAGACTGCGAGGCTTAATGAGAAAGTAAAGCATGGACAATTTCGAAACAAATCTCAGTTTCTGGAAGAATTTGCGATGGCTTTACAATTTTGGACGATGTTGGAACAGTAGCGTGGTCCAATTGTGCGATTTTTAATCTTTTTGGTGTCACCTTCGTCTGAGTTGAAAGAATTGGTGAGAAAGTCAAGCTTGCAAAATTTGGAAGCAATTCTCCGTTGCTGGTGGAATTATCATTGATTTTTTTAACCATATATGATGCTCCAATAGTAGGGTGGTTCATATTGTGCGATTTTCGATCTTTTTAATGTTACCTTTCCCTAAACTGTAAGGCTTGATGAGGAAGTAAAGCCTACAAAATTTAGGAAGCCATTCCCAGTTACTAATAAATTACCAATGATTTTGGAATGTTGGACGACACTGTCATAGTAACGTAATTCATATTTTGCAACTTTCAATCGTTTTGATGTCACCTTCCTCTGAATTATGAAGCTTAGGGAGAAAGTAAAGGGTGCAAAATTAGGAAGCCATACCCAGTTGCTAATAAAATTACCGATAATTTTGGAATGTTGGATGACACTGTCACAGTAACGTGGTCTATATTTTGCAACTTTCAATCTTTTTGGTGTCACTTTCCTCTAAACCGCGAGGCTTAGCACAAAAGTATAACCTGCTAAATTTGGAAGCAATCCCCAATTGCTGGTAGAATTACCGTTGATTTTGAAATCGTGGATGCTGCAGTTACAGTAAGGTTATCCATAGTTTGCGACTTTCAATCTCTTCGATTTCATCTTTTCCTAAATTATAAAATTTGGGGGGAAAGTATTGCGATCAAAATTTGAAAACAATTCCTAATTGCAGGTAGAATTGCCATTGATTTTCCAACGGTGGATGATGCTCTGACAGTAGAGTGGTTCATATTGTGCGATTTTTAATCTTTTTGGTGATACCTTTTTCTAAACTGCGTAGCTTGGTGAGACAGTAATGTCTACAAAGTTTTGAAGCAATTCCCAGTTGGTAATAGAGTTACCGATAATTTTGGAATGTTCGATGACACTGTCACAGTAGCGTGATCCATATTTTGGAACTTTCAATCTGTGTAGTGCCACTTTCCTCTAAACTGCAAGGCTTAACGAAAAAGTAAAGCTTGCAAAAATTTGGAGGCAATTCCTATTCGTAGGTAGAATTACCGTTGATTTTCAAATCGTAGATGTTGCAGTTACAGTAAGGTGATCTATAATTTGCGACTTTCAATCTCTTCAGTTTCGTTTTCTCCTAAATTACAAAATTTGGTGGGAAAATATTACAATCAAAATTTGGAAACAATTCCTAAAGGCAGGTAGAGCTGCCGTTGATTTTGGAATCCTAGATGACGCAGCTAGAGTAAGCTATCTCTATTTTGTGACTTTCAATTTGTTTAGCTTCGCCTTCCTCTTTCTCAATTAAAATAACTTCGTCTGCAAAGGGTTAATATATCTAAAATCGCAAACAAACGCTTGAAATCATGCAAGAGCATTTTTTTTACGTGTGCATCTTAATCTTCAGATCTTCTTGGGTCGAAAATTCGTTTTCAAATACCACGGTCCATGCTAGTATTCAGTATAATTAACCATATAATTGCTGTTTTTCAAACGTTTCTTTTTCCAGAATTTCCAAGACCACTTCCGATTATATATAATTAGACCTATAACGTTTTTTACAACGATACTTACAGCCGATACTGTGACGTGTTCAGGGTGCATCGTAAACTATGTTTTATTTCATCTGAAAGTTAATTATGAAAAAGCGTTTATCCAAGCGGAAACGTATATTCTATGATCTTACATCGAAAAATACCTCGAACGCTGTGTTATCGTGCAACCTAAAGGTTATTAGTTTTTACTGCTAATTGCATGGTATTTACAAACGTTATATCAACAAACGAAGTGAGCGCCGCCGCAAAAAATTTAATAAACATGTTTACTTGAATGTTCGAATTACGATGAAATCCACTGTAAAAGGTTGCTGAAATAAAAAGTATATCGAAGTCGCTGGCCGGCACGGTATTGGAAAAATAATATGAATATACTAATCCCCCCCCCCCCTCCTTCTATAATAAAATTTAATATTATTTCTAAACGAGTCGTACTTAAAAACAGCTCTCGTGTTTTATGGCGCTCGAGGAATTTATTTTAACTGTCCGCTAATGGAGCAACTGGTGCCTGGAGACAGACTACCGGGTGTACGATAATGTAAAGTCAATTTCAGAAGCTTTTCACTCGGTCATCGTATGCTGACGATAACACAGTCTATGCGTATCTGTTACATAGCGGATCCGTAGTACAAAGTTTTTAGTCTGCTGACGACTACACTCATTCTTCAAAACAACTTCTACATCCCTGCGTTTGCATTCCAGAAATCGGTAAACATTGAACAGTTGCATATATGAGTAATAATATTAAATGTTATATACGCGAAAGAAAGCGAACCATGTAGAATGGAATTATTCTAGTTACAAAAAAGTCTCGATTTTAGAATTAAAATTGTTTAGAGTGTTAAGGGTTAAAACTCTTAGTATGTCGGAGACACCTTTTTAATGTATATTTTAATGATTCTACCATAAATATTTTTCTCACATTTTGGATTCGATTAAGTTAACTGCAATTTTTTGGTTATTTACGATTGTTGTAGTAAAAAGATTTGAAGATCACCGATTCGTACGTAGTTTAAGACTAAACCTACCGAGCATTAAAATTGACTGGTGTATATTGTCTTGTAAAACTGCCAAGATTTAATATATTTGGATTCTTCGCAATTTTCATTACAAAATTTTATGGAACAAAGAGATCTATCGAATCGTTTCCTATGAAAGCACTTTTATAATTTCAATGATCGTAAAATCAAAAATCTGAAAAGGGTTATTTAACCTGCTGTGGTAGGTTTAACGTTAAATATTAAGTCGTTCAAAAAGCCCTGCGAATTGTTGGTTAAAGGAAGTTTGTGTTCTTGCCTAATTAATTTAATTGTTTGCAAGTAACAACTTTAATTATTTAGCAGGGTTTTCTTTAAAGAGAGCAACAATATTCGTCTGTTTCAAACCTGAGAATTTTCTACCGATTCTTATCAGACAAATTAAAGCCTTCTTCTGTAAATTGTTTGCACTAATGTTAGCATATATTTGCAGACATAATATTGTTACCATAAGCCTCTTTAAATTACTTACTGAAATCACAATACAATTTAACTAAATAGCAATACCGGTTATGTTTCTTTCCAGGTTGCATTTTGCTTGGCAATTAAAAACCATTTTTGCCGGGTCTTTCTTCAAAGAAAGTAACAATATTCGTCTGTTTTCAAAATTAAAACTCAATGCCGGATATGTCCCTTTCCAGGATGAATATTGATTCACAATTATAAAACCATTTTAACAGGACATTCCTTCAAAGAGAGTAACAATATTCATGACAAATCTTCTTGTGTAAACTGTTTCTACCAATATTAGCATATATTTCTGCAGGATTAATATTATCATCATAAGCTTCCTCAATCACTTACCGTAATTACAATAAAAATTAATTCAATGCCGGGCACGTCTCTTTTCAGGCTACATTTTGATTCACAATTATAAAACCATTTCCACCGCCATCCAACGAGTATACGCTGCATATTCGTTCCAAAATAACTAATGTGTTAACCCTCTATAGGGCCGTGTAACCTTCAAGTCACATGTTAATATATCCACATTTTACCAAATGATTTTAGCTTTTTATAAGATGACGTATGCGTCTAAATTATATAATGTCTCTGAGGCACAAATAACAATATTCATAACGGTTGGCAGCACCGTCAACCTGAAATATCAAAGTAAATGCCTTGCAAGTTATCTGCAGATAGAAACCAACGCAACCATCTTGTACAATTTACATTATTTATGCCTCTATCTATTCTATTATATTCTATCTATTAAACAAAACAAAGCATACATAATAGCTTTGCAATAGCTAGCAATTTCAATAATTATTTTGTTACTATTTGTATATGATACAGTTTTATGACTTTCAGGTTGCAGTAGGCTATTATGATAGATTTTGGTATATTTAGGATAATGCTTGTGCATTCTTCTATTTTCAGAGTTATATATCATATACCCAAAATATGGGTATATAATCACATAAAAGTAATAGTGGAATTAGTGTTAGACGCATTAGCGGTAATAATAGATTCAAAGATTCTTTATTAGGTTCTAAGTCCGATGAAGATCATCAATAGTATTTACCCAATGAAGTGTAAATATTCTTGACAGTAACGATGCATTTAGTACCGAATCATCATCGGATAAGAAAAATTCAGGACTAGAAAAAATTGTTTAGCAATCAGTATCCCAGACGAATAGTAGTTGTCATCGGCCTTGGAAAAGAGATTGTCCTGAGGACCCCGAAGGATCCTGCTCTCCTATGACCCATTTTTGAAAACTATTTGACAGTGAAATTATAAGCGATATAGTTGACTATACTAATACATATGCATTGCAGTGCGATCCAACAAAGGGGTTCCAAAAATAAAATGTTCCAATTGCAACGTACATCTATATTTAACACCAAGTGCAAACATCGTAAGCAATTGTTACTGCAATGTTACATAGTTACAAATTATAATAAAATTGTTTAAACTGGTAAATTTCTTTTAATCTGCATATATAGGTATGTAATTGTCGATTCTCCGTTGTATACATTTTTTATGTTTAAGAAAACAATTCGGCCCATAGAGGGTACATAGTACAAAGAATGAAAATAAAATTTTATTCGTCAACAAAGTTCCTCTAGGTACAGTAGTAGAGTTTCCTTGTAATCATCGAATTCTTGCGTACCCTGAGTGCATAAAGAGCGAATTATGAATCTATTGAGCTGGTACGAAAATTCATAGAGTTTTTAATATTCTAATCAGTGTTCTAAAATTTTTTATTCACAATTTCTGACATTGTAAAGATATATCAACGATTTGGCAAATTTATTTCTTTGGCTGCACGTTGCTTAACCCCTTGCCATATTACGACGAGTCAGACTCGAGTTGAAGATTTTAAATAAAGTATAACAAATATGAATAGTATATGTACCTTTCTTTTTAGACAAAATCAAATGTTTATTTGTAATTAATATTTGAGCATCGAACTAGATTTAGCAGTATAAAAAATATAATAAATTGTATTTTCTCTTCTGTAACATTTTTAGCAATGAAGAAGTTATAATAACTTTAGTTATAAAGAAAATGGTATGGCATAGCGTGAAAAAAATGGCATACTTGTCGATTTTACAAGATAATATGAAATAGACGCTCTTAGTGTTCCATAAAGCTGGTGTTAAATTACGATTTAAAGATAAAATTAATCCTTTGCACTCAGCACCTTTCCGGACGTTGCCTGTCACCAAGTCGACGTCACTTTGACGCGAAAATGTGCAGCTAGCAATTATTATATTATGTATTATAATTTTGGAATCAAGTAAGGTACTGTAACGATGTTTGATTTATATGAGTTTGTAGACATTGAGGAACATATATTTGTAAGGAAACGATATTTATTTGTTGCAATTTTCTACAATATGACAAATATTGAAGCGATTCTCAATATGCATCGCAGGCTGATAATAAGTTGTTTGATATTTTGAATCTGGTGCTTCCCTGTCAGAAGGTACGCTACAGTCCCATTGTCTTCCCGATTAATATTTATGTTTTCAATTTTTTATGTTTACACTTTTATGTATAAACGTCTGTTCGGAACTCATATTTATATTATGAGACACATTCGTGTTTGTTCCGTTTACTATTGTTGTAATAAAATAGGAATAAGTATTTATTTTTAATTGGAAATTCCGAAATTACGAAATCATAGTTATCGAGAGAATATCGCTACTCCAATTTTCTGACTTATTAGTGCAGGAATCTATCTGTTCCGCTCGAAGCTTCAATCCGAAATGAGTTTAGCTTTGAAAATATTTTTCCCTAGTTCTATATTTGTTTATTTGTAGTCTCAAATATCACCACGCAGTGCGAGGGATATCAGTATATCAACCTTTCTTCTATAAATTATTCTTATTGCCTCTTTCAAGTGGAATAGAGAAGCGCCCGGACCATCGTGAACGCAGTTCTCAGAATCTCTTAAAAGCGGTTAAAATTTTTTCTACATATATATCTTAGTAATTGTACCATAGTTTGATTTGTTTTCTTATACTATTCCAATAGAACACACAAAGAATATACTAGAATTCATAAACACACACTAGAATATACCATAATATACAAGAATATACTAGAATGTACCAGAATATACTAGAATTCACTAGAATATACTAAAATATACCAGAATATACCAAAATACACCAGAATATACAAGAATATATTAGAATGGATAAAATTATAGCGTAATATACCATAATATACTAGAATGTACCAGATATACTAGAATTCACTAGAATATACTATAATATACCACAATCTAAAAGAATTTAATAGAATGTACCAGAATATACGGAAGCCTATTAATAGTTTTTTCAATGATTGCCCTGTAACAAAATGCGGCTTAAAAAACTGCTTTTACATTGTAATTCGCATCGAAATTATTAGATAACGATACGTAGGAGGTTTTGTTGATTCGCAATAAAAATTGCTGTTGGCGTTGAGGGATCCATTAAAAAGTTTTCAGTGATGGATTATGAACTAGAAAGATTCTGAAATAATCGCCGGTCGGTAAAGTGTTAATTTTGTTTTCGAATTGTAATTATAAAACACAGCGAACTTTGGTTCCAAGCCAATGGAACGGTCTATGTAATTTGGAATGGTGGAATAGAATGAAAACATTAGATGGAAGTTTCCGGGAACATGGCAAGGAGAATCGGCGCACCCAATAAGTCAGCCCCTTATTACGGTTAACACCGTGCTGTTAATTCAATACACCGTCTCGTTCATTCATTACGTAGTCCCGCCCATGCAAATGAAATCATGGAAGCGTCGGCAGCTTCCGGTGGCCCTGCGATCTCTTCTCTCTATTCATTACACCGATCCTAAATCATTCGAGGACGACGACGACGACGGGGGAAAGAAAAAGCGCGCGAGCGCGGTGAGACGACCGGAGAAATGGGTAGGGCGGGGGTGGTTAAACGGGCTCGTAAATTTGCGAAAATTGAACGGTTGTCGAAACGTTGGAAATTAGTAAGACAACCGGCGACCAAGGGCGTGGAAAGTCCGCCTGGTGGGGGAAGGGCAATAGCTCGCGAACTTCCGAAGGACCCTCCGTCCTTCGGGAGTGTCTTCGAGCAGAAGACAGCACCGGGGCCTCTAACGAACTTATCCCGAAGGCTGAGTGCAGCCTCCGGCGGCCAAGAAGATATACGAGAATTTCTCTCCGTCTTGGCGTTTATACAGGGTGGAGCAATAATTCTATTCTTATAAAATAGATCCATGCGCTGATGCCAATTTTTCCGAAAAATTGCTTGGAAAAAGATTAGTAACGATAACTGCTTTATCATTTTAACCATGTGTCTTGTAACGTTAAGTTTGGCTCGCGATGAAGTTTTTAAACACCGGCAAATAAATATTTGCGTGCATACAGGGTACAGTAATAATTTTAATATCGTAGCATAGAACCAGCCACTGATGCCAATTTTCCAAAAAATTGCTTAGGGAAAGATTAACAGGGACAAATGGTTCAAAATTCTATGCATGTGCCTTGTAACATCAAGTTTGGTTCATGATGTAATATTGCGCTAATAAAACGCTAATAAATATTTGCGTCTGTACAGGGTGAAGTAATAATTCTATTCTCGTTAATTCTCCGAAAAATTGCTTGGAAAAATATTAACAATGATAACTGGTTTATAATTCTAATTATGCGCCTTGTAATATCGAGTTTGATTCGTAATGAAGCTTTCCAATACAATTAATTAAATTGACAAGGGATTAAAGATCGCTTGATTGAATGTAAGTCTAAAATATAAATTTTCGTATTTTTCAAATCACCATCGACAATAAAACATGCTGATCAATTTAAACTAAATATAATCCACATTTTACATTACGCAAAGCACTTAACCAAACACGATGCACATAAAATATATTGTCGATAATATTGCTTATCATTTCATGACATATTTTTTTCAATATGAAATACAGCCTGACCAGTAATGAAAAGAACTACAATACTCGCCAAGTAATTTTTATAGCATAACTTTTATTCTTTCTGGTTTTATTAGTCGTATACGTTGAAAAGCGCATGTTTTTACAAACACAAAAAGGCACCGGCAAATGCAAACGGATGAGCGTACGCATTTCCCCTACGGTTTCCTCCGATAAGTATATTCGCGATCATCGTTCCCATGGTCCCGTACCGTAGATAACAGATCAATTTCTAATATTATTTTCCGCGTGTGGTACAGATAAGGAAGATTAAAGAAAATAATGAATGAGTTCGCTCTAGAATCCTCGGACTCGGCGAGCTGCTTCGCGTGCACGGCATATTAGCCCTACTTGTCGTGACTATGCAGGATAACATAGCAATTAGCAACGCATAGCTCGACTCTACACGCTTCCTATTTGTCGCGAAAAACGAAAACCGTATCACAAACCGTTCGTGCATACGCAAACACCGCGAACTTGTTTTATCGCTATTTTTATACCGCACATTAACCCGGCCATTTTACCACGAATCGATGTCAATAACCGAGTAATACTAATAACAATAATAAGAACTATCCACGAACTCCTTGTTTTCCCCCTCTAAACGAAGGAAATTGTTTAATTCGTTGATCCCGTTCAGTGAAATGTATCGCGAGTTTCAGAAAAGGTCGATTTACGTTAATTTTATGTTACAAACGAGAAAACTTGGTACTCTGTTTAACCAGTTAACTGTAGCGATCTCTTTTCCAAGCGCGCATCTATGTGTGTCGCGAAAATTAAGAGTTCTAGCCAGAGCGTACAGAGATGCATAAATCTATGTCAAATTATTTATAATTTTCATTTGTTTGTTTCATTTCGTCTTGACCTCTAAACATTTTAAACATATTAAAATTTACGAATATAATTTAGTTTTCGCCAGAATTACAATTTAAATATCAAATTCTAACAAAATTTTACGCATGACGGATATAATCGTCATGACACAAAATTCTGCCACATCTCCATGACGGATATAATCGTCAAACACACTTAACTGCTTAACGCTAAAACTACTGGACGCTAAACTAGACTAATGTGCACAGCTTTATAATGATAAAATAACGAGATTGCAATCATTCGAATTTCATACAAGGTTTATGTGTTGTTTGTACTTTAACCCTTAGCATTCCAATGGTTCCTCTGAGGCGATATTAAAAATTGCTATAACGTTATTCGAAACACCTTTTACATTACTACGTTTGTGTTTAAAAAATCATTACCACGTTTAGCCGGCATTGGTCGCTGGGGACCGACAGTGGACTTTTGGTTTGCACAGTGTCGGTCCCTGAGACTGACAGTATCAAAGTTAAAAAATAAATGTGGTAATTTCAATGAAATTTAGTGAAACATTCTAAACAAAAATATGGTTTGCTTTTCCATGTATTACAAAACGTAACGACTTTTTTAGTCAAATTTTTGGCTGTCTTGCGTCCGAATAGCGTTACATTTATGTTGTAACATCCCGAACAATATCTTCGAATTTTGTGAACGTCTCCTTCTTTTTTCGTAATTGGTGAACAATTCTGTTTTCAATATGCGTAGGAATTTCCTCATCTGATTGTTGTGTAAGTACATCCATTAATTGTCGTCGAAATAACGTGACTGATATTTTTTCCCGTTACTTCTTCAAACATGAACAGTGCATTTATAATAGCAGTATTTAAAAGAAGCTCGAAAGATAATTTTGTATACCATTTTATAGTACTTCCCATGGGACTGCTATAGGCATTCATCTGGTCTGATAAGTCAATGAATGTCTTTGCTTTATTTTATTCGACGACGATTTTTGGTTTGGGGCAAAATCCTCTTGTTGTATTTACATCTACCATTTCACTTGAATATTTTAGAAGTTGAAACAAAGTATCAAATGGACCGTTTATTTTGAAAGTGGTGCAAGTCCATTTTCTTCTGTTTCGAGAAAATTAAATGTTAGCAGATCTGACAATTAAAAAATATAGGTTAATTATGCGAAGCCTGGGAATGTTTGTACTAATTTATCATGTAGCTGATAAATTTAGAGTCTCAAATTCTGAGTCCTCCATTGATGTTTTATATAAAATAGTATACGGTGCACTTTTGCAAAATCTCATCCAACATATTTGCAACCAATTTACTTTTTCTCCATTAGTGTTTCTTCTTATCTGTTTTTTAATTTTGTTTTGTAGATTTTTCGTTAAAACGAAATTCTCTCGTTTCATTTCGTGCAAAATAAATTTATTATGTTGTCTACATTGGTTTATAACGTCATAATAATCCTGCGATGTGTACAGGAAATTCTTTTTTCGTAATGTCATTTTTTCTGTCTATGGAAATTGGACTTACACCACTTTCATAATCAATGGTTACGCAATTTCTTTTACAGGCAAATTTTAAATTGAACAAAGCATAGGCATTTTTTAAGATATTAAATACTAACTAGTTATAAACAAAAAGTTTACACTAAATTAAGCATAAATTACGTCATATCTCTTTTTTTTTAAAAAAGGACTTACACCACTTTCAAAATAAACGGTCCAAATATCACCCAAGCGTTCGCCGTTAAGTGTTCGCTCGTTGCTGGCTGAATGTAAAGGACAGCAATATCGGCGCCGAGCTCAACGTGTTAAGAAATTATCAAAAATTTAGTAAAAATCGAAGTGTTGCGTGTACGAGTAATGATAATGAATTCGATATGCATGGAAGGAAATGAACCATGTGCAGTGGAACTATTCTAGGTCAAAAAATATCTCGGATTTAGGAATTAAAATTGCTTAGAGTGCAAAGGGTTAATGAAAAATTGTATTTAAAAAGTTTTCGTGGAAACGTTCTTGCAATTTCAGTAACTGTGAAAGAAGAAATTAGCAGCGAATTATTTAACCTGTCCGGTAGTTCTGGTGTTAACTACGGTAACAAACGTCGCTGAATAAATATAAGTGGTGCGGTAATACCCAGTTGAAACGATAATCAGCGTGTAAACAAAACATGCACGCGATTACACTCTAACTAATTCGTGCCTTACATAATACGTTCGCCTAAAGACTTTAAATATTATCTCATAGCATTCGAGCAGTCACTCTGAGGCAGCATTAAAAATTGCAATACCATTGTTCAAGATACTGCTTACATTATTAAATCTTTATCGAACAAACTTGTTGCTAAAAATTTAAGCGTTGCGTCAAATATTATATCAATTTCGTATCCATGAAATGCAAAGAATCGAATATACATATACAGGCTGCGACATAAATTAGTTTCCACAATTTTTAATCAGCATTTAACCGACAAGAAATTGCAATTTTTTAAATTACCAAAAACTCGATTTGCAGCAAAAAATCAAGGTCGTTGTCATATCTTTAACACTAGAACTACCGAACAATAAATCCAACGATATACATTGCTTTGTGATAATAACAAGACTACATCTATTAAAACTTCATATAATTCTTATTGTAACATGTACGTTATTAAAGAAGTACATCCAAAAATTTCTGATGAAAACATTTTTATAACTTCGCTAATTGCGAAAGAAAAAACTAGTCAAAATGACTGGTTTGGTAGTTCTAGCGTTAAAATAGAGAAATAACGTATAAGTGTGTAATTTGTTCTTAATATCTTTTTCAGAATTTAGACGAACAAAGATCTAACTGATTAGATTTTGAACGAACACGTTTCTGCGAGGGTAGGGAAGCTTTTCTACGAGAATCGATTACCTTTGAGCGATAGTTTTGTACGAGAAGGGTGTCCGTCGAAATCGACTGGCATTCAACCGAACGATTTTTTTTCTACGACAAAGCTGAGGGCTGTTTTGACTCGAGAGAAGTTATTGTCCCACCCCGTATAGGTACGCGCGAAGAATAAGACTACAAGGTGTCTCAATCTTATCTTTCCAGCGGAGCGAAAGTGTTTGAACATTTTCTATTTTCAAATTCCAGTATTCTGTGAACAATGTTGATTGAACTTCCGGAGCTTCTTTTGAACTATTATCCTTTTGCGTCAAGTGTACTGCTCCAGAGAGGAAATATTTGATCAAAACCGCGAATATCATTGTTGAATGAATTATATAAAGCCAAAAATGGAGAATGATATTTTATATTTATAGTGGACAAATACGAGTTACATTTACAAGAATCCGAAAGAAAATTCGGATTGCTCTTATCTTTTTAATAAATTTCAATATTATGAAACAATTCTTGAATGAATTGTTTGCAACCAAAAATGGAGAAAGCTATTTAGTATTTATAATGAACTGATACGAGTTATATTTAGAGATATCAGGAAGAAAATTATGATTGCTCTTATTTTTTAATAAATTTAAACATTATAAACGAATTTTTGAACAAATTGTTTAGAACCAAAAATGTTATATTTATAGAAAATTTATAGAAAACAGAGAGAAAACTATAATTGCTTTTATGTTTTTACTAAATTTGAACATTATAAAACGATTCGAACAGCCAAAATAAATACTGCAACGCATTTTAATAGTCGACAACGATAGAGGTTGTCTAAAACATTTTCTTAACATTTGGGGATGATCGAACCTTTGGTAAATTAACAACCAATTAACATCGTCAAAATTGCCCGTGAGCTAATTTAAACGATTCATGTTACAGAATAATTTCGGCAGAAGTTGCTGTTTCAGGCGAAAAATGTTTAACCAGTTATCTGTGATTGACAAGTATACTCGTCATGGAGAAGTGGCAGGGATTTGTGTAATGACGAGTATACTCGTCATGCGTAAAAAGTAGTGGCTACTGGCGATTTAAATTGTAATTTTTATGAAAAATAAGACATATTCTGAAATTTCAAGGTGTTTAGAATATTTTGAGGCTAGGCCGGAATAAAAAAAACAAATAAAAAATATGAATAATTTGAGATAAACTCATGCGTCCCCGTATGCACCGACTGAAACAGCTTTGTTAGTTTGCATAACGAATTTATTCATGTGCATGATAACGTTCTTTAGATGTTAGCGTAAAAGGGGCAAAAGCAAAAGTCGGAAAACAACGTTTTGTTAATCGTGTTACTGGTGTTCCATTTGCGAAGTGCCATTGTGTATAGTACCCTGTTTGGTTGAATACCACTCTACAGTCAGAATTTAAATTCATACCTTTATATATATTTCATTTTTCTTACATTTTTCGTTCAATATACAGTGTGGTCATTTTATCTGAAAACATTGAAATATCTCTAGAACTATACATCGGATCAAAACAAGTGGGTAATGAAAGTTGTTCGTCGCAAAGGGGGACATCCAGTGATACCAAACTCGAACTCCCACTGCCACTCCCTGGGGGTGGGGGAAGATAAAAACTTAAATAGAAACCCCCATTTTTCATTGCAAATTTGGATTCTCCAGAAAAAAATACACAAATTTGACCGAGAAGTTTTTGCATTTTGGTTCACAGATGGCGCTGTAATGGACAAAAATCAAAATGGGTAAAAAAATCGAAAATTGGAGATATCTCGAAAAATACATATCAGATCAGAAAAATAAAAGTAGACGTATTTGACATTTTTAAAAATGTTATTCAATAACACCATAATTGACCCCCCCTCCCCCGCCCCACTTCCTGAGGGTGGGAGAGGGAATTATTTCAAAATCTTCAATGGGAAACCCCATTCTCAACTAATTTTAGTGTTTTTTTTCGATCGTAATATTAATTAATTGATTATTCTTTGATTTTTGTCGGCGCATCTGGTTCGATCATAAACAAAATTTGCAATTTGATTAAATTCCCAACGTTTCAGTCCTAATTTGGTGAGGTATGGGTACTGGAGTGGGATACAGGTATGTCAACTCGTTTCTTTTTCAACACAATTATTTTACATAAATTAGCAAAGTACAGTTAAAATTTTTATACTAATAAACGAATTTATCAACAGACATTACATTTATAATATTTTATAGACGCATTATTTCTTTCCTCGAAGATGGTCCAACTTAGGACCGAAACGTTGAGAATTTAATCAAATTGCAAATTTTGCTTAATATATGTTTACGTTAACCAAATGAGTAAATGTTAGCAATATAATTGCCAATGTTATAGAATAAACCCATCTTTTTGATCCAATATTTTAACAGCGACACTTACTCTGTGATTGACGAGTATACCCGTCATCGCTTGATTTTCGCCACACATATAGGTGCACGCTTTCAAAAGGGGGCGCCACAGCTAACTGGTTAAAAAATTGGTCTTTATATTTTTCAAATATTTGAAGAAATTTTAAGGTTACCCTTTCGATAATATTTGTTTTGTACACCCTGTATGTTAGCGCGCGAGCACCGTCCCGCGTCGCGCGTGAAAAACGAAGGAAAAGACGGAAGGGTGGCGCTTTCGACGAGGATCTGGCAGAAAACTCACTTTCCGCTACGAATCGACCCCCACCGCCTTCGTCTACACGTGCCTGTGTGCTCCCTTCCTTTGAAACCAGAATAATACGAAAGAGTGCAAGAATTGGTATAGAGTTCCAGCACTGGACCAGCTAATATATCCGAGAATCATCCTGTCCGATGAAAATCATTGTTTTGTCGGTACACCCCCTCGAGGAAACCTAATTTTATCAGAAAGTTAACTCTTTGCACTCGAAACTGTTCTCACTTTGAAAACAAGGTATTTCTACCGACCTTATGTTTATTTTAGCGATGAACATGTTATAATTACTTTAGTTACAAAAAAATGTATGTCAAGGGGTTAATGTTGCTACTGTTTTAAATTCCACGAACTCGTTTTCATCGTAATTGCTTAAAATCGACAAACTAGCAATGCGATTCTTTATGTGAAATAAGAATTGTAGGCATTACTCGCGAGAAACAAAAGCAAACAGATCTTCTTTTTCTTCTTTAACAAATCCAATAAGTCCTAGATAAAGTATTCATATACACGAATTCTTTTAACACATTGAATATCGAGCGAATTTTGTGTACTTCAAACAAGATTCATTTATTTCATTCATAGAAGTGATCAGTGTTATTAAAGAAAATTGTTAGTTATTGTATAATGAAGCTCTCACCTCTCACTACAGTCTGGTTAACTTCCGCAATAATAAATCGATGTTCAATGCCATTAATTTAATGATAATCATTCTTAAACGACGCAATAGTGCAGTTCACTGGTGACCACCGTGGCATTCAACGTGTTAATGTTAACACACGTAATGTAATTGGTATTCATCGCAAAACGCATAAAATCCGCAAACTAGCGATCGATTACGTGAGGCTTCGTACAC
>CM052094.1:22245476-22256441 GCA_028453745.1 Agapostemon virescens
TCTAAATTTATCACCTACATGTCGGGGAAGACCGCCAAAATTTGAAAAAATCGCCCTGGCGCCTTTGTATCACGATGCGAGGCCTATTACATACGAAAAATATAAGGATATGCAGCAGCTATTACCTTATATACCTCCTGTACATCATGAATATTTCAAAACACTGCCACGTGAAGAGCATAAATAATTAATAATACCAATATCTTGTGTTAAGTTTAACAATATATAAATATAATTAAAGTTCAAAATAAAAAATACTAATTCTATTTTATTTCTTGTTACTATTTATACACAAAATTGGATTAATATGAAATATATTTTAAGTGATATTTGTTATTTCAAAATTGAAATTAAATGATATTTACAATTGACTAATTATGAAAGTGGTGTAAGTCCATTTGCAGCCTGGAAATATATATTATTTCAGTTAAATTCGCCTAAAAGAAATTTATATAATCAAATTACATATTGATAAATTAGTACTACAAACATTCCCAGACTTCACATAATTAACCTATATTTTTTAATTGTCAGATCTGCTAACATTTAATTTTCTCGAAACAGAAGAAAATGGACTTGCACCACTTTCAAAATGAACGGTCCATTTCTCAAACACAAACATAGTAATGTAAAAGGTGTTCTGAATAACGTTACAGCAATTTTTAACGCTTAGCACTCCAAGCGATTTTAATTCCAAAATCAAGATACTTTTTATTGTACAATATTTCCATTGTACATGATTCATTTCCTTTCGCGAATATAAAGTTTATTACTATCACTCGTACGTGCAACATCTCCAGTTTTACCGACTCCTTAACACTAGAACTACTAAACCAGTCAAAATGACTGGTCTCTACTTATTTCTTTCGCAATTATTGGAGTTATAAAAATGTTTATATTAGTAATTTTCCCATATACTTGTTTAATGAACCACATGTTACGATAAAAATTGAATGAAGTTTGAATATATGCAGTCTTGTTATTATCACAAAACAATGTATATCGTTGGATTTATTGTTCGGTGGTTTTTTAGTGTTAAATGCAAACAGAGCAATTTAAAATCTGTTATAACACTTTGACTGTCATTTCACCCATATATGGGTGACAGAATTATTTGTCTATGTTTAAAAATAAATTTTTACGTTAATACATTTGTTGCATTGAATTTAGTTGATATTTGAAGAATACAAGAAGGTTGAAGGATGACTATACACCATGCATTTAAAGTTTTCACTCGTTGTTTCATTACATAAATTAATTTGACTTTATAGAATTTTTGAGATCGTCGGATGGGCAGTTAACGTGTTAAATAATAGTAAGGGAATTTTTAGTATCGCCTCAGAGGCGCCCATTGGAGCGCTAAAGATTAAACACTGGAAACATTCGATGAATAACTGTGTCGAAGGGACTACTTTGTGACGGTGCTATGAAGTACGCCGACGTCGAAACAATGACAGTAAAAGAAATCTGTAATTTCCTGCAGGTAAAAAAATCATACAGCAATGATCGCCATAAATTGCCGCAATTATGTCATGAAGCCACCGCGGAACAGAGTCCGGCAGAAATGGAAAGTTGTCCGCAAGGAAGAAATTGTATCGACCACAATTATGCCATCGTCAACGCATGCATGTTGCTGTATTAATCCTAGTCGCGTGATGGACACGACCCTTTCTTGCGGGCAGATCGCGACTCGTGACCGCAGAAGAAAACGTGCGTTCCGTCATGAAAGGTTGCCATCGTTTCTTCTGTCATCGTGTTTCTGCTTAACGGTGCGCAATGATCTTTTTTCTCCTCGGGTGTTTTTCCGTTCCGCGTAATTTCTGTTCTTCGACACCTGAATCTGCACGCAAGAAACGCCCAACCGGTTGTTTCGCGACAACGAATAGCATGAATTTGCGGTTCGAATGCGTTCCATACATGCGCTGTGAATTCATCGATGTATACTGGCAATTATACCGCGGTTGTTAATGCGAAATAAAAATTTTACAACGGGAACTTCCTGAGCGTTCGTTTTTTCTCTTATAAATAAACCCACCGAGAATTGAAATTAATCGGTGTATCCGTTTTCTATAAAAAAATACGATTCGCGTAATTTCAATTATTTTTACTTTGAAAAATACGTACGCGTGCTGTTTTTCCACGTATTCCCGAAGAAGTTACGCGATTCCATAATAATTAATAGCGATAATTTTAATTCCATAATCGAAACGTATTTTTGACCTGAAACAGTTCCATTGTACGTGGTTCATTTCCTTTCGTGACTATAAAGTTCATTACTATCACTCGTAAGTTAACATTCCAACATTTACTGACTTCGTAAATGCAAACATAGCGATATTTGATAACTATTTTAAGACTACAAGTACCGGACAATAAATCCAACGACTATACATTGCTTTGTAATAATAACGAAACTGCATCTATTAAAGCTGCATAGAATATTTATTGTAAGGTATACGTCATTAAGGAAGTATATCTGAAAATTTCTGATGGAAACATTTTTATAATTTCAATAATTGCGAAAAAAAACTAGAAACCAGTCAAAATGACTGGTTTAGTAGTTCTAGTGTCAAATAACAGTAAGGGAATGTTTAGTGTCGCCTCAGAGGCGCCATTGGAGCACTAAGGATTAACAATGATAGGGACGATAGACTCTGGTTTATTAATTATTCCAGTGTATTCTGGCATATTTTAGTCTATTTTTGTATACTCTGGAATATTATGATGCATTCTAGTACGTATTAGTCAATTCTTGTATATCCTGGTGCATTTAATATATTATTGTATTTTCTAGTAGGTTCCAGCATATTGTTGTATATTCTGGTATCTTATGTCATATGTTTGTATATTCGACTTTATTCTACTATATTCTTGGTTATTCTTGTATGTTTTTGTATATTCTGAAATATTATGGTGACTTCTAGTGTATTTTAGTCCATTCTGGTATATCCTGCTGCATTCTAGTATAATCTTGTATATTCTGTTATGTTATGTCAGAAGTTGGTATATATAAATTATCGTAACAGCAATATAAAACAGGAATAAATATATTTTAACAAACTTCTAACTTTAACAACTTAAACGGTGTGGATTGAATATCAAGTGTGAGCGTGTGAAATGAATGTTCTGAGCTGTGTTCTTTGACTGTCTGAGAAGATGATATTTTGTGCAGAAGTAACTTCGGTGTGTGCGTGAATGAAAAAACGAGACAAACGGGTTCGTTGATTGGTGACAGCGAGGGAAACGGTGATCGTGGATAATTGGTTCTCCAATTTATGTGGAAGGGAAAATAACCGCCCAAACTACTGGTCATATTCAGGTACAATTCGTAACTGAGGATGCTACATGCGAAAAACGCGAAGGATCGACTGTTAGTCAACAGCCGTGGATTATGACGGAATATTGATGTTAAATTCTAAAACAGTAATGGTTTTTCGGAAAAACTGCAGGCTACGGAAGGGTCGTTGTTGTCCAGGCTTTTTGGAGCCCGATGCTGCGTGCCAGAGGGTCTTTCAGTAATTTTAACTAAATCTTATAAGGGTCTTAGTGTACTTAGAATTCATTTATGATAGTTCCTTCTCTCTCGAACGGAACACTATTCATCCAACCAATTTTTCACTTTTTCGAAATTTGCCAAGTGTAGCCCAGCCAAGTCGTGTGGCATCGACCGGAACAAGTGATAATCGGAAGGTGTCAGGTCTGGCGAATACAGTGGATGGCATAGCAGGTCCCATTTCATTGCTGTGTCGATGTCTTTGACGATGGAAGTGAGATGGCACGGAGCGTTGTTCGTTGAACAACTCTTCGATTTTCCAACTGTCTCTCGTGTGGCACTTATTTTCCTTCCTTTTGAATTTTTCCCATGGCAGGTTTAATGTTTCCGCAAGTTGATCTTGCGTTTGCGTATCATCTTTATCCAATAACGCTTGCAGATCAACATCCTCGATTGTTTTTGGTCTTCCAGGGTGCTCCTTGTCTTTAATGTCGAAATCGCCACTTCTGAAGCGTTTAAAACAATCTTCGCAGGTAGTTTTCGATGGTGCATCTTCGCCGTAGACTGCCTCGGGCAAACAACGCGCTGCATTGCGTTTTAAGTTAAAATAGAAAAGTAAAACTTCCCACAAATGCTGTTTATTTGGCAGAAAACTCGTCATTTTTGTTGTTAGAAAAAATACTTTTGCGTAGCGATATTTTTTAATATGAAGACTGATTATTGTTCACAGATGTTTACATTATAAAACGCATAAAATTTCACACATCTATGTCGACTACATATGTCGTTAGCGTCACCCATACATGAAACTCGGAAACTTAGTTGCGCACCTTATAAGAATGACAAGGTTTTATTTTTTTGGATTTTGTGCAATTTTTATTTTAACACTCGCTCGAGTACACAAACCTCTTAGGCACGATGCGCCGCTACAGTGGCTTCAGCACACTCAGTTTTATTATTTATTGTTAAAGTAAATTATCAAAGTTAAAGTATATCCATCATATCTTTAAGGAAAATTGTAATTTAGTTATCAAAAACTTCATTCTAATGTACTCGGCCGTACAAAGAAACAGCCTCGTGTAAATTTCAGCCGTGCCTAAGATTAATAGATCGCTTCGGATAGTGGCAGCTTTATTATTCGAATAATTGTGCAATGAAATATAACAAATGTGAAACCGATTATTTAATAGACAGTGGTAGATTATAGCATTGAACGTAAGGATGTTGATTTGAAATTGATAACGTACTTGCATCAATGTGCTCCTCTTAAATTATGAGGATATGCATATGTATTATAAAAATGAAATAGTTGCGTTTCGGAACAATAAATCGATTAAAAGAATTCGAATGTCAGCATATTATTAACGAATTTAAGAGCTCAGTAGAAAAGGAAGAAATTCTTAGGTAGAAAATTTTTATGTTACATGAATTATTTAAAATGACGTCCAACGTAAAGGGTTAATTACAGGTAGTCCTACAACACGGTTACGCTCTAACACGATAAGAAAATTGCGAAAATCTTTCTACAACACTGTACTTCTACAGCACTGGATAACATGGCTTTTGCTTAACATATTTAAAAACTAACTGAATGATAAACTATAGTAGCTTTACGTTTGGAGATACCTTGACGAGTCACGTTTAATGTTTCCACAAGTTGGTCTTGCGTTTGCATATTATCTTCATTCAATAACGCTTGCAGATCGGCGTCCTCGATTGTTTTTGGTCTTCCGGAGCGCTCCTTGTCTTTAACCGTTTGAGTCCCAAACACCGCGATCGTGCTGTTGAGATTTTATGTCGAACAAACCCAGCACATTTCGAGCATTGTGGACAACTGACGGTGCGTTATCGATTGTCGAAGTCGCACGCTCAGATTTACTGACGCAAGTACATCACGCAGCTCCTTTTAATGTAAATAGTACATTTTACAATAAGCAGAATAATACTATAATAATGCAATAATACGGAGCGATGAGAAAGAGACGAGAAACACGTTACCTAAAACACATACAAGAAGCGCTATTGCTCCGATTGGGATTCATCGATATAAAATAAACAAAGCGCTATCGCATCGCTTGGTATTTCTCGACATAAAATAAAACAAGCGCCATCGCGCTGCTTGGGTCTTTTCGTACTCATTTAGAGAAAGCGCGGTTGCACTGTTTGGAATTCTTCGACAGTGTTTTTTCAACACCCCTAGGACTCAAACGGTTAATGTCGAAATCGCCACTTCTGAAGCGTTTAAAACAATCTTCGCAGGTAGTTTTTGATGGTGCATGTTCGCTGTTAGGTTTTCTCGAGCAAACGATAAGCTTCAAACTACATTGCGTTTTATGTGAAAATAGAAGAGCAAAACTTCCCGCACATGCTATTTATTTGGCATAAACCTCGACATCTTTGTTGTTAGAAGAAATACTTTTGCGTAACGATATTTTTTAGTATTAACCATTTATACTTGAAGCTGTTTTAACTAGAAAACCAGAGCATTTCTTCTGATTTAGGATATCTGTATGCCACATGAATTATTTCACCTTATGTATATAGGGTTTTTTTACTATTATTCGTTCTTACAACACTTAAATTTTTATCAATTTCTTAAATACAAAGATAGCGATGTTTAAAATATTAAAAATAATTGTGTGCTAAGTTTTCGTGGCTCCTCAGAGTCGCGATTCGAGTGCAAACGGTTAAAACTGGTTATTGTTCACAGATGTTTACAATATATTAGGTCAATCGGAAAGTTCTGTCCATCTAGCGTCGAGTAGCCGTAGCTCGAACTGTGGGTAACTATAACCTCTAAAGTAAGGCTAACTTTTTAGTTTGAACATCTGTTAATAAAACTCAGTACACAACAATTTATGCTTGCATCAATAACTTCGTTTTTTGCTACATTGAAGATGTCGGAATTTGAGCCGAATAAGCGTCATTTGCGCGAAGTGTTAGTCTTTTGTTTCAATTGGAAGAAAACGGCAGCTGAAGCTCATCGAATGATTGTAGACGTTTATGGCGATAATGCTGTTTCCGATAAAACATGTAGAGAGTGGTTTCGACGTTTTAAAAATGGTGATTTTTCTTTGGAGGACAAAGAGCGTTCTGGACGGCCACGAGTATTCGAAGACGAAGAATTGCAGACATTGGTGGATGAAGATCCATGTCAAACGCAAAAACAAATTGCAGAAGCGTTAAATTGTGCTCAATCTGTCATTTCCGACCGTTTAAAAGCCTTAGGGAAGGTCTACAAAGAAGGAAAGTGGGTCCCATATGAACTCAAGCCAAGAGACATTGAAAGGCGGAAAACCATCTGCGAAATTTTGCTTGCTAGGCAACAAAGAAAGGGGTTTCTCCATCGTCTCATCACTGGGGATGAAAAATGGATTTATTTTGACAATCCTAAACGTCGAAAAACCATTTGTGATCCTGGCCAACCCTCAACATCGACGCCAAAGCGGAATATCTACGGAAAAAAGGCTTTACTCTGCATTTGGTGGGATCAGGAAGGTGTGGTATACTATGAACTGCTAAAAACTGGTCAATCAGTCACAGGAGATCTCTAACGACAACAAATTATCCGTTTGAGTCGAGCATTGCACGAAAAACGACCACAATATGAAACGAGACAGCGTAAGGTGATTTTGCTGCATGACAATGCTCGGCCTCACGTCTCAAAAATTGTGAAGGAAACGATAGAAGCACTTCGCTGGGAAGTGCTACCACGTGCGGCTTATTCACCAGACTGTGCCCCATCTGACTACCACTTGTTTCGGTCGATGGCACACGCACTTGCTGAAGAACGATTTAATTCGTACGAAGATCTCGAAAAATGGATCTCCGCCTGGATAACCTCCAAAGATGAATCATTCTTTCGACGCGGAATTCGCTTGCTGCCCGAAAGATGGGAAAAAGTCATCGCTAACGATGGACAGTATTTTGATTAACGTACTTTTTCATTTTCTTTCATGAATAAAGCTTTACTTTTTGTAAAAAAACGGACGGAACTTTCCGATTTACCTAATGAAAGCAATACAACTTTATACATGTATGTCGACTACATGCGTCGTTAACACCACTCATATGTGAAATCCGGAAATACGGTTATTAAAATTAATACAACGAATTATAAAAATTAAACATTAATATACTTGGAATTCGTTAATGATCGTTCCTTCTCCCTCGAGCGGAACACATGCTTCAAGTACCAGTAAATACGCGTATAAAATCCCAATGCAGTAGATTCGATAATTAATCCGAACAAAAATTCCAAACCTCGTACAGAGTATCCCCGTTCATTCTGAAATTAACAAGCCTGCACGCCGAACAAGTCATCCTAGTCTAAAGAATACAAGCGCATTAATGTAAGGGCGCTTCAAAGAAAAACTGGAGTTAAATTATCCTCCGCAGCGTAAAAAAATGTTATCGAAATAGGTTCAACTATTTAGTCCATTTATTATCACTCGCGTGTATTCGCTTTCTTTCGCGCGAAACGCGTTCTTGCAGTTGGGGGCGCCACCACTCGATGGCGGAGCGTCGTCCGGGTTCGGAGGGGGCAACATGAAATCATAAAGCTTGTAATACTAGTGGTTTCCCGAGGTGTGCACGGCGGTTTCTCGTTTCCCCGACACCGGTTGATAATTTTATTAGTCCGGTACACGACTAGGGTTACGCGCGCGCCGATGATCGTAACGAACGCTGCAACCCCGCTGATAGCGATTTGCATCGCAACGCGCCGCGAAGACTACTATCTTACGCGATAAAGCGTGGCAATTTAGACGTCCACGGGTTTTTCCCGGGGCCCCATTAACCACGGTTCGATTAATCGGCGGGGCCTCTCGGAATCGGCTTCTCTCGATCGCGGATTATTCCGGGAAACGTGCTCGTTCGCCTGGGCGTTGCACAAATAATTTCCAGCATTCGATCCGCTTCGTTAACGCGGTCTCGGTCGCTGCGGTACCAGCCTGAATACAATCCGCCTCGAGCTAAGGACAGCCCATTCTCGGCGATATGGAAATTATTCGGAGCACGATCCGCGTTGATTATTTTTATCTGGACGCTTTTGAACGGCTGCGCGTCGCGCGAATCCTCGCCCGTTTATAGCACTCGGGGAAGAAAGACCCTCGATCATGAATTCCAAGTTGACGACGATAATGTCCGCCGAGGTGTAAGTTATCCTGTAACCGACGTGTTAACAGATTCCTCGTTGCATTAAGCAGATAACACTGGATCATCGATACGGAGGACGCGTCTACGAGAATGGCTCGCCACGCGAGACAGTTTTCCTCCGGATCATCGAGCAGCTTTTATTGAAAGATGCCGGCGAGGTTGACCGAGAGGAAGGTAAAAATCAACGGCAGCCATTGGACGCAGGTTTAACACCGTATTAAACCGGAAACGGGATTTGCGTTTTGCGGCGACGCGTCCCATGGCATGCCGCCGCGAGTTTCTTACACGGGACACGAAGATAAGCGTGAACGATAACTTAGGGAAGAGCGCATGACTGGAATGAAACGGGGCCCCGATGAACCTATCTTATGCGAATACACCTGATCGTAGATGGACAAGGCGCGATACAGGCGAGTTTTATATCCGCGCGCAATAAAGGCGATAGGTTACTCGGGAATTTCTTGGAAAAAGATCCGACAAATTGGTTATTCGGAATCGTCGGTATTCAAGTATTTCCGTGGCATAAACTTTTCCACTAATTTACATCGAATACGCTTGCAAAGTTTTCCCAATAGGACTCCAGGCGACCTTCTTCGAATAGATAATTCGAACTAGTATCGAGACGGTACTGTTTACCATCGATATAGTACCAATGTATTTTAGAATATATTGTTGGAATACGTTGGTAACAATATGTTTCTTGTTATTTAATTTTTTAGATACTATTCTACATTCATCGAGGCAATATTGGAAAATCGTTAATTTACATCTTCAACCCCTTGCAAAGGATGTCCCAAAATTAACGTAAGATTTGAATTTGCCACCATTTTTGCAGTAAATTGTTGGCAACCCTGACAAAAGAACAATTTAACAGCTGAAAGTTTAGGGTTAGTAAAATTGGAGCGTTATACGATACAACAACGTGTTGTCATTATTGAACAATATTTCAAAAATAATGAAAGTTTGGCGGCCGCAGTTCGAAAATTTTATACAAAATGTGGTTAAAATAGTGTTTTAACCTCGTTAACTGTGAAAAGATTAATTGAAAAATTCAGGGAAACTGGATCAGTTGGAGACGCTAAACACATCGGTCGTCCAAAAACAAGCCGTTCAAACGTCAATATCCAAGCAGTGCGTGAGAGTGTTGATGAAAACCCAGGAACATCAATTCGGCGTCGTGGACAAGAATTGCAAATTTCAAGAAGCTCTCTATTAATTTCTACAGCGTATACTTACAAAAGATCTGTGTCTCCATGCTTTCAAAATTCAATTAATACAACTGACGCCTAATGACTATGAACAGCGAAGAGAGTTCGTGGAATGGATTATTGAAAATCAACAAGTGGATGCTGATTTTTCGAGCAAAATCATCCTAAGCGATGTAGCACATTTTCACCTTGATGGCTTTGTTAATCACCAAAATTGCCGTGTTTGGGGTTCGGAGAACCCACATGTAATTGTCGAACAACAAATGCACCCACAACGTGTCACTGTTTAGTGAGGATTTTGGGCTGAAGGCATCATTGAACCATACTTTTTTGAAAATGAGACTGATCAAGCTGTAACTGTTACTGGTGCTCGATATCGCGACATGATAACACAGTTCTTTCTGCCGAAATTGGATGCTATTGATGTGGCCAATATGTGGTTTGAACAAGACGGTGCTACATGCCATACAGCCAGTGAAACAATTCAATTACTGCATGAGACATTTCCTGGTCGTGTACTCTCTTGTTTCAGTGATCAGAATTAGCCTCCTAGATCGTGTGATTTAACACCATTAGATTTCTTTTTATGGGGTTACTTGAAGTCAAAGGTCTATGTCAACAAGCTCACAACCACCCGTGCATTACAAGAGGAAATTAAACGCTGCATCAACGAAATTCAGCCACAATTATGCAGAAAGGTCATGAAAAATTTCGACAAAAGAGTGCGTATGTGCCAGTAAAACCGTGGAGGCCATTTGCCCGATGTGATATTCCATAAATAACCCTATCCTATGTACTTTATGATTCAATGAAAAAATAACAATTTAAACACTAAAAACTGTGTGTTTCTATTTAATTCAAACCTTGCGTTAATTTTGGGACACGCTTTATAAACCCTAAATTATCATTGTGAACGGTGTAGGACATAAGTCGTGAAATAAAATACTTTTACACTCTATGGGCCGAATTTTTTTCTTAAATATAAAAAAATGTATGTAATGGAAAATCAACAATTACAAACCTATATATGCAGATTAAAAGAAATTTACCAGTTTCAACAATTTTATTATAATTTGTAACTTTGTAACTTTGCAGTAACAACGGTTT
>CM052094.1:22276285-22292413 GCA_028453745.1 Agapostemon virescens
CGCCTGCTAGACGTCATCCATTTCATGAGCCATTGTATACTTTGGCGCCTCCGAAACGTCAACAGCTGTCTCTGACGAACACCGAAAATCGTGCATCGATTCTGTTTCATATAAAATGTTCAAGATTTTCTCCCCTCCTTTTTCCACAACAGTGCCGATAACAAAATCGCACTGGCAAGCCAGTCAACTAGAAAGAAATACATTGAAAGTAGTATTCATTGTCGGTATAACAGCGATCCCGCAAGACGAATGTCATATTATATATTTGAATTTGAATCCTTACAACATGTCTAACTTATATGAGCCGTTTATTTTAAAAGTGGCGTAAGTCCATTTAAAAAAAAATCAAGTCAACTACAATAATAGTTACATTTTTACAAGATCTTTTCATTCTGAGACAACTTGTTACAAATATATTTAAAATCATTGAGATTTTGTAACACGAAAATTTGCTGGTTAATGAAGCGATGAAAAAGTTTATTTTGAAAGTGGCGTAAGTTCCATTGTGAGAGTTTCAAATGGATATGGAAAATAATTATGCAATCAAATTTTATGAGATCCCAGCTTTACGTTTAATTATCAAAGTAACAGTTGAATTATCAATGTGCAATGAATTTGTTTTAAACAACGGAACAGTGTCTTTCTACAGAAAATGCGATTTTTAAAAGGCTAAAAAACGGTGAAAGAGTAAATTGGTTTAAAACATGTTGGATGAGATTTTTGAGAAGCGAATCATATAAGTTATTCTATGAAACGACAATGAACGAGGATGCACCATTCAAAACATTGGATTTACTACCGTAACGGGGAAGACCGAAAAACTTGAATAATATCCAGTTGGCATCACTTTACAAGAAACCGAGATCACTCACAAACCTAAAATATAAGGACTTAATGGATTTACTACAATATATACCACCTGCACACCACAGTTATTTTAAATCCTACTTGCATACACAAACTGGAGAAGACTGAATAATAATTAATAAAACAATATTAATTTTAATGTAAAAATTATGTAACAAAGAATGAAAGTTGAATATTTTTCTGATTTTATAACATAAAAGTGTATACATTTATTTTAATTTCAAGGGAAATTTACTTTTCCTATGAACTTGTGCTTAAGAATTGAAAACGTCGTTTCATTGATTTTGAAAATGGCGTAAATCCATTTATAGCCATCAAAAACATATTATTTCTTCAATAATGTTAATTATGCTAATTGGGATAATAAATCTGACACCTTTAGAAATCCAAAAACATTATTCTATTATGTTATCTGTTCGTTATCAACGCAAACCCTTCAATATCTCGATTCGAGCATAAATGGGCTTAAGCCACTTTCAAAATAAACGGCTCAATTAATTGATTTAGACTTTGTGCGGTTCTGGTTACGATATGTGCTTCGCTAAAGATGTTCGTTCGATAATTTTTCATGAGAACATATTTGTAATTTCTATATTTCATAATATATGTTTATATTAATATATTTAACAATATATAAATATTTCATATTTGTAATATCATAATTTCGTATATTTTGAAAGAAACGATGTACGAACAATATTAGAAAAATCCATAGCGCTTGGAATCAGCTTCCGATAAATAACTTAGGAGATCTATTATTTGGTAACCGCATTTTATTAAAACATTTGTATAAATTCAATAAATGGTCATTTTACCAGTGGCGGTAGGTCTAATGTTGAAAAGATGATAACTTAAAAATTGGCCAACACTGAAACGCGCAACAAACGTAAAAAGACGATAAAGATCAATATCGTTTGTAAACAACTTCCAAAAGTCAACTTGAACAATGACTATCTTGGGCGAATGATCCGCAGTTTATCAACGAGTGAATTTTTAATTTAATCAATATCATTTGCCAAGAGAATTCTACATAAGACAACGATAAAGATCAATAGCCTTCGGAAACATTTTTCAAAAATTAACTCCGATAACGATTACCTTGCGCGAATGATCTGCAGTTTATCAACGAGTGAATTTTTAATTTAATCTATAATATTAGCCAAGAGAATTCTACATGCAAATACGATAAAAATCAATATCACTCTAAATCAGCTTCGAAGAATCAACTTGGACAACGATTATCTTACACGAATGATCCTTAATTTATCAACGAGTGAATTTTTAATTGAATCCGTAACCTTTGCCAAGAGAATTCTAGGTATATCAAAGCGAAGAGTCCACACGACCGAAAACTTGAATTAACCAACATATTTGCATAAAATAACTACGCAGTGTTCGTCGTTTCATTGATTTTGAAAATGGCGTAAGTCCATTTATAGCCATCAAAAACATATTATTTCTTCAATAATGTTAATTATGCTAATTGGGATAATAAATCTGACACCTTTAGAAATCCAAAAACATTATTCTATTATGTTATCTGTTACCCATATTTTTAAATTTAATACAATGCAAACCCTTCAATATCTCAATTTAAGCATAAATGGACTTAAGCCACTTTCAAAATAAACGGCTCATATGTATTATATGAAACATAATAATAATAATGTAATACTGTATTATACCTTCCACTAATGCAAAGGAACATCCTGCAAAGAGATTTCATGTGTGTGTAAAAAATAATGTAAGGAGCGAAACAACTTTGCAGTGTAAAAAATGTCTAGTTCCTTTACATATTCCAAAATGCTTTGAAATGTATCATACTTTACAGAATTATTAATTTATTATTTCATAATATTACTTAATTACTGTGCGTTAATATTATATACGAATCTCATTAAATATTATATAGTAACGTAAAATAAAATGTTCTGTTTCTGAGCGTGTATACATATAACTGTTCAGTTGAGCCAGTTAAATAGTATTCTTCGGACGCGTCAAATTCCATTTTATCTGTACGTCATGGGGTTAATGACGTACATGTAACGATAAGAATTATATTCAATTTTAATAGATGCAGTTTCGTTATTATTACAAAGCAATGTATATCGGTGGATTTATTGTCCGGTAGTTCTAGGATTAGCCCCTTATCATACCATCTTCCTTGTAACTAATTATAACTTAATTCATAATTTCATTTATTATAAGATCTTCGTCACTAAAAATGTTACAGAAGGGAAAAGATAATTTTATATCTTTTATACTGTTACATTTACTTCAATGCTCAAATATTGATTACAAATTAACGTTTGATTTCGTCTAAAAAGAAAGGCTTAATATTTACATTTGTTAGACCTTATTTAAAATTTTTAAAACGAGTTTGAATCGTCACAATATGGGATTAAAGAAATACATTCGAAAACTCATGAAAAGAGTTTTGTAACTTCAGTAATCGCCAAAGAAAACATTAGAGACCGAGTCGCTTTGATTGGTTTGGTTGTTCGAGCGTGAAGTCGGAATAACATTTTTATGAATGAACCAAACGACTTCAGCTTATTTGACAATTTAGATGTATCAGTTCGTTAAATAATTCGCGACGGACATTTTGAGAAAATTGCGTTTAGTTTGAATCACAGACCAAAATGGTAAATGTTGCTTTGCACAATCTTGTTATTCGAGTTTCTAACGAAAATTTAAAAACATGTATTTGTGGATTCACGATAGTTATACACGCACTGAAAATTTTAACGTAATTGGTGCAGTCGTTTAAGAATTATGAATGATTAAAAATTATGGAAATTCTTGCTTCATTTTGCTATTCGATCCTCACAATTTTTTATCGTTTGTAACTTGTAAATCAATTAATCAATTTCTATAAAGCTTTCAGCATGCATATAATATATACGAGTTTCCAAAGCAGATTTTCAAAATTTTCATTGCAAGTTCAAATAATAAAATGTTATGAAAAGCAATTTTGACTATTTCTTTTAAAAGTCTGGCTAAACGCAATTTTTCCAAAATTGTCATTACACATTGTCCAGGAAAGTAATCCCTGTAGATTTACAGAAAGATTGAAGTCGTCTGGTCCATTCATACAGAAATTATTCTAATTTAAACTGTATGCCATCAATTCCGAGGCTGACTGTATATGGAAAATCAAGGCGTACCACAGCAATGTGTAATCCAATATTTTCTCGGTTATATAGAGATATGGTGCAACCCTTTTGCCCCTCAAGGCCAGCGTAATGGCTGCCGTCCAAGCTTCTGGAACGCGCTAATTCTTCAATAAAATATTGCGATGTACGAAAGCAACGTTAAATACTTTAATTACTAATTTATATTTACGTCGCTTGGTTTAAACGCTTCGAAGGATATAGAAACTCGAAAGCGTACGTAATAAAAATGTCTTTCAATTTTCTCATACCTTCTGGACCAATTTAAAATATTCCCGTCGCTGGATACAATAAATTCAAAAGTGTACACAATAACGACGCGTGTTTCGAATCTTCTCAAACCGCATCGGACCTTGATTAAATTTCGTTTAATCGATTTTTGTTTACGGTATGTGGACGCTTTGGACGATCGCGGAAACGGCGATGTTCGAGAGCTCGTTTAAGCAGCAGCGGAACACTTTCCAAATTAATATTCTACGTTTCAGAAAATACCTTTAAACCGAGCCTGGACCTAAATCGTGCATGGCCGATGCAACAGTCAAAGCACCGAAGAGTAACAAAAATAATTATCCAATTAACATCGTTCTCGTGCACGCTAATATATTCTCGGTGCAGATCGAAGTCAGATCGCTGCATCGAAACGATTAAATTCAGCAGACCTTCTCCGCAAAAGTAACATAAATTACAAGTACGGGGTGACGTCTCTTCGACTCCGGCGTGTATAATTTTATGCGAATGCACACGTGTAATCCGGAATTTCGATCGACGCCGGGAGTCGCCCAGCCAGAGAGGACCGTGCACGACGAAGAAAGCCGACGGTCGTTCCACTTGTTTTCAAGTAATGTCAACTATTCCCCGCGAACATCATCGCGCCGCAAACGACAGTGAACGAGGACGTCGGCGATCTCGATGTAATTTGTCAGCCGGAGAAACGCCGCGGCGAGTAACAGAGACACGCGCGTTCACCGAGAACACAGTTGCGAGCAGCACGAGTTATCTCAACCATAATTTTTCCGGTATTCCCCTCCCCCCACTTTTCCCATCAATGAAAACCAGATAAAAAGAACCCGTAACCAGTCGGATTTGTACAAATGCGCGGCCACGACGTCAACGGCGGATTAGACGGAACGGCCTGTTATTTCCCGTGACGAGAAAGAATCGAACAATTCGACGAGTTCTCTCTTCCCTTTCTGTTTCGTCTCGTTGCACGAACAGCACGCGCGTTGAATCGAAACCGAGAAATTTCGATTCTCATTTTCCCGTTTGTATTCGACGATAATTTAACCCCGGCTCCCCACCCGAAACAGAGAAACTGCCGGGCATTATTTATATTCCTCTTTTTATTTGTTATGAAATGGGAGAAACAGGGGACTACGTTCGATCGCTCGTAATTCGAGGGGATTATCCGGATTTAAAGCGACCGCTCGTAGACTGTATTCCACCTATTACATAAATTACATTTACGCGATATTCCATGAAGCACTTTACAACGGTTCGTAAGCGGTCGGATCTCGATTTTCTGTCTCATCGAAATCGATTGCAAACACTGTTACAGATAATGAGAAATGTAGAAATCTTTGAATTTAGGATTTGCGATTCGCCTGAGAACGGGGCTGGTCTAGTTTTGTATCTACACTCCTAGACAAAAGAATAGCACACCCGTGCTATCTTTAATTTCTCGTGTTAAAATTATGCTAGCATGGAAACGCTGAGTTATATGTAAAACGTACCTTCTACGAATATGTAAACATAATACAAAGTGACTTTACTTCATTGAGTTCTCTTAGTTGGAAGAGAAACACATAATCCGATGCAGACAAAATGATAGCACACTTAAAAAATAAAGATATATATTTCATATAACACCACTACATGTTTCATATAACAAAAGTATACATATTTCTTATAATAATATGTGTACAAAACTATATTTTTCTAATAATGTGTAGAACCTCCTTTGTTTTCTATGAGTTCCACCATCCTTTTAGGTATAGACTTATATAGTTGTTTAATTTTTATTTGTGTTAAAATTTCCCATTCGGTCACAATGCAAATTTTTAATTCATTTATGTTTGAAAATTGTCGGCCTTCAGCATATACTGCTTGCGAAAGCATTGCCCAGCAATTTTTTATGATATTAAGGTCGGGTAAGCACGCCGGCCATTGAAGAGTGGAAATATTCTCCTTTAAAAAATA
Source organism: Agapostemon virescens (assembly GCA_028453745.1). Classification (NCBI taxonomy): domain Eukaryota; kingdom Metazoa; phylum Arthropoda; class Insecta; order Hymenoptera; family Halictidae; genus Agapostemon; species Agapostemon virescens. Next base: position 22,282,522 of record CM052094.1, read on the forward strand.
GTCCTTAACAATTTCGTACCCTGAATAAACTTAATTTCTATTTTCCCTTTATATCCGATACCAGCCCAGACCATTACTCCACCTCTACGCATTTGACAACGAATTTTTGTTAGTGGTTGTTTACGAACATCACGATAATAATACGTACATCCGTCTGGGCCATCAAGGTTGAACCTCTTTTCATCCGTAAAGATTACTTTTCTCCAAGTCTTTTTCCAATGTACAAGTGCTTTTGCAAATAACAAATGTGCCTTCTTATGTCTTGCGTTTAGTGATGGTTTTGCCATTAATCTGGTCCGATTTACAATGTTGCTAATCTGGAGTACACGACGAATATTTTGTACATTTGTTTCCACTCCAGCTTTCTTAGCGATCTCTCTCGCAGTGGCACAACAATTGGAAGCAGCACGTATTATTGCCCGTGTATCGCGTTCAGATGCATTCACTGCTGGCTTTCCTATACTTTTCTTCTTTCCGTATGCACTTGTATCGTTCAGCAAATTATATATAACTTTTCGACTGCGACTAACTTCTTTTGAAATTTGAGTAATAAACAACTTTTGTTTCCGCAGAGCTAAAATTGTACTAATTTCGCTTTCACTAAGCTTTTTGCCACGACCCATTATGAGGATAGCGATATAACAAAACTCTAGACAGAAATTGAACGTAATAACTCCGTGCAAGTTCACGAAACACTGAAGAATATGTAAACATTGTCCAAGTGTGCTATCATTTTGTCTGCGTCGGATTATGTGTTTCTTTTCCAACAAAGAGAACTCAATGAAGTAAAGTCACTCTATGTTATGTTTACATATTCGTAGAAGGTACGTTTTACATATGTATATCTCAGATCTTCCACGCTAGCATAATCTTAACACGAGAAATTAAAAGTAGCACGATTGTGCTATCTTTTTGTTTGGGAGTGTAATAGTAGTTACGAGATATAGAAGAAGTCCGTATATACATACGAACTTGCAACGCTTCTATAGGGAACAGACTCTTCGATATCGCAAGAAGCAGTTCGAGAGTAGTAAATTTAGTTTCTTGAAAGTTTATTCTGTGTTTTTTCATCGTCTAAAATTGCAAATCTCTACGCATATGTCTATGAAATTTATATCTATTCATAAGCCTACGAAATTTGCAAGGTTCATGGTATCGGGAATCAACTCTTCGATATCGCAAGGAGCAGTTCCAGAGTAGTAATTTTAGTTTCCTGGGAGACAACCCTATATTTATTCATCGTTCAAAGTTGCAATTTTTACGCAATTGTCGAATAATTTGTAATATTCGCCAACATACTGATCGTGCGAAGCATTTGAAGCATGCGCGTCATTCACGGTATCCGGCGAATATTACAAATTACTCGACAATCACGTAAGAATTGCAATTTCGAACGATGAACAAACGTAGATTGGACTTTCGGGAAACGAAATTTACCACTCTTCAACTGCTCCTTGCGATATCAAAGAGTCAGTTCCCGATACCGCGAACCTTACGAGTTTCGTAGACATACATTGGCTAACGAAAGTATTCGAACGGTCAGATTTCTTATCTTTAGCACATGAAATATGTATATTAATTCAAAACTAAAATAACAAGAGAGGAGTCCCAAGATTATGGTAATAAAATTGGAAAATAATCTGATCATGAATACAATATTTACAACATATTTACTTAATACGCGCACCAGAAATAGGTAACAAAAGTATTCGAACGCTTCAAAGTTATTGGTGTTTCTACTTATGTATATCGCAACGCTAAATGTAAACATTAGTATCAAATGTAAACAAAGAAACACTTAGTTGATCATAAAATATCGTTTGACTAAGAATAAAGTACAGTTGTGCAGTGTATTAACGAATATGAATAGGAAAAAGTCAGAAACATAAAACTGTAAAGGAGAGATAATATTAAAACTGCGTAGAGATGAAAAATCTTATAGCGAGATTGCAAAAATTGTAAAGGGGAGTAAATCTACAGAGCACTATATAATAAAGAAATTTGAAAATCAAGAAACTGTTGCTAATAAAGCTGGTTCAGGTCGTCCGAAAAAATTGACAAACAGAGAAGAGAAAATTATAATTCGCGAAATAAAAAGAGATCCTGCAACCTCTGCTCCCAAATTGGCAAATATGGTTGAAGAAATGTTTGATAAACCGATTCATCCTCGATTGTGTCCACGATTACTGTGGGACAATAATTATCACGGCAGAGTTTCAAGAAAAAAGTCTTACATCAATAAAGTAAATCTACGAAAAAGGTTGCAGTTCGCAAAAAATTATATTACTAAAAATAATTGCTTCTGGAACAAAGTCATATTCTCAGAAGAATCGAAATTTAGTATTTTCAGTTCAGATGGTTGGAATTATGTATGGCGAGAACCAAATACAGAGTTGCAAGCAAAAGATTTAAAACAAACAGTCAAACGTGAAGGTGGCAATATCACGGTATGGGACTGCATGGCAGCTAATAGGACTGGAAAATTAGTGTTCATCGATGGTACACTCGATAAATATAAATACCTAAATATTTTGAAAATTAATTAAAAGATAGTGCCAGAAAACTGGGATTACTAGAAGACTTTTACTTTCAATAAGACAACGATCCCAAACACACAGCTTGGATCGTGAAAGAATGGATCGCATGTTAAGCACTCCCTCACGAAGCCTAGAAATCGGAAAAAGACTAAATAAATATCATACTACGTCAAAACAAATGTTAATGGATAAAATAACTGAAATATGGAATTCTCTTGAAACCAGTTTCACAAAAACGATAGTACATAGTATGGAACGTCGTTTAAGAAAAGTAATCAATGCCAATGGTCACCCTACAAAATATTAACACATGAGAATGTAACAATATTTGTGGCGTTCGAATGCTTTTGTTATCCATGCCTGGTGCGTGTTTCAAATAAACGTATTGTAAATACCGTATATATGATTGGATTATTTTCTACTTTTACTAACATAATTTTTGGACTTCTCTCTTGCTAAAGATAAGAAATAAGATAAGATAATAAAATAAGATAATAAAAAAGATAAGACCGTTCGAATACTTTCGTTAGCCACTGTATGTGTGGCGTCGTGTTTGCTTTAGAAGCTTCGCGCAAGCAGTATGCCGGCGAATTTTACAAATGTCTCGACAATTTTTTATGAATTGCAACTTTGGACGATAAACAAATATAAATTTAACTTTTACGAAACGAAATTTACTACTACCGAACTTCTTGCGTAATTGGTCTAACTGCTCAAAGAAATTCAACTAGTGTGGTCAAATATTGGATAGTCGGAAAGTATTGAGAAATTTTTGTCATTAGATGTTGTTTGGTGTCATATATCGGGCAATATCGTGTCATAATCACCTGCATCATACTGACGCGCATTCGAGAGATAACATTTCAGTGTACAAGTTTCATGCAGAAAGTTTTGTATTTCGTCAATCATGGAAAAAGTAATATTAATGTGAAAATTAGTGAAATTTCTAAAAAAAATTCGCTATATTCTGCAATTTTATTACGAAATAGGTAAAAACGCTGCACAAGCCCGGGAAAAAATATGTGGCGTTTACGGTCAAGATGCTTTATCGAATGCAATAGCGTGTAGATGGTTTGCTCTTTTCCGTTTTGGAAATTTCGATATTAACCCTTTGCACTTCGAGCAATTTCAATTCCACAATCGAGACGTTTCTTTTACGTAGAATAATTATATTGTACATAGTACATTTCCATTCTTGCATATTAAATTTACTACGGTTATTTGTACGTACAACAATTCAATTTTTAACGATTAAATCAGTGTCGCCTCAGAGGAGCTATTGGAGTGTTAAGTTATTTGATGGATCGAGTTTCCATCTGCGAATCATTGTTCAAACGTAAAATTGAGAGAGCTTGGCCTAGAAGTTTTTATACATCCACCGTATAGCCCAGATCTTGCACCATCAGATTATACATATCTGTACCTTGATGATACAAAGTTGTTCTACTCCGATGGAATTATGGTTCTACGCCAAAAATGACAAAAGGTCGTAGATAATAATGGCCAATATATTTGAATAAAATTAATTTTCAATAAAAGAAACATTTAATAAAAAAATAACAAAAATCTCTCAATACTTTTTTGACTATCCAATATTTATAAACTTTTAATATGTAAGTGGCAAATATTAATTTCAGTGATCGTATCTTGAGTACAGATGCATTGCTGTGCTATATTTTCAACAAAGCGATCACCGAATGGGAAAGTTCGTGATCAAATAACATTTTATGATTCCACTGTAAGCAAATGTCAATGGTAATTGGTGATACGGCGATGCTAAAGCTAATTTCGGAGGATTCGGCGATACCGGACCGTTCAATTACCGGGAGCAACAGAACCGCTTCAAGATGTACTTTCCCTGTGAACTGTGAAAGGTCGGTGTGCGATCGGCGGGCAATATGCAGTAAAGCACCAGTGCAACAATGCTCCGTGATCCCCCAACACGGGAAGAGAGGGAGACTCAGGCCGGATATATGCGGTGTCTCGTTAATCAAGCGAGCCTCGGTATCGCTCGCGGCCCTATCCGCTGGAAAATGGGAGAGGACAAGCGAGGGTGACCAGTGTTTAACGGTTGACAAACGACCGGCGAGGTACGCGGTCGCGTAAACAACGTGTCGAGTGCGGAACAGACGGCCGACAACTTTCACGCAAAAAAACTCGTAAATCTGCCTATTAAACGCGATTAACGGTTCCGAGGAGCCGCGCGAGGAGTCTCTCGATGATCGCAAGAGAAACTAACCCTTTCTTCGAATTTTCCCGCCGCTGAACCGTTGGGAAAATGGATATGCGCCAGAATTTTACCAAAATGATCCCTCCGTAGGACGATCAGCGTTAAACTCGAATGGCTCCGTTAATTTTGCACGATTAAACTCTTTGGGCAGACTCAATGTCTATTCCTTTAACACTTTGACTGCCAAACTAGAAGTCAGAAAAATTCTGTACAATCGAAATGAGACATTGCATATAATAAAAATTTTTTAAATAAAGTGTATAATGTACAGTACTCCTCTGACCTTCTTGCACTGTCAGGATCACCATCGACTTTGGTACAATGAATATATTAACGTGAAAATTCATTTTAAAACCGCACAAAAAATTCCGTCACCCATGTATGGGTGACATGGCAGTCAAAGTGTTAAAAGAGCGATTCCTGAGATTATTCTGAGGATCTTTCCTCGAACGGGCCGTACGCTGCTTCATTTTCAAGACATTTACGAAAATCGCGGTGGCGTACAGAACGTGTCGAGTGCGGAACGGACAGTCGGTGATTTTCAAGAAAAACAAAATTCGTAATCTGTCTGTTAAACACGATTGACGGTTCCTAGGAGATCTACGAGGAATCCCTCGATGATCGCAAGAGGAAGGAACCCTTTCTTCGAATTTTCCTGCCACTGAACATTTGCGAAACGGATATGCACGAGAATATTACTAAAATGATCCCTCCGCAGTACAACGAACTTTAAATTCGAACGATTGTATTAATCTTGCATGTATGACTCAACGCGTCACGGCTCCGCCATTTTGTTCGCTATTCATTTTTTAGTCGAACATACGTTCTAGTGGACCCTTTATGTAAACTGGACGTTATTTTGAGAAACTTTCCGCGAAATGGTCGTACGTTGTTTCATTTTCAAGTTATTTACGAAAAACGCGAACTGTTGGGAGTACAAATAAGTCTCCGTCGGTTTTCATCTTATTGAGCGCTGACGAGATATAAGCCATTTAATTAATTGTGGGCTCATTTGCTTGCTTCTAAACAACCAGTAGCTAAAGAAAATATTCAAAACCCTATACAGTTTCGTAAAGTAGTATATTTTGATTGAATATTCGTCATGTACAATTTAATAGAAACGAAATCGTTCAAGGTTTCAGATTCAATTCAAGTGGCAGACTTACAAGCCCGCATTGCTGCGGGGCCGGCGCTCAATGTGTTAAATTAAGCATTTATTGCGAAAGAACGGTACCTTATGTTTTATTCAAAGTATTGTTCATCGCTGGCCACTACTTTTTCCCATCATTCTGGCAGCATCCGGATACCGCGTCGGAAGAACGCTTCATCTTTTGACACTATCTATGAATCGACACAATTTTTGGAATCTTCGTATGATGCGAAGCGCTGCTTAGTCAGACCATGCGTCATCGATCAAATCAAATAGTAATCAGAAGGAGCAACGTCTGATAAATACGACGGGTTAGAACTTCCTAATTACATGTTTGCAAGTAGGTTATAACCGATGCCTGTCAAGCAGTATTTCACTTGTGGACGATCGACGTTCAATGTTTCTCGGCGTTAGTTCATATGGAACCCAATTTCCTTGCTTTTCAATCGTTCTCAATGATTTTAAACGATATGAAATTGCTTGTTGAGTCACTGATAATGCAACTGCAAGTTCTTCTTGCATTTTACAAGAATCTTTATTCAATAATGCTTACAATTCCGCGTCTGTGTACACTTCCGGCCTTCCACCACGTTCTTTGTTTTCGACATCAAATTCACCGTTCTTAAATTTTTTAAACTACTCGTGACAACTTCTCTCACTTAATGCAGCCTTACCATATGTTTCTATAAGCAATCGATGCTCCTCAGCTGAAGATTTGTTCATATTAAAGAAGTAAATCAGAACTTCCCGCAAATGTCGTTTATTTGGCTCAAAACTTGACATTTTCGCACGAAAGAGATGGACCGTTTATTTTGAAAGTGGTGCAAGTCCATTTTCTTCTGTTTCGAGAAAATTAAATGTTAGCAGATCTGACAATTAAAAAATATAGGTTAATTATGTGAAGTCTGGGAATGTTCGTACTAATTTATCAATATGTAATTTGATTATATAAATTTCTTTTAGGCGAATTTAACTAAAATAATATGTATTTCCAGGCTGCAAATGGACTTACACCACTTTCATAATTAGTCAATTGTAAATATCATTTAATTTCAATTTTGAAATAACAAATATCACTTAAAATATATTTCATATTAATCCAATTTTGTTTATAAATAATAACAAGAAATAAAATAGAATTACTATTTTTTATTTTGAACGTTAATTATATTTATATATTGTTAAACTTAACACAAGATATTGGTATTATTAATTATTTATGCTCTTCACGTGGCAGTGTTTTGAAATATTCATGATGTACAGGAGGTATATAAGGTAATAGCTGCTGCATATCCTTATATTTTTCATATGTAATAGGCCTGGCATCGTGATACGTAGGCGCCAGGGCGAGTTTTTCAAATTTTGTCAGTCTTCCCCGACATGTAGTTGATAAATTTAGAGTCTTAAATTCTATGTCCTCCATTGATGTTTTATATAAAATAGTATATGGTGCACTTCTGCAAAATCTCATCCAACATATTTGCAACCAATTTACTTTTTCTCCATTAGTGTTTCTTCTTATCAGTTTTTTAATTGTATTTTGTAGATTTTTTGTTGAAACGAAATTCTCTCGTTTCATTTCGTGTAAAATAAACTTATTATGTTGTCTACATTGGTTTATAACGTCATAATAATCCTGTGGTGTGTACAAAAAATTCTTTTTTCGTAATGCCATTTTTTCTGTCTATGGAAATTTCTTTTACCGGCCAATTTTAAATTGAAAAAAGCATAGGCATTTTTTAAGATATTAAATACCAAGTAGTTATAAACAAAAAGTTTAAAATATACGACGCTAATACACAATCGCTAATATTTGGAGATTATTATATGTTGATGACAGATGTGCAACCTTACGATATGACGTCTTAGATCTGACACTAGCTATCATAACTTGCGCTATCTGATTTCAAACGGCGGAGACTTATTTGTACATACTGCTAATAGTTAACACTTTGCTGATCAGCAATTTTACATAGAAACTATACCATGTCACCGGCTATTATTTTATAATTGAATGTGGAAGTAAAGTAAATCATTCTAAATAAACTCTAATAAATTTTATTTATACTGAATGAAATGAAATTAAACTTTCTACATACTTTTGATATAACTTTTAAAATATTGCGTACAGCTTTTGCAATATTCTATATCGCCCTGGGGTTCATAAATTAAAATAGATAATGCAAGTGCAATGACGAGTAAACTCGTCATCGGTCACCAATGTGTTAACATCAGACCGCGTCGTTGACGCCATTTTATTGTTTTGACATCTGATCAAGATTTTCAACTCACAACCATACAAGTTTTATACGACAGTATTAATTTTAATAGCGTTGAACGTATTGAATTTTGTACCTGGAAACTATGACTTGCGGACAGCACTGATTTTCTGTTACCATTTGAATAAAACTGCTACACAATCGCATCGAATGCTTGTCGAAGCTTACAGCGAGCATGCTCTTGCTAAATCACAGTGTTTCAAGTGGTTTAAAAAATTCACGGTTGCCTAAATAACGTGTCGAGGACGAAACGGCCAGAAAAAAAGAGCTGTGTTAATCTGCTTATTAAAGGCAAATAATGGTTCCTAGGAACCCCGCGAGGAATCTCTCGATGATCGTAAGAGATGCGAACCTCATTTTCGAATTTTCCCGCCGGTCGGAACACTTGCGGAACAGATGTGTGCGGGAGGTGTACTAAAATGAACTCTCCGTAGGACACTCAGATTTAAACTTGAATGGCTCTGTTAATCTTGCACGTTGGAAACCATAAATGGCTCTTACTAGGAAACTTAACGCGTCGCGGTACCGCCATCTTGTTCGCTGTTTCTTACACGGAAACATATTCAGATGCAAAAATCCGATTTTGATGAAACTTATGGAAGCTTATAGTTCTTTGAAAAATATTTGACACGTGTTTTTTTTATCGACAACCATCCACTTTGAAGGGGTGAAAACAGCCCTCAAAATTGGGGTATTTTTTAGATATCTCGGAAACCAGAGGTCGAAAAGATTTGAATTTTTTTTTTAAATTATATGTTTTTCAATGAAAAATGTAGTCGCGCAAGAAAATTTTAACAAAAGTTTTTTGCTTAAACAATAAAGCTATAAACTCCTATAAGTTTCATCAAAATCGGATTTTCACATCTGAATATGTTCCTTTCTTAGTCGTACAGATAGTTCTTTAATTTATTTAGTGGATTCTGTGCGACAATCCCGATAAAATCAAAACAACTCGTAAAAGATCCAGAACAGTAAATGAAATTATATTCGCTAAACTATTTGGTGCGCATTTTTAGGTCTCACATGTCCATCAAATTATAAATATCCAGGAAGGCAGAAATCGATAGCGATATTGCGACTTTTAGCAAGAATATGGGTAAACGTTAAAAGGTAAAAGGTAAAATATTATTTTATTGAAATAAAATAAATCAGGATTAATGTAGTATTACAAATTCAAAAGTATAAAATGTGTGTACAATATAGTATTTTAATCAAAGACTACCTCACCTGGTGATTAGATAAGAAGTTAACGCTCCTTGTACGGTGCCAGAGTCTATTTTGACTCAAAGTATTACAATCGTCATTTACATATACACAATCCAGCGATTATATTGAACAGTTATTAAACGACGATTAATAAAAGCATTAACGTATCTTCAAGAGGTAACGCCGAAAATATATTTTGTAGCGCGAATACGTTAAAAATATAATTTGTACAGCGAATACGTTTAAAATATAATTTGTACAGCTAGTAAGTAAGACGTACGAATCTCGTGTCCACCGCGCGCCGGGCACTCGCAGGTACGGTCATAAAACCCCTCCTCGCGCTCGGTCATACGCATCCCTGATTGGACGGAGGTAGCGTTAGATTTAATATAAATACTGGCCAAAACGGCCCAAGAAGTCAGTTAGGCATTTGGCAACTCCTTAACCAGACCTTACTCAGAGCAGCCGGACCTTCGCGGACCAGGCTATC